>PVKB01000708.1:32350-429233 GCA_004027205.1 Ctenodactylus gundi
GAGAGAGAGAGAGAGAGAGAGAGAGAGAGAGAGAGAGAGAGAGAGAGAGAGAGAGAGAGAGAGAGAGAGAGAGAGAGAGACTCGCGATCGCGAGCGGTACTCTTTGTCTGACTAGCCCTGCAAGCCCAGTTCCCACCTCCAAGCACGCGTCTGCCGAGCTGCTAGGTGGAGCCCGCACGCGCTCCAGCTCCGGGTTTTGCCGGCCGCCCCTTCCCCGGCTCCAGCCCCGCCGGGGTTCTCCCACCTCTCCGCCGCCCTCCCGCGGCTCCTTTGGCCTGGGCTCGGGCTCGGGCTCCGGCTGCGCCCGCCACGCGGCCCAGAGTGCGGGCGCTCGGACCGGCTCGGCGCGCGTCGCCCTGTCCTCGGCTGCCCGCCGGCACGGGCGCTCCGCTCCGCGGGGGAGCGGGGATGCAGAGGCGGCGGCTGCCCGGACTGCGCCTCGCCCGGGCTCCCGCGGCCGCCGCTGCCCGGGACTCGCGCCCGCTGCGCTCCCTGCGCCGCCTCCTCTCCCTCCGGGGCGCGCGCGCGGCGGCTCGCCGGCTCCGTCAGGGGCGCGCGGTGCGTGTGCGTGTTTGAAGAGCGCCCGAGCCTCGCTCGCTTTTTTTTTTTTTTTTTGGGGGGGGGGGGGGCGAGAGTCGAAGCAGAGAAAGGAGCGAAGAGGCGGCGGCGGCGGCGCGGAGCCTGGCCGCGCGATGGAGCTCCCCCACGCCCGCGGCTGCCCGGCGCGGCCGGCCAGCTAGTCGGCCGCCTCCGGGCTCCGGGCTCGCCCGCCCCGGCGGCCCGCGCGCCCCGCCGCGCGCCCGGGAAGGAGTTTGCGCGGCCCTCGGCGCGGGCTGCGGGCGCCGGCGGAGGGGGACCCGGGCGCGGTGGGGAAGACGCCCCGGCCCTCGCGGCGCCCCCGCCTGCTCCATCACCCGGCTCCGGGCGGCGAGGGGAGGACGAGGAAGAAGAAGAAGAAGAAGAAGAAAGACAGGGGGCGGGGAGGCAGGACCGGAGCGAGCGCCCGGCGGGGGGGATGGTGGGAGATTCTCCGGCTCCTCCACAGCGTCTTTCCTCAGCGGCGCGACGAGGACGAGAGGCAGCCCGGGCCGCGGCTGCCGCATGCTGATCGCGCCCGCCCGGGCCCCCGCGCCGCCGCGGCGGCCGCCCGAGACGCAGCCCGGCGGGGAAGTTGTGCGGCCGCGGGCCGCGGGGGGCGTCTGAGCCTCGGCGGCCGGGCTCGGCGGGGCGCTCCAGGCCGGGGCGCGTCGGGGAAGGCGAGCGTGTCGGCTTTCCCCTCCTCCCCTCCCGGCCCGGCTCTGCGTGGCTGCGTAGCCAGAGAAGAAAGGGAAGAGACTTTTTGTGGTGGCTTCCCGGACCGGCGTCCCCACCCTCCTGCTGCTGCTGCTGCCGCCTCCTCGGCGCTGAATTCCCGCTCCGTGACGCGTGCGGTGGGAGCATCTCCGCCGGGGCCGCTCCGGCTCCGGCCCCGGGCTCCATGGCTGGATTGGGGGAGCGGCACCCGGCTGCAGGTTGTTAAGAGACCGATGGGACGATCTCAGGGACCGGCGGCGACGGAAGGTAATTTATTCTTTGCACTCTTCCTAGGAGTGGTTGCCCCGGCCGGGACGCAGGCGGCGGCGTCCGACAGGGTGCGGGGTTCACGCACACGCACCCTTGCACTCGCACCCTCGCCGTTTCGCACACACACACACACACACACACACACACACACACGCACGCACGCACGCACACACACACACTCATCCGACCGTGATGCGGGACGGGAAGAGAGCCTCCTGGCTGGTGGGCGCTCGTGTTTGGCACGGGTTCGAGTTTTTTTTTTTTTTTTCCCAGCCCTTGGGGGATTTGGCGGCTGAGGTGGGGTGAACCGGGGATCAAGCCGGGCGCATCCGCCTTCTCGCCTGCTGGGAATAGGACCGGTCCCCACCCCGGAGGTCTCCCCTCCCCTCTCGCCCCAGTGCCTGCCCGTACTAGGGGCCGAAAGCGGTCGAGGGGGCGCCTTTTCTCCGCGGGGCCGGACCTCTGGTCACTCGAGGCGGGCGCGGGAGACCCGAGGACACACAGGGACCTGGTGAGGACCTGGGCTCTTGGGTGATGGGGGATACGGGGTGCTGGGCGGTGAGCCCAGCGCAGTTCCTCAGCGCAGCCCGCCTTGGAGCGTCCGAGGTGGCCGCGTTTGCCCGGGTCGCGCCTCCGAGTCTCGGCGGAGCTCTGCCTCCTGGCACCCCGCCTGTCGTGTCCCCTTCACGGCAGTTTGCTTTAGACCTGCGTGTCCAGGCTTTGTTAGTCGCCAGAGGCTGGAGAGTGCGGCCGCCTTCGTCGGTGGCCCCGGGCTGAGCTGTGTTGGTAGTGCTCACTGGACAGGGGGTCGTGTGACATGCATTCGGACGTCTGTGGCTCTGGAGTGGGGTGGGCCAGGCGCTGGTGGCCGCGGTCAGCGCTTACAGGTAGGAGGACAGGCGTCGGTGCCGCCGTTACCGAGCCGCTGGTCCCGCGTCGGAGCTGGCAGGCTGAGTGTGCCAGGGCCCCAGCGGTACAGGTGTGTGTGCGCAGGGTGGGCAGCGACCTCCTCTGTCAGGGTTAGTTGGCAGTGGGATCGGCTTGTGCGTGTCTGTGTTTGCGCCCTGGGTATGGCGCTGGGTAGGTGCTGGGCTGGAAGAGCTGATGCTGCTTGAGCTGAGCTTGGTCCTCGAAATCCCTGGGATCCGCTTAACTGGAAAATCGGGTTTAAGGAGGCCGAGGGCCCCCGTAGGGCTGCAAGGAAGACTCTTGGATGTGTTTCTTGTCCCCGGGAGAGGCGCAGCCCCGCTACATGCGTGCGACGCGTGAGAGTCGCTGGTGCAGCGCCCAACGCACCTCAGATTGGCTCTGATGAGGACCTCATAGAGTAGTCATCTCTCTGGCAGATTGAAGTAGTAGAGTCAACCTCTCGTCCCAGGAATTTTCTGGCCCCGTTCCTTGCCAGGTAGAAACATGACTGCCTTTATTTGTAGCCAGAGATATCACAGTTGGGTTAACTCAGGCATATGAGCCACCTCCGGGTGTCTCCTCCCTGTGTCTCGGTGTGATCCCTTGTCTGCAGTAGTTAGGGAACATTGTAAACAACGGCAGGAGCATCCCCGCCAGCGTATTCTTCGTAGCTGAGCCCACTGGTGTCTGTTGTGTTTACTTTCCTGGGTAGATTACTCATTAGGAAGTATAAGCCTTCTTGCACCTTTGATTTTACATCCTTCCAGCCAGCTGTTGGGAGAAATGAGATGCCGAGACTGGCAGGAAGGAAAAATGCCTCGTGTGTTTTGCTTCGAAGTGAATAGAAGGTCTGCTAATTTTAGTGTCATATGGCCTGTCATCACTAGTTAAAGAATGTCGTCAAAGAATTGCAAAGAAATACTTGTGTAGCGATTTCTGACTTAGAGTTTCTCTGATATCTGCCTAGGAGGTAACAGAGCTCAGTCTATTACTCCTAACATTTTTCAATTAATAATGCTACTAAATGATTCTGGAGTTGTGTTGCCCAATTTATCTGTTACATGGATTACAAATAGAATCCTCGAATCTTTTGTGGCATCACCAAAAAAGGTTGCCAGGTAATTTATAGTTGAAAAAATATTTACGTTGAAATACTGCTCAGTTTTGTTGCATTCACCTTTTTTTCTGGTTGCTAAAGAAAAGGTTAAGAGTTACAAAGGCAAAGTTTATGAGCAGTTAACTTTGGCAAACATAAGTGCTCTTAGATTTCACTAATTAAAAGATTCAGTTCCTTAGCTAGATTTTGCTTCTTTGCTTTGGTGTTTTCCACCTTTTTGATGAAAAAGGTTGTGTTCTAGTTGTCTTAAAAGTACTTTAAGTGCACTGATTTCTGGACAAAAAAAAATTTTTTTTTCTTGAAATGCTTCGGCTGCTCAAGCAAAAGAGTGAATCACTCCTGATTGACTTGATGCAGTTGAATTTTATAAGCAACTTTGCAGGTGGCCATTGTCCTAATAGACAACTTATTGAGAGCTACAATTTAACTCATGAGAATCTAGCATCATGTGTTCATTTTTGTGTGTGTGTGTGTGGAGGTTGTATTACAGTCTTTGTACTTGCAAATATTTCTGAGGACTACAGATTTTTTAGGAGAACTAATTGCAATGATTCTCAGTCTTTACCTAGAAGATCTGATCAGATCTGTTCTTTGTTTCCTAGCAGCCTGTGTTTCTTAGCAGTTCTACATTCCACAGGTCCTGATGTCATTAGAACTGTGTCTGTCAGGGTACTGTGCTGTCCTTAGCTGAAGGTGAATGTGTCAGTGTTTGAATGCCATTTCATTGCACTTCTTGATCACTAAATATCCAATAACTTGCTGTATAGAGAAGAGGGTTGATTGGACTGTTCCTACACACTCGAGGTAGGAGGAATGATTAGCACAAACATTTCTTTATGTGAACTGTCCAATTTTCTTTCTTTCTTCCTCTTCCTCCTCCTCTTCCTCCTCCTCCTCCTCCTCTACTACTACTACTTCTTCTTCTTCTTCTTCTTCTTCTTTTCTTTTTCTTTTTCTTTTTTTCTTTTCTTTTCGAGACATTAGGCTGCACCACGCAACCCTGGCCAGAAGAGTAATGATAAGCCAGCATGAGATTTGTCTCATGAGTAAATGCTTTTGATGTCTCAGTTTAGGCAGCTTGGTTGGTTTATCCTTTAGATCAAGAGCCCTGATGTAAAATATGAATGGAAGGTCTTTCAGAAATGATTTTCTTAATAATGCACTTCTCACATTGTACTGGTTTCAGTATTCCTTTCCACAGGGAATAAGAGCGAGCATGGGACTTGCCGGCCCCCGATGCAATGCCTGGCATGTTTCTATTCAGCAGGATAGGCGTTTTTTTTTTTTTTTTTAATAGACTTGATCTACCTTTAATTCTTTTTGTGAGCAATAGCCAAAGAAATGATAAATAAGATTTAAAAAAGATTATAAAATTACAAAAGTGAAGCTAAGAAAATAATATAATGCAAAATTGAATTGTTTTCAGATTTGATTTGAACAACTTTAAGCTTGGGCTCAAACTCTTTGAAAAAGGCTGCCAAGTAAGCGTGACAGTGACCGGTAAAAGTGGGACATTGTAGCCCAGAAATCAGCAAGCAAAGCTGATTACAATTTTTGTGTTTAAGATCAAATATTGACTGTGAGAAATGCTGGTCTGGTGTGGTGTGACCGATGAGAGTAGGAAGAATTAGAAGAGACAGTCTTAAGTTTTGCAAATGGCCACTTTGCCTTTGATTACTTGGATTTGCATTACATTCAAAATGTGCATTTACTCCTTAGGAAGGAACCCGAGACTGAGGCTATACTGTAAAGCAACATTTGCTTGTCCTCAAGGACACATGCTCACTTGGGTTACTGTTGCTTTTATGTATTTTTCTTTTCAGTAAATGAATTTATTTAAAGAATATCCTCAGTTATAATAAAATGGTATGAGAAGCAAGTGCATGTAGGGCCTCTTGATAGTTTTTCTTTGCTATTCCTGTCTCATCTCCTGCGGGAGCGCTTGTACATCTGTGTGTGTGTGTGTGTGTGTGTGTGTGTGTGTGTGTGTGTGAGAGAGAGAGAGAGAGAGATAGAGAGACTGACTATGTAAAGGTTTAGGGAAAATAATCCAGAGTTTCATTCACTGCAATTTGATACTGATATTTATTTGAGAAAGTAGTGTGAGTAGCCCACATACTAGATAGCACCTGTGCAGGTTCCTCTCTGCCCCCTTGTCTCTCCCTCAATTAACCCCACCCCCCAAATAATCCTGAAAATATCTCTTTGTCCTACATTCCAATGAAATTAACTTTACTACTGCATAAGTAGCCTGGTGTGCTCATTCATTCACAAATACAAAATATGAAACAGAAAATCAATTGTTCTACCAAAAAACAAGTGAACCTCTCCATTTATTTTGGAGGGTGGGTGAAAGGGTTGAGTTCCTTCTGTATTTGATCATAAAAGAATTTATATATTTTAGAAACATTCGTGTTGGTTTGATTTTCTTTTTTTTTTTTGTGATCTGAGAATTAAACATAGGATCTTAGGCGGGTTTGGCAGATGATCCATGGAGCCAGCCCTGGGTCCTTGGATTCTGTAAATCTCAGCACGTCATGTCTTATTCTGTCTCAGTGACACTGAAAAGAGGAACTTGATCTTAATGATGGTGGCATGGCTTTCTAAGAGTATAGAAGAAATGAAGTTACAATTTGGTCGTGTTTTTCAAAAAGTTAAATGAAACATTGTTACTGGTAGTCTTGCTTATTTTGAGAACTATTGTGGGGAGGGAGAAGTAAATTACCCCACTGACTCTTTCTGTCTGGTCACACTTGTATGTCAGGTATTTTGTGGTGCAAACACTGGTCCTCTATCAGTGAAACCTGTGGGTCTCTGAGGCCCATGAGAGGTCTACAAAGAGAAAAAAGAATGTTTTCTTAATGATGTTTGAATATTATTTCTTTTTAACTCTTGTTCTTTAACAAGTGTCCAGTGGAGTTTTCCCGAAGATCAATGATGTGTGATGCCATCGTTGCTCTTTAGTGGCATGTGGCATGAAAATTCTTAAATTCTTCAGTTTTAACTTCTTTTCAACTTATATATTCCTAGTGATAGGGATGGACGATATAATGGAAAATCACTCTAATTAAATTTTAAGATCATAAAATAATCCTGGGGTTAAAGTGACTGAGAACTGCTCAGAGAACTTCCAAAGTAAACTACCAAGATCTGGTTTCTTTCACTTGGACATGTCAGAGATATGACCATAAAGTGAGCATTGAGGATGGGAAACCAAGTAGGGATTAATACTTTTAGAAAAACACACTGATTGGATATTTTGTTTATTATTTTAATTGTTTTCATTATTTTGTTTCTTAAAATACTAAAGTAAAAATTTGCTTTAAGATTTTGTTTGCATTGCTGTGTGTGTGTGTGTGTGTGTGTGTGTACACATTTCCTTTTTCTCCCTCCACATGTATAAACCTAAACACCTCCAGCAGACCTTCTGACAAGCCTGAGGGTGGCTGGAAAGGAATCAACAAGAAAATTTCAAATCTATAGAGCAGGTGTTGATTTTTTTTTTTTTTTTTTTGAGTCAGGGTCTCACTGTGGTGCAGGCTAGTCTTGACTTCAGTATGTAGTCTAAACTGGGCTTTAATTCAGGGTAGTCCTTCTGCCTCAGTCTCCCACCTGGTGGATGTGCACCACTGTACCTGGCTAGATATTCTTCACTTAGAAAGTCAGGAGGAGTAGACCTGGAGAGGAAGGACTCCAGTGTGTTTGCCTGGGTTTGAGAAGCCATTTGACTTGGTGCAAGATGATTGATTTCACTGTGCCTCAGTTTTCTGATACATTTTAATGTGTTTAACAGTTGTGCCACATTCATAGGTTGAAATTCTAATGAGCAAATATATGCAAAGAGATGAAAGCAGTTTTTGGCACATAATAATATTAGTTTCTGTCATAATTATTAGTATTTTATCATCATGAATGTTATTATTATAGGTTTCATGACTGTCCTAGATGACTTTAATCAATTCCTAAAGTGCTTCAAATGTGCTGTTCTTTTTCACAATATTTTAGAGTATGCTTTAAAACTTTTGCAAAATTTAAAAGTTTCTTATAGAAGACAATCTTAACTTTATTTTACTACTGTACTTAAAACTCAAGCAGAGTTACTGGCTGTTTTAATGGTAAGAATTAATAAATCACCTTTGTTAGCTTCAGCTTAGTGTGAAGTTGGGTAGTGAGTATGAATGCCCAATTAAAACTAAATTTCAAAGATCCTAATTGAATATTTATGCATCTTGGGAATTATTAGAGAGGAAATCACTTTTCTGAAGTGATATCAAGACAACTCACTACCCGCTTAATCTGTTAATCACTAGCTAGGCACCACAACAGGCCATTTTCAGTGAAAAAGATCCTTCGGGTAATTATACACCATAATTCAGTCTGTTTGTGAGTGGTGATAAGCTTGACTCCTGAAGGAAGGTGCACGTGCAGAGTTGTCTTACGAGGAGCTACAGTCCTCCTGGAGAACTGAAGTACTCTAGATCAGGTGCATTGACATCTATTTGAAAAGTTTAAATTGTAAACTTATTTATAAAGTATATATAGTCATATTTTTGCATGTGTCTCATGTCTTGTAATAATTTCTGAACCAGACCTCTCACTATGAAATTAGTACTAGAGCACCTAACCCTTTTGACACTTTAATATGTCTTAGTGTTGGAATAAGTAAATTATGCTCCATAAATAGCATATTTGGGAACTAGTTTTAGTTGTGAATGTTTTAGAAATGTCTTTTGGGATAGAGACATTGGAATACAGTTTCCAAAACAGAAGTGTCTACCTCTGCTTTCTGTGAGATAGAGATGACATCTGCATTGGCAGTTTTTGGAGAGAAATGAAGTAAATATAAAATTGCTAGATAGAGTGAACATTTAATGTAGAGTTCCTATATTATTAAACAGTGTTATAAGAAATGTCCTTGAGTGCTATCATTAAGAAAACTTAGTTAAATCAAATAGTTTTCTTAATTGAAAAGTTCTTGACGAGCTACAAAAATCAATAGCATTTTCTTAAACAGTTGAGAAAGGTTTCATGTCTTTTTTTTCCTCTTCCATGGTCTCTTCTCTGCTTTCTTTAACCCTTTATATGCCTCGTTCTGAATGCTTCTTAATCTTTACATGTTATGCTCTGCTTCTAATTCCCCACTGGAAACCAAAATCCTAACAGAAAGAAAGATAGAAAAAAAAAAAAAAACAACTTACTTTGACAGCCACCAAGCACTGTGCTTGAAGATTGACTTTAAAAAACATATAAGGTGAAAGTAACAATTTAGCTTTGACATCTTTAATCGTTATTCATCTTTTTATGTGTCAACAACTCCTTAAGCACAAACTGAATTAAACCTTTCTATGAAATTGTAACTTAATAAAGTCATCGTAAACTTGAAAATGTACATATTTCCATACTTTTCGAAATGTTTATAGTCACAAAGTAAATGCCCTTATAAGGTTCTTATAAATGCACCAAAACTCTTAAAATCAAGATCCCAAAATGTCTACACTTTTGGAAGATTCCTAAATATATTCAAATTTTATAATTGGTATCTGTATTTCAGTGACAGTTGCCCATAGAAGAAATTTTTAAACTGTAGTTTTTTTAAAAAAATCTTATAATTACTCAACATTTATGTGAACAAGGTAGGGTAGGTAGTTAAAAAAAGCATGAAAAAATAAACCGTGCATTGGACACCCAACTTGCTAAATTGTACTAGAATTAAGTATTTGAAAGTATGACTCAAGAAAATGAAAGCCAAGTAAAAAACGGCACCCCTGTGTTTGCTCAGCTTGTGTTGGTGTTTAGGCATCCCGCAGAGCAGAGTGTGTTACTATTCAGGACAGCCTCAGTGGCTCACAGTAGCTGAGCTTGTGAGAATAGGAGGGAGACTGAAGCCCAGTTTTTGATGTTCTGCATGGGTGGGTAACTTGAATACTAAAATGCATTCCATTGACAGCTGACCCTGTAAGAGGGTTTTCAACAGTCTCCTGTTTTGTTTTGTTTTGATTTGTACACCCCCCCCCCCCCATCTTCCTTTCCTCAAAGTTCTCCCAAAGAAATGCTATTGGATAAGAGGAAATGGTCTTGACTGATGGTCATCTTTTTGTATGAGATTTTTATTTCTGGCGAGAATGGAAAGGCTTCACTTGTTTCCATTAGCATTTTTTAAAATTCTAATTTTCAGTGTTCTTGATGTCTCAATGGCTGGTAGTTGTTGTTTGAACCTTGACTCAGAATACTGATCATGACTTCAAGGAGTGGACAAAGAATCTATTAAGATAGTTGTGTGTTAACACAGAGCATGTGTATATCTATCGCCATTTTTCTGTTAGGTTCTGATGGGTAGTTAAAGTAGTCTGGTGAGTTTTAATCATAGTATGAATTGGAGTTGACTGGGGAAGAAGAATTGTGGCAGCTCTTTTCTCTCAAAAGCATATAGTTTTACAAAACTTACGTTCAAATTCACTTTTTTTAATCAGTCATTTCATATATCACACTTAACTATTATTTTAGTCACTTGGTATGTATTTTATGGCAATATTTCAACTGTCATATGTACTTAAAATACCATTGTAAAAGACTGAACAGAATGGACACTTTTATTATTTTTTTATTTGCATAAACACCTCAAGCTAGCTTTAGGCTAAATTTATTATTTCATTAGTTTGTTGTGGTTTTACCAAAGATCCTTGGTGACAAATGTTGCTGTTTCTAGGCATCTGAAAAATCTGTCACCTTAAATACTGATAGGATTCTCCTCAGTTGTATGTTCCTACACTTCATAGCATTTTTTCTTTCTGGAAATAGGATTATTTCTCTTTAACTACAGTCTGGATTAGCTAGTCAGCTTTGCATCAGTGTACTGCAGATTGAGGAGCTCTAATCAGAATTTCCAAAGTCTGAAATGCTCTGAAATTCAAAACTTTTTGGGCTTCAATATGAAGCTACAAGTAGAAAATTTTAGACTTGACTTTATGTGATGGAACATAGTCAAAATACAGCACACTAAAAAGTTTTGTGTAGAATTACCTTTAGGCAGTGTGAATAGGGTTTACAAAAAATAAATATTTAGACTTGGTCTCATCCGCAAAATATCTTGTTACATATATGTACATATGCCAAAAAAATAAACAAAACAGTACCACCTAATAAAAACTCCTACACACTTCTTATCCCAGGTATTGTTAGTAAGGAATACTCCACCAGGTCAGTGCAGTCAATAAGAATATTGCTGCTCTTCTGTGGATGGACAGATGGTATGAAAAAAAGAAGGGCTCAGTCAAGCCGAGAGGGACATGAAAAAAAAGTGGGTCTGATGCTACCTGAGTAACCACAGTGGGGACTCTTAACTGAAACACACCTGACATTTGGAGAATTGAAGAGTAAGACCTTCAGAAATGGGCTCTTTCTTTTTTCTCAAAGTAATAACCATGAACTTGGAAAATGGATTCCAATGCACTGGACCCTGAAAACCCCACAAAATAGTGGAAATCAAGGGGATTCCAACCTTCAGATTTATTTTAAATACACCATAGTTATCAATGAATGATTTAAGTAGTCAAAGCCCCAGATTTGTGTGAAAAGATGCCAGAGATCTGAAACCTGCCACTTTGCAGAAGCATGGCGTGCCATCCCACTAATGTAGTGGTGGAGTTGCCTTTATATAGTCCTAAATTGAGAAGAAGGCCTTAGCTTTGATAATCCAAAGAATACTAGATTGTTCCTGCATGTGTTAAAAATGTAGAGATTAATTCTAGTCTTATAGGTTTAAATGCAGCGTATCTAGGCATGTATGTTGATAGTGCTTCCAACATGGTGAATGAACACAGAGGTGAGCTCCGCTAGCCATGTGCACATAGTCCTTACTGCAAAGGAACATATTGTTTCTAAACTTGAAGTGCACTTTACACAGAGGAAAAAGTTATCCCAGGAGAAACTTGTTGGAAACCAAACTTTACAGCGTGGGAATAAGTCTGGCATGAAATAAGTATAAATAGTAGTAAAAGCAGAAAAAAAAATTGGGTTTGCAGATGTATATATGCCTGTTGTTGCAGGCATGACATTATTTTACACTTGTGTTAAGTGTAATCATTATGTCATGCATCTGATGGGAATTTATGTTTGTTGAAGTAAACCTGTTCAGAGGCAGAATATTCAAAAGTACTCCAAGTAGGGTGTTTTCGGTAATCCCTCATGAATACCTGTGTAGTTGAATAATGAGTCCAGTGAAAACAACAGATCCAATAATACTATTTTTCAAATGGCAGAGATCTAATACAGATCTCTGATTACAAAAAACAAAGTCCAGCTGAGGTAAACTGGTGTTTAGGAGTATTATTAATATAAGTGAACACTACTGGGGATTAAACTTAATGTCTTTGCACTGAGCTATCCCCAGGCTTTTCAGTTTTGTGTTTGTTTTGAGGCAGGATTTTGCTGGTTTGATAAGTTGCCAAGTTGGGCTCGAACTTGTGATTTGCCTGCATCCGGCTCCCAAAATGCTGGGATTATAGGCCTGTGCCACCAAATCCAGCTCTTGTAAATTTGTTTATGTGTTATTATTTTTCACTTTTCCTTCATCCAATTTGAAAAGTTATATATAGTTTTCATTTTCATTTTTCCATACCAGTTCGGTATAAGTAGTAATGTATGAGGGTAATTTGGGAGAAGTTTTAAAGGTTCGTTGGAAGCTTAATTAGAACTCCCTTCTACAGTGCCCTTCCTTGTTGTTGCAAATCCTCAAAGGAAAAAGAACACTAAACGTTAGTATGCTGTCAACATTGTATTTTATGACTTGGCGTTATTAAGCAAATTTTGCAGGTATTTCTTTTCTTGGTGCGTTTGATTAAATGTGTGATCTTATCTCGGTGAAATAGCCTGCTGGGCTTCAGACAGTGGTGTTCAGAAATGAAATTTGCTTAAAGACTCTGAACAGACGTTTATTCAATGAGACCTTTCTTGAATAATAGATGATAGTGAGATAGCAGTGCTGTGTGCCTGTTTTCTTCCTCCAGTTTGGGACTGTTGAGATCGGCCAACAGCCTCACAAGAAAAAAAAGTAATGGGGTATGAAATAAAGCTGTAGGTATGTAAGTGAGAAACTAATGTACTTTATTACAGATGAGCGAACAATCAGTATGAGACACTAGCAGGACCAATGTCAGAGGACAATGTGTTAGTTCATATGCTTTGTTTCAGTAGTTAGCTGTGTTCTTTTTTTCCTGGTGTATTTCTTAGGTTGGTAGATGCTATTCTGGAATGATTTTTTTCCCTACTATGTCAGTATATGTTATTTATGCTATTTTGATTTTTCAGAATCTCATTGATGGCTGTATTTCGATTACTACTTGTTCTTCCAGTGTACTTTTTGTACATTTCTGATATCATTTAAATTTTATTTTCTAGGGCTGGAAGAATGGCTCAGCAGCTAAAGTGCTTTTCTAGCCAGTGCTAAGTACCTGAGTTTGATTCCCCAGCACCACATAAAGTGGGTGTGGTGTTGCAAGGCCAGCCTGGGCTCCATGGTGAGTTCAGGACTAGCCTGAGCTACAGAGCCAGACTCTTTCTCAAAAATAAATAAATAAATAAATAACTTTATAATACATGCTCATGTTAAACACAAGTGGCATATAATGTGAAATAAAAACAGAATCAATTGGTATATTGTAAGTAGTGCTGAACTATCATACATACTCACAGATTATTTTAGTCTGATTTTTTTTACTGGGATTATTCATGTCAATATTGTATGTTTTGGTTTGTTTATTTTCATGCAGTTAAGATTAATCTAGATAATCCAGTTTCTCTAATTCTCTCCAATTCCTCAGTGCCATTAGTTTTGAGAGTTTTTTTTTTTTTTTTTTTTTAATTCTTCTTAAGCTAGGCCTGGTAGCACAGGCCTATAACCCCAGCATGTTTGAAGTCTGCGGCAAGAGGATGGCATGTTCCAGCTGGGGAACTTAGTGACTTAGTGAGATCCTGTCTCAAAATCAAAAACCTAAAAGTTGGCTAGGGATATAGCTCACTGTGAAACCCCTGAACTCAATCACCAGTACCAGAAAAAGAAAACTAAAATATCTCATACTGTAGATATTATGCTTTATTGAAACATTCACTTGCTCATGTGGATTGGCTTTTTTTTTTTTTTTTTTTTTTTTTTTTTTTTTTTTTTTTTTTTTTTTTTTTTTTTTTTTTTTTTTTGCTAAGATAAATGATGTGACAAAGAGGAAGGTTTGGTCGACTCTCCTATTATTTCTGTAGCACAGGTTCCTTGGAACCTGATCTGTGTGTCAAAGAGTACATAATTACTGCTTGACATTTCCTCCCTAGATACAGTGATGAGATGCATTGTTGCTCTTCATAACTGATTCTTAAAAGTTCTTGAAAATTCCTTAGAAGTGATAACTCTCAGCTATATACATATGTATTACAGAGTTACATGTAGCACTGCATAAAAGTTGAGGTCAATGTAACAGTCAACAATGAAAATGGAAAATTTACTGTCTATGAATATTAAACAGGATGGTGCCTTACGTGTTTGAATGTAACATAGTATTAGAACAAAATCACATAATAAGTTTGACTCATAAAGAATGAAGTCAGCCAGCGACTTTATGTCCTTACAAACTTTATGTCATTCTGTACCCTGAGTGGTCCCTGTATCTCTTCTCTTCATCTAGTGTGGCTTCTTAACAAAGCTCTTTTACCCCACAAGAATATTGGTAGGTTGACTATTCGTTTAGAATGTAAGGACAAGAAGCAGGAGTAAATTGTCAGGAAACACACCGTGAGTGAAGTGTGACTGTATAGGAAGACAGAGGTCAGCAGGGTATAGGAACAGAACACGGTGGCTAGGAATTAGTAAATAACTAAGTTTTGCTAAGTGTGAGCTCAGGAAGAGATACAACTGGCAATGGGAGTTAAGTGCAAAATTCTATGCGATCAGTAGTGCTTAAGTAAAATTGAAGGGGAAAAAGCAAATGTTTAATGAAGAGGTTTTTAAAAAATCAGTTTTACAATAATTTCGTTATCTACTGTATTTGTTATTAGTTCATTCAGGGGAACTAATAGTTCCATTGCAAAGGACATCTTTGTGACCTTTGCTTTCTATTGTAAAGGCATTTCAGATATTTTTCTAGCTGTTGGAATGGAAACGTTTTATTTTCGCTCTGTGTATTTTCTTTACATTTGCAGCAGAACATACTTACGGGGCAGAATTTGATGCTTGATAAGTAAATGATTGTAGAACTGCGAGAATGTGCTTTATGGTCCTACGAGAAATGGCTGAACGTGAAAGCAGCTTTTTTAAGCGACCATTGCAAAATAAGCTTAAGTGGCATAGGAAATTGCTCTGGACATGCATGTGGGATGATTTCTCAGCCTTGTGCTTGAGTGTTCTCTGTCCTGATTTCAGACATGATGTTGATGCTGCCGAGTTCTAGCTCATTAATACTGTAACTGCCTGAATCTATGGTATCTGTGGACGGGTGAGAGGATGGAGGTTTGCCTTCCCTTTACATTATTTAGGATATAAAGTAAAATGTTAAGGCTCATTAAAATAAATACTCCTTGAAGTAAAATAAATACTGCTTGAAAGTTGCAAAGAAAAAGAAGAATAAAAATGAAAAAAAAAAAAACAACCTTGACAGAATTGGAGCTTGAATAACAATTTTTGCATTTCAAAAAAATCTGTCTTGAAGAGACAAGAAACTGTATTATGAGGAATAATAACATTTCTATTTTATTTCATTGTGCTTTTTCCTGTATTTACAGTTTTTATTAGAATTTGGTTGCAGTGTATAAGCACATCCAGCTAGGGGAATTAGTGCATGTCGCATCTCGGTCACTTACTTTCTTTTTCTCTGTCCGCACTACCTTCTTTACCCTGCTCACATCCTTTTCCCATTTCCACAGTCTCTTTTCTTATCAAATTTATCTTCTTGTAAAGTTAGTTTTATTTTGGATTTCTCAAGTATGGGAACCATGTGATGTTGTACCTTTATGTCTTGGTTTATGTCCCACAGCACTGGAGTTTCCAGGTGCCTCACTTTCCTACAAATGTCTCAGATTTATCCTTCTTTATGGCCAAATAATACTCCATGGTGTATATGTACACCACATTTTCTTTATCCATTTGTCTATTGATGGGCGTTTGGACAGCTTTCAGGACTGAGCTATTATGATTTGTGTTGCTTTAACCATAAGAATGCTTGTATCACGGTAATATGACATTTTTAATTCTTTCAGAAAGATACCAGAGTAATAGCATATGTACAAAAGATAAAACAGGCATTCTGTGGTGCAATGAGAAAGTGATATAATGGAAGCCTTTCTCATTCTATAAAATATTGAAGGCTGATACGTTTCTCTCATAGTTCTCTGTATTTTTCTATTGAGATTGTAATAAATTTTATTCACAATGAGTCCCTTTAGTGTTGGTATAATTTCTATACTGGCTTTCTGTCCCCTATATTAAATGAGTGTTAGACCCAGAGCTTTGAACCCACAGGACGGCTACCTTCTGCTAAGGCCATTTCAGTATTTTTTCACTTATGAAGCAGAAATAGGGAATTCAGTATTGACTGCTCAGTATTCACCTTTTATTCTTTTTTTTCACATGGCTGAATTCATTTATTTACAATTGTCATGAATTGTAAAGTTTAAGCATTAAGTTGCACATAGTTCTAGATTGGTCAGATGATCTTTATTGAATGAAATAATCTCATGTAGAGAAACACAAAATACATTAATAATGTCAATGAGAAGAATCAAAGAAGAACACTGAAAAGATGGCAAATTTTGTGAGGCAACAAAGTGCAACTTCAAACCTTCCTCTGTGGGACTCATGCAACACTTTCCTTATGTATTAAAATAGGGACAAAATTCATGTTTATCTTTCAGGGTTATAGTGGTGGTTAAATGAGATAATTTGCACAGTTCAGCACATGGCATATGTGTATATCTAGGTTAGAGCTCAATAACTGACAACTTTTATAATTTGCCTTAAATTTTTTATTCTTGCTGAAGTTGATACTTCTATGTGGGCCTCTGAGTTGTTCTGCTATTTACTACAGTTCCAAAAAGACTAACTTCATGAACTCATTACTTCGATCATTGATTGTGTATGTGCTGGAACCAAATGTCTTCATGGTGCAAGGTCATAACAACATGGTAGAGAGAACTCAAACCTCTTATGTTATGGCTCCTACTGACTCATGGAAATGAAGCAGTCTTAAGCCATGTTACTTGCATCAATTATTTAGCTAAAATTAAAGTGTGACACAGGACAAGTCCAGGATGATATGATGTTAGTTCAGTAGCAATAGTTGGAAATGCATAGACCAGGAAAGACTTCACGAGGCAAGTGACAGAAGAATGGAGGCAGGCTGAATGGGAGGTCCTAGGGGATGTACTGGATCTCCTTCAGTCATTGGAAGAGCTCAACTCGGGTCCGAACATGTTCTTGTGGAGGAGGTTATTGGTGCACAGTATGGGAAAGAAAACTTGAGTATTGTTGCATTAGGTTGGCAGGATGGACAACAATTTCTGTCTTTCAGAGAAAGTGAGTTAACATAAGTAAATATCTCACTATCAGTTATCTTGCTAGAATATTGGACTTTGATATTTTATAAAATAAAGTTTGTACTATATGTAATGGTCAGACATTGTAGACTTAGATAAGGAGGAATATGAAGATCTGTTTCCTGTACTGAAACCAAAATTTCTTAGTTTAGTTTTGGAGAAGTGCATCTGTGTGTATTGTGACTGGGAGATAATTTTTATTACAGAAAGTGGTACCTATTTATCCTTACCCTAATTCTGCTCACCCTCTGGCTTACCAAATATCTGGTATCTTTTGAAACTGAGAAACTCTGTAAGAAGGATGAAATTACCTATAGAAACACCGCTGCTAACATTGGCACAGCTGTAGTTGTGTTTCTTCTCTCAAGAGTTTGTAGCAGTAAATTAGCAGTCTGGAAAACAATTATTAGGAGAAATGTGGTATTACCATTTGGTAAAGACAGAGAAATTTAATGTGTCTCTCCAGTCCCAGAAATACATTTATTACTTAGGCTTGGAGAGAACTTTCTGATGATAAAAATTAAAAAAAATAGAGCAGATTATTTAATATTAATAATAGTGGAGTATGTTCTATTAATAAATGATTTTAGGGGTCTGAAGGAGTGGCTCAGCAGGTTAAAGCACTTGCCTAGCAAGCGATACATGGAGCACTAAGTACCCAAGTTTGATTCCCTAGCACCACGTAAGGTAGGTATTTTATGTGAGTGTCGCATGCCTGTAATCCCAGCACTTAGGAAGCTGAGACAGGAAGATTGCTGTGAATCCTAGACCAGCCTTGTCTCTATAGCCTGGGCTATAGAGTGAGACCCTGTCTCAAAAAAAAAAAAAAAATAGTCTAGAAGTCTTTGGGCAAAATGACAAATGAGTAGAGTGTAGAAAAATTATCTCAGTTGAATTTTTTTTACTTGTCAATAATGGTGATACATGATACAGTTATTTATTTTAAGAAACTGGAGCATGCATCTAAACTATCTTGCATGTACCAGTCCCTCCCTCCCTCCTTGTCCCTTATCCCCCAAGTCTGTCTACCATCTAGCTTCCTGTCACCTCATAGTGGTGGGGGTGGGGGGAAACAAAACTTTCTAGTTAGAATAATATTGTGTAAGATCAATTTGGAAGTAATAATATCTTTACATTCATTTGACAACAAATGTTTGAGTGCTTTCTCTGTTACTTAGTTGAGCAAATAGTGACAAAGATTAACAAGGAAAGCTATAGCATTTTGTAAGAATGTCTGACCTGAGAGTGTGGGTGTTGTAGATCGGATCAGAGATTTTCTGACCTTTTGAGCACTAGATGAGGCAAAAAAGGGGGGGGGGGAGTAGATTGCTTTCCTAGAAAAAGAGATTCCATGGTGTTCATGCCTTGAGAAAGAAGGAGTAAAGAGGAATATCCAGAACAGAAAGGTAGAGGGGGTGTGAAATCTGGTCAGAGAAGTGAGTAGGAGTCCAGAGTCCTTAGCGGTTTTTGAAGTTTTAAGAAGTTAAATAGAGTTTAAATTTTGCATATACAACCCAAGCATTTTGGGGCGTCATGGGGAACCATTAAGGTTTTGATGGTGGAACTAACAAGATCCGATTTTTGTTTTACACAATCTGACCGGCTGTTGTTCAGTGTAGCTGTAATTGGAGGAGGTATCAGGAAGCAGTGTAGAGTCCAGTTAGATGAGAGCTCTGGCCTATGACCTGTTTTTCAGCTGCCCAGTGTACAGACATCTTCCCTATTTCAGGCCTCTACTGTCTCAAGTATAAAAACGGCTGTGTGAACTTTAATATTCTGTACTCTGATTTTGTTGCAAAGACACGGTGAATGAAAGGAGTTGGTGATCATTGGTTAAATGACTCCTTCTGAGCTTGTTTTTGCTGATATACCTGTATAATGCACTGTTATAATAATGTTTCTAATTGTTGAATTAGAGTTATTCTTTTACCTGAAAATTTAAATTCATTGTTGGATGCCGTTGTAATATAACACAACTTTCAGATATGTTTTTACTTTAAATTCTAAATAAAAACCATTACGTCAGTTACCGCAACTTTACTCAAGAGTATTCACAGCAGATATTTTGTTTTGTCCAGAGTTGTTTATTTGTAAATCCTCATTGAAAGCAGCCAAATGAATTATTTTAACAATGCTTAAAAAGACATTTCTTTGAGTAGTACATTTATCTAATAGTACTAGAGATCTGAAAGCAAAGAGGTTGACTAAATTACTTAACATCTCAGAGATTTTATTTTTTGTTAATAATTTCAGGACTTTGTTTTGTGTTTTTGTGTTTTTCTTAGAGCTGGGAGTGAAGTGTGTCAGAAACAATAAAACATTAGATGAGAAATGTCATGATTTAAACAAAATAGTAGAACAAGCTAACTTTTTCATACTTTTTATTATGTATTTCTCGTACGTAATAATTATATTCATCCTAGATAACTAATGTGTGTGCATAATCACACCTTAATCGGTTTTAGATCCTCTTTTCTGCCCTGTGCTCCAGTGCTTCAGCTGATCAGATCTCCTCTTCTGCCCAAAGTCTACCTCTCTACAACTTGTTTGGGTCATGAGACTTTCTGATTGGGAAATAAAAGGTTTCAGGGTTGGATCGTCCTGTGCCTCAGTCTTGGGATTGCTTTAAGACAGCTGTGTGGCTTTGGATTTTTTTCTGTTGCCTTAGTGAGCTCCCTATGTCTTAGGGCTGAGTATGGCTATTTCATAGAAGGTTTGAGAGAGTGACATTTGTCATATGTAATCCATTGCTGTAAGATTTGATCATGTTATCTGAGCCAGGTGGGACAAAATAAGTGCTATTTACTTTTGTATCACTTGGAAAAAGGGACTGGAACACAGTAGTATTTGTAGCCTTTCTCTCTTCCTCTTCCGCTTTCCTTCTCTTTTGCTTCCAGTCTTTCCTCAAGATTGACATTACATTTTATATCTGTTGCTTCCAGTCTTCCTGGCTATCCTTTTGTTACCATTCTGTCAAGTACATTCTTCTGTCTTTTTTTTTTTTTTAAATCTAGGACTTATTCTGAACGGAATGATTGTCTAACAGTTTGTGAGGTACAAATGGAATCTGAGTACTTCTAGATGCTATCGGATAAGGATTTTAGGAAAGGCTTTATTCTTTCTAATATCTATATTCTGTGGGCATTGGATTCTATATACTGTGTATAGCATACAGTTGGTACACTTAGTATTTCAGGGCAGACCTAGTCTGTTCCCCAGGGCACATTTTCTCTTAGGTCAACTGTTTTCAGAATTTAAAGAAAATTGTTTATTTTAGAAAAGATGATTTAAGAAAGTAGTATCATTGTTGTAAAGAAAGTCTGTTACAAAAAATTGGATATGAATTCAGAGATATTTATCTTGACTAAAATTCTTTCATATTGAATGGAATTCAGTTTCACAAACATATAATAGACAAGTAGAACTTATAATATTTTGCAAGCTTATTGGATGCACGGGTAAAAAATTATACAACAGGCACATGATAAAACTAGTTTTCAAGAATATTTAGAAATGAGTTATTCTTAAAGCAGCTGCAGATATCTGTGAACCAGGAGCTTGTGCCTCTTTCTCTTTGGATGTTGGGAACCTGTCCTTCAAAGATAGGTTTGTAATATGATGTTAATATTTGTATCCTTTAGAAGAATTTCTATATCAATACAAGATAGTTCTATTTTCTTTAATACTGGTATGTAAAATAGATATAGTCTTAAACTCATTTTGGCAGCTTAAATGATTTTTGAAGGGACATATATTAGGAATCCCCAAGTTCTTGTGGGAATTTTATTTACAGTCCTATCTGCTCTAGAAGTGAAATAATGATCCTCATGACTTTTAGTATTTTATTAAAGCTAGTAGGGTTTTCTATTTAATTAATTAATTAATTAATTAATTTATTTTGCTGGAGATTGAACCCATGGCCTTTGCACAATGGGCTTTGTCACCAGTGTTTTAATTTTAATTTTTTTTTTTTATTTTTAAGACAACGTCTGCTAAATCTACTATTTCTGGGATGGACTTGAACTTTTGCTTCTCCCGCCTCAGCTTCCTGGAATGCTGATGTCGCAGGCAGATGCCAATTCACCCAACTTAGAATTAATACTCTTGCAATTAATCTGTTTTATCATTTTTTTCTGAATGATGTCTTAAAAAGAACTGCTAAACATAGAGTGACATATTTAAATGTATTAAACATTTTCTTTTGAGTAATTTTGGCTTATTGTTATAGCAGTCCAGATGTTGCTGGGTTCTTATTTAACCAGAGATGAGAAATATTCACAGTATAGTTTTGTCTAGCTGTCATCTTAGATAAATGAATCCATTTTGATCAGCATGCTGCTAGTGAAAAAGGGAGGGGTTACAATAACATTTTTCTAACTCCATTTGTTGAAAATAAATACTAATCATATATGTAGGTAAAACCATGCTGTGCTGACTATATTATGACCCTAATTTCAGGAAACTTTATTTTAGAGTTTTTTTTATGAATTTCTATTTATTTTATTCTTCTAGAGACTTTGAATTAAATTTTCCTTATCATTTCGATTATATGCCCATAAAGATTCTCTTAAGTCATTCTTACAGTGTTTGAAGGCTACTTCTTAGAAAACTGGTGAATAATTCATTCTTCAAACATGAATTTTGGCCATGGTAGTTCTTTTTGCCCCAGACATGAAGTACTATCTTTAAAATCTGTTACAATTAATGAGATAATCTCAAATATTTCTTTTATTTTTCATTGCTTATTCTTTTTGGTTCTGTAGCATTGGTTAAGTCAAATTATTTTTATAGCTGTGCTAATGTCTCAGGAAATACTGCCGCAAGTAAAACACTAAGATAAAACAAAACCTAGACTAAAAATAAAATAAAATAAGGCATATGGCCAAAATAAAAAAGAAAAAAATATTAATTTCAAGCTCCATTGGAAACCCCAGTGAAAACAATGGCAGGAACTCATGTAAGTGTAGGGACCAAATTGGATAGGGTTGAAGTGTGTATTCTGATGTCAGGACTGTCTAGTCTAGAGAGAGACACAGGAAGGAGCCATACACCAAAGGAAGGGGCCACCTACGAAATGAGCAGTCGTCTCTTAAGATAAGGGTGTCTGCATTGTTTTCTCACAATACAAATTTGGATTATGGGCCATGATCCTCCATTGTGTGTGGTCTCCAAGGAGTTATGATTAAGGGTTTGATAGTACGGTTGTAATTGTTGATTATTATCAGATATATGAACAAGTTCATGGAGAAACTAGTTAAGATAGTAGGAACCACTGTGATCTGCAGTAATGGCCAAAGCTGGCTGTCTGTTGCCATTCTTGGGAATGATTTTGCTGTTTATTGAGGAAGTTAAGAGTGAAGATTGAAAGTAAAAGTTTACTTCCACCTTGAAGAACAATTGTTAAGGAGGCCTCATTTTTTTATTTAAAGTCAAATTATTTTTCTTATGTCAGTTTTGTTCATATCCTCCTCAAAAAGCCCCTCTCCCCCATTTTTTAAAAAGATTTCTTTTTAGTGAGTGAATAGAAAATCGTTTGCAAGCACGTCACAAAATGCACTGTGGAAAGACGCCAAGAAGCCGAGGAGGAGGGTGGAATGGAAGGCATAGTGTTATGGTGTCTTCTTGCTTTCATTATGGCATTTTGAGAATACAGAAGAAAGCCAATTTAACGACCCCTCTGTGGTTCTGAATCCTATTGACAGTCTTAGCAGTGAAAAAGGGTGATACCCAATTGTCCTTTTATGGATTTCTCTCCCGTCCTCCTAGCTCTCCTAACCTCTGCTGACAGGGAGGCAGAAAACAATGCTCTTTGCTTCACAGTGATTTGGAATGTGAAGGTAGAACCAGATTGGTGAGTATTGTGTTGGTCAGATGCCTCCACTTGTGTTTAAGCCTTCTGTGTCAACACCGTGGGTGTTTGGCCCACATGCCACAGTGTAACAACTCATATTTGGTTTTTAGTTTTCCCATATGGCATTGAGGGTGTATCTATCTGAGTGGCTGTAGCTTAGTGATAGCTGGGGAATTTTTGAGTTACCTTGTCATTCTTCATTGGCTAATTTCTGTCTGCCTAGCTAGGCCTTGTGAAGCAATAGAAACAATGTAGAAAACAAATAATGAGCTTCCAAGAACAAAATTCTAACAGATTCTCAATTTTTAAATAAAAATTTGGTTTGTGGATGTTTCTAAGCATAACATTCAGAGATGTGTTTGTAAAGTACTAGGTAAGTGTCTTGGTACTTAATTAAACTGACTTTATATCTGTGATGCATTGCTTAATATTTTTCAATCATGAAATTTCTATATTGACATATTAGAACTTAGTCTCAAGTTTTTGAAAATCATAATTCCCTTTTTATCTTCAAAAATGATTTTGTACATGACTGAGTGGCATTTCAAAATCAGACTTGAAAGCTGGGTGTGGTGGCACACACACGTGTAATCCCAGCACTTGGGAGGCTGAGGCAGGAGAATTTCCCTGAGTTCAAGGCCAGCCTGGGTTACAACAGTGAGTTCAGAACCAGCCAGTACTACAGAGTGAGATCTCGTGTCAAAAAAAAAGTCAGACTTGAAACTTTTATATCAAAACTGTCTTTGTCATTACTCTTTTCTCTAACTTTCAGAAAATATTAATTAAAAGGAGTTGTATGTAAAGTATGTTTAAATAACTTGAGTCCTCAATAAATATAAAATATGTGCTACCTGAATGTGGAAGCTACAGTTTAGTTCTTTTAAAAGTTATTAAATTATGACCTGTTAGTGGTCAGAAATGTGTGGGTGGGTTTATTTTGGTCTTTAGAATATTACAGATTTTTTGCTTTTGATGAAAGCATTATGTGTTTGGGCTTTTTTTTTTTTTTTTAGTTGAAGGAGAAAAAGTGAACTGGATTTTCTGCTCTCCCTGGAAATAAATAAGATTGTGCTACATTTTAACAAATACTTAGTTTTTTTAATTGCACATTTTTTATGGATTATTATATTTAAAATTCAACACAATGACATAGTGTAGTGATAAATCAAGGTAAATATCCTTTGCCTTTTCTTAAAATTGGCTATTTTCTTTGTTGTTTTACTTCAGCTTTTCCAGTTCTTTATAAGAAATATAAAAATTCTTGTTCAACGATAGTTACTTTACTCAACCGTAGAACACTAAAACTTATTATTTTTTTATCTTTAACTATATTCTGGTACCCATCTTCCAAATCCCCTTCACCCTTTCTCTCCACCCTTCCCAGTGTCTAGTGACTGCCACTATAATCTTTACTTCTGTGAACTCAACTTTCTTAGTTTTTACATTATGAATAACATCATGAAATATTTGCCTTTTTTGCCCCTGGTTTATTTCACTTAGAATTTTCTTTCAATTTTGCAACAGAAATGGCATTTTGTAGTGGTTGAATAATATTCTATCATGTATATGTACAGCCTGTTCTATGTTTTTACCTCTTATGGATACTTTGGTTGATTCTATAGCCACCATTAATAGTGCTGCAATAAATGTGCAGGTGCAGATGCCACTTCCATACACTGGTGTGGTTTTCTTTGGATATGTAGTCAGTATGGGATAGCGGGGTCACCTGGTAGCTCTTTAGGAAACTCTGTAATGACTTCATTAAGTTGCATTCCTATGAATAGTATGTATAAATATTCCTTTTCTTTATATCTTTGCCAAAATTTGTCATTTTTGTTCTTTGGTCATGACTATTTTAATTTGAATGAGATGATATCTAATTATGGGTTTGGTCGTTAGGGGTATTGAGCATATTTTTCTTCATTTATTGGCAATTTGCATATCCTGTTTTGAGAAATGGCTCTTTAGATTATTGCCCATTTTTAATGAGATTCATTATTATTTTTGAGTTCCTTATATAATATATTCTGAATATTAGTATCATGATTTATAATAGCTTGCAGATGGTTCCTCTCATTCTGTAGGTTGTATTTCCATTTTGTTGATTATGCCCTTTGCTATGGAGAAATGTCATAGTTTGGTATAATCCCATGATAATGATGATTATGCTTTCGGGATCTTGCCTTTCCACCAAAAAAGTAAAAAGTTGTATTAATACCATAAGCTTTTTCTGTTTTCTTATGGTTTTATAGTTTCAAGTCTTATAGTTTAGTCTTTCTCTGTTTTGAGCTGGCTTTTGTATACATTGAGAGATGGGGGTATGATTTTTGTTTTATGTATATGATTCTCTAATGTTCTCAGTACCATTTATTGGAGAGACCTTGCTTTCTTCAAAGTGTGTTTTTGACATTGTCATCAAAAATCATTGAGTTGTAGAGCTGGGGATTTATTTCTGACCTCCACCTTTGTTCCTTTTGCTAGATGTTACTTTCTTCCACTAATTTGAGTCTTTCATGCTTCCATATGAATTTTAGGCTACTCTTTTCTGTTTCTATAAAGAACACTATTTATATTTTTATTGGAATTGCTTTGCGTACTAGGGATATTTTAACAATAGTACTTTTTTTAGGCTATGAAAATTGGTATCTTCCCATTTTGCTATCTTTCTCAATTGTTTTAATCAATGCTTTGTAATTTTCATTATAAAGAACTCTCAACTTTCTTAGCTACATTTACCCCTTTTTTGTAGCTTTTGTAAAAGTACCGCTTTCTTAATTTCCTTCCCTGAACTTTTGTTATTGGTATGCAGAAACATTAATGGTTTTAATATGCTGATATTCTATCCTGCAACATCACCTAACTCAATTATCTCATTTATTCTTTTTTCCCCCTGTGGTACGGAAGTTTCAACCCATAGCATTCACAATGAGCTATCTCTCTAGCCCATTTTTGTTACTTGAGACAAAGTCTTGAAAATGTGCCCAGGCTGCGACTCAGACTTGGAATCCTTGTGCCTCTGACTCAGAGTGCTAAGATTATAGGTATGTGCTGGCTCTTTTATGTATTCTAATGATGTTTTTGATAAAAAAAAAATTAGGGTTCTTTTTGTATATTGGACAGTTTGGTATACAACAGGTAATCAGACCTTTTCCTTGCCTATTTAGATTTCTTTTATTTCTTTTTTTGGTCTTTGGATGCCTGCTGTAACTAACGCATCCAGTGCTATGTTGCATCATTGTGTACACCATATAGTCTTTTGAGACAGAAAAAAAAAAAAAATGCTGCATGCCTAGGAGGCAGTGGTTGAAATGTATTTATAAAGTCTTAACACTTCTTAGAGGTACAGAAGTGACTTTACAAGTGTTCATTTCAGGACATCTTCTTGAATCTTCTATGGACTTGGTCCAGGGTCATAGTTTGCTAGGCTGAGATGTTGGAAGTATCCCTGGCAAAATGTCTTCGAGGGAAATGGTAGATTCTGAGGGTTTGCAGTCACTGTTCTGCCTTCTCTCATTGGTTCATTTCCCTGAATCATCTCTGAAGCTTTCTTCAAGGAGCTTGACACCATCTGTGTGCAAAAGGGAAGGATCCTCTTGTTTATGGAAATTCATCTTCTAAATCGTGTGGAATGCCTGGGACCCTGCCTGCAGTAAGGAGAGTGGAAGGCAGGGGTCCTCTGGAATGGAGTGGGAGGCTAAGTGCTTCTTTTTAACTTTCCTTATATGTGGTCTTCGTCCTATTCACTTCTAGCCCAAGATCTGCTTTGTATTTTGTTTCTTGAAAATGGAAGAAGAAGAAAAAAAAAAAAAAACCCACAGCAGTTAAGGTCATTTCATTCCTTGGTTACTACGCATCTCTACAGTTTAGCAATTTACATTCTGATGTTTGCAGTGTAGTTGTCTGATACAGTAGAAGAGCAATTCAGTGCCCCCGGGGTTGGGAACTTGGTTTTCCTTTAGTATTGTATTATTACTTGTGTTATTATCTATCTGGCTGGCACAGCAGGCCCATTGGTTCTTAATCAAAGCTGCCTTCCTGAAGATCACAGTCCTCCAGGGTTAAAGGACTGTGTAAGACCATAAATACTGGAAAAATGTTCATCTTGTTTCAGTCACACTGCTAATGTGTGGCCTTTTCATTTCTCTACCTTCCTATTTCTGTTCTCATAGGGCTGGTATCCTTTCTGCCATCATCCTCTTCAACCTCAGTTCTAGCCTGATGTATAAACACAGTATCAATTAACTATCAAGTCATATGTTTCCTTCTGCAAGAGGAATGAAAAATCATTTCGAATATAATCATCAAGATTCACTTTTGAAGGTAATCACCAGTACCACCTTCTTAGTCACTTCCGCAAAGACTGATGTATTTTAAGAAGACTCTGCTGATTGAACATCTCCTTTTTCGCTCTCCTTGACTTGTTCAGTGGTGCCTGTTTCATTCCAGAGCTCAGTTTTCTTCTTCAAGAATTGAGGTCTTTTCTTCTGAGCTGCTTGCCATTCTTTGCATTAGCTCAACTCCAGATCACCAAGTTCTTTGGATTCTCTTTGCTAACTGTTTTCCTCCCTCGCTCCCAGTCATAGTGAGAAGCCGGTCAATATTTCCCTGTTCTCCTTTAATATCTGTCATCAGTGCTTTCTATCTCCTTGTCCTCTTGCTAAAATCTGCAAAGTTCTCACTTTCCTGTCACTACTCTAGGTGTGCGCCCCAGACCCGGAGCCTTGTCTCCTGAGAACTAATGTCTAGAATTTACGATGACTCATCTTCCGTGAATGTGTGAGTCACGTTTGCCAAACTTAGATTTCCTTCCTTGTTGTTGATTTTCAATTCAAATTTTAACATAAACATTGAGATTTCTGAACCCAGTATAATTATTCCATCAGATATTTGCACAATCCTCCCTCCCAGTATTATAAGGAGTATCTTAGAATCTGTAGTTATCCACTTGGCTTAGAGCAAAACTATTTAAATGAAAAACATTGTGGGCTCATTTTAGCCTTAAGTACACAATATTTAGGATCATAACAACAAGTCATTTTATTTCCATGGATTGAAGACAAGAAACAGATTATTTTTGAGATGTCCCTGTGCTTTCCACAGTTTCAGAAGTTTCTCATTTTTGTCTATGTGTGACTTTTAATGTTTGGGTTGTGAGTACGGCACTGAGATTTTAATGTTCAATAAGTAGCAGAAGAGAACTCATTTTATGACCTTTTTCAGGTTCCCAAGTGAAATACAAATGTACTAAAGTGAATAATCTCTGAATTGTGAAGTGGAAATATATGACCTTTGGGTTTTTTTTTGCCTGACTATGCGATGATGGAAGATGTGAAAACAGTGATGATTTTCTACTTCTACATCAGGTACCTCGCATACCACTTGAAGGGGACCTGATGTCAGGTTATGATTTCACCCACTCTGGAGATAGTAAGGTACTGGGGAGACGGACAAAAAAATACTGCTGAAAGCAAAATAAATAAAGAAACATAAATGAATGGGAAGTAGGTAATTTACAGAATAACTTTCTGCCATTTTCTTCAGAACAAATGAATTCTGATGAACAAATGGAAAAGTTATTCTCTCATGAAATCATATGTGATTTCTTTTTAGATATTCAGAATTGGATTGCTCAGTTTGTTCTTTGAGAGTCAGTTATAAATGATCATGAAATGTTTTTTATTTTGGCTTTTGCTTTCTGGAATTCAACATAAATTACAGTGTCTAACACTCAATAGGTGTTCTGTAAATGCATTTTGCGTGAGTTAAGAGGCAAAGCTTTATTTTGTTCTTGCAAAAAAATGTCTACAAATGAAGTGGGAGAGTTTTGTCTTTTCTTCTGACACCTCCTTTTTCACATATTTCTTATTTCAAAATTAAATCAAAAACCCAGTTGAAAAGAATGATCCATTGTTGGTTCTTTTCTTGACTGAGCGTAGCTCTTGAATTTTATAATTAATGAAATACAGTGTTTTTCTTCCCACATTCAAATATAATACTTAGATTTTAATTTTTCTTTCTTCAGCTCATGTGTATAAAATTATTTGTATGTTTAATATTAGAGGTTAATAAGCCCTAGTTGTTAAATACTGTCAGTATTTCTAAGATGTTTGTAGTCAGTAGACACTAATTTGCTCATATTATAAAACTGTGAATATTTCATATGGTCATTATTTGATATTCGGCTAAATCTGGACTGGGCAGGCCAACACTCTGAAACTTTGAAGGTACTAGAGACAGTTTTAAACTTTTTGAATGAATTACTAATGTAGAGAAAAGATGTAAAAGCAAGACAGACTTAGAGGAAAATTTTATTAAGAGTACAAAAATGCTGCAAAAACAGATGACTGACCCCTGAGTCGTCTGCTTCTGATGTTGTTGCTTTCATAACCATAGTCTAATTTTTGAAATCTGGACATTAAAGTGGGTTGAATACTTTTAACTCAATTGTAGATTTTGTTTAAATGTCGCTAACTTTTCCACCAACATAAGAAGAAGTCTCTTTAATTTTTGCTTTTATGTATTTTCTTTAAAAAAACAGGGAATCTGAGAAGCCTATCAATGTTTGATTCTGTGATTTATTTTTATTCCGAAGTGCACTTTTGATTGGTAGCATTTGAGAGAAAGTGTTACTATTTTAAGAAATCATTAATGTTTACTTGTATACTCTTTTCTATTATCTTTTCTCTGTGTAGAATTTTACATTTCAAAGAGGTTGTGGTTATAGTATTATATTGTATGTTAGTTTGATGTTTAGGTTTGTAGTACTCTACAACTTATATAATTCATAAATTTTATTCATCATAACAAGCCCTATTCATGTAACAGGGAGTAGTACATTGTATATTTCAAGTTAAAATAGGACATGGAGAGACTTAAAGATTTTCAGTTCTATGAGAGATAAAAATGGGGATTATTTATAGACATTTCATAGTTTAATATAGAAGTTGCCTGTACGTGTGATCTTATGTTGTGCTATAAATTATATCCTTCTGATTATGTGAATATTAGCTAATTGCCCCTTCACTGAAAGCAAGTTTATTTTTTACTTTTGTGGGCTGTTGCTTATAAGTATACCTAAGGCATGTATGTTTACTTAAAAAAACAAAAACAAAACAAACAAACAAACAAACAAACAAAAAAAACAAATGCTCATAAATGACCTATTCACCCAGGAAGCCAAAGGTTCTGTGTTTGATTCCCCAGAACCACATAAGCCAGGCATGGTTTCATTGTGGCTCATGCCTTTAATCCCAGTACTTGGTAGCTGAGGCAGGAGGATTGCTGTGATTTTTAAGGCCATCTTGGGCTACATAGTGAGTCAAGGACCCTGGGCTACACAATGAGAGTCTTTCTCAAAACAAAACAAAATGAAAATAAAGAAAGCAAATCTGGAAAACAGAATGCTCTAAGTTTGGGGTTTGGTTTGACTAAGTCTTACATGTTCATGAATCACTTTAAAATCCAGGATGCTTGCTCATAGTACTTCCATAATGGTCCTAAATTAACTAGCTAAAATACATAGTGATTTGGACTGGAGGGTCCCCCAAAAGCCTCAGGTCTTTGGATATAGTGGGACACCTGGGATCCTCATGCTGTTGGGAGTTGGGGCCTGGTTGAAAGGGCAGATGCTTGGGGCTTGACCTGGAGAGATTGTGCCAACGTTTTGAGACTGGGAAGCACCCATGGTAGAGCTTTCAAGTTTGTATTATTGACTCGTGGATCGCAAAGTGAGGTTAGGTACACCTGCCCTGGGTATGGGCAGCTCAACTGGCAGCTTGAACTAAGTAAAGGAAGGAAAAAGAAGCATTGTTGCAGCCTTTTCTGGGAAAGATGGGCCTTTTATCTTGCTCTCCAGACAATCCTCCCCTTCCTCCTTCACTTGGCTTTCTGTCTGCCACCAGCAGAGGGATTTTCTCAGACCAGGCTTCTGCTAAATGATTCCAGTATTGTTGGCTAACCATGAATGGACTGTGTGACACCTGAAATTATGAACTAAAATAGGACTTTCCTCTTGCAAATTGTGACTATTGGATATTCTGTTCCAGCAATGAATACATAACTAAGACAACACAAAGCTGCATACTGTAGTGTTTGCTCCATGAAAGAACTTTGTAAATATTATTTCTTATAATTCTTTAAAGATGTGTCAGTTTCAGATTTTATATTATTGTATAATACAGTATTTTGAGAGTATTGAGAATAAATTAAAGGCAATATTGTTGCAAGTTTATTGAAAATTACATTATTATAGCTCATGTCAGCTAATTTAGGTACTTGTAGTTTTAGGCAAAATTGTTGTTTTACTTTTGATTAACTTAGGGACTATTCTAAGACTAAATAGTTTACAAAGTGTGAGTAGGATAGGCTGCCTTCAATCACTAAAAAGCAATCAAACAAGAAATAAACAGATGCCACTAACATAGTCTTTTGGGCCTGAAATATAACTTTGTCTAGAATGGTTGCCTGTCATGAGCAAATTCTTGGTTCTAACATCAGCTCCACAAAATAAGAAAACTATGGCAAAGGGAGCAAACAATTAGGTAACCATGCCAATGCTGAGAGGTGGCAGAGAACCAGACTGGTGGCAATAAGTTAGTGTGGCTTGTTAAATAAAATAGAAGAAAGCTATAGAATAATCATGGTGAGTACATTCAACCTTACTGCTCTATTAGTAAGAAAATTCTGATTGGGGTGTTTTAATTTTATTCTAAGAATGAGATTATTTATTGCTAGGTGTAATAAAGTAAAATTCAAATAAGATAATGCATATAAATATGACTAAAAGGACTGACCTACCTGGAGGTCTTTTTTTTTTTCCCTGAAATTTAATTTAACAGTAAATCTAGACATGAACACTTCAAAACTATAATGGTGAGACCTAAAGCTCTCTTACCTTTTTGGTCTGTTAGCCTTGTCATGTCACAGTAGCGTAGGAGTCTTTATGGTCACACTGAAAAAAAGAGCCTCTGTTTCCAGGCCTTCACCTTCCAGATGTTTCTGTGAGCCATGTGAGGAGAGAATAAGTGGTTAAAACTGGTGAGATCAATATTGGGAAGAAAAGTCCTCCTTGAAACTTTCTTTCATCAATGATGCGTGACAGGGCGTACCTATAGCTACCAGGGTGTCTGTGAAAGAAATGACTTTTATGCATACTGCTACCGTTAGAAAATCAAGTCCCTATTACTTTGGGTTAAAAACCGAAACTATACCAGAATTACTTTTCACAGCATTTGGCATGGTTAGTCTCCAGTGCCTAGCAACCATTCCACTACTGTTATTATGGTTGTTCTGTGTTTGAGTTCTTTTAGATCATTAAGATTAGTCTCCATTTGATTAAAATGAAGTAAACTTTAGTAGAACTCTTAAATATTATATATGTTCCAAATGCTGCAGTACATACGTCTCCAGAATTCCAGTCGATATTTTAAACTGCATGTAATACCAAACTCTTTATTTTTCTAAGTTTATATTTATGTACACACACACACACACACACGTACACACACACACACACACACACATACACACGGTAAAGCTTAATTTATCCAGCATACTAATAGATTAAAACACTCATATTTGAACATTTATTATAGCAAACTATAGTAAAATTTATGTGAATGTGTTCACTTTTCTCTTAAAATATCTTATTATGCTGTGTTTATCTTTCTTATGATGATGCCAGAGGATACAATGATTGACCTTGGGTAACTGCAACCACAGGAGACTGAAACAGTGATACAAGGGGTCTGTTTTGCTTCTTGTAGTATGAGGTTTAATGCATAAGTTTTTAAACATTGGTACTGAGTGTTTTTTTTTTTTTCAGTTCATTAAAACCTTTTTATTTGTACTGTGCTTCTTTAACTTCCAGGCTATATTTACAATCACATCTGACTTTTATAGTATAATTTTATTTACCTATTACAGAACATTTACTGTGTCATAATTAGGAGTTTATATCCTGATATACCTAATATTGTCTTGCAGCCTATCAGATTTGTTGATTGGCCACTGGAATTTAATCTTAAAAGAGTACAACCCTGGAAAGGAAAGTGTGAATTAAAAAGTAATCACTGTGGCTTGGTTTGAGTCAGCCAAGTTTTGGTCAAGTACATAAGTGTAGTTGTTGGGAAAGCACCAGTCATAAAGATTTGTAGAAAGAAGTTCAGGAGGTGGTCACAGCCGTATGCAGGGCTGGACTCAGGCATGGAACAATACTGGTTTGTTACAATAAAACAAAAACTGTATGGCATCAGTGAGTGGATGTAGACTGCTGTCACTGGCAGTTGGGTGTGACAGAAACTGAAGTTTGAAAGACATGTTATGACTCCGGGATGAATGAAGAGCCAGTGGCTGAATAGTGATGCACGCAGGGAAATAATTTAAGAAGTGTTGTAGGAGGTGGAGTGAGGGGACAGAAATCAAACTACTCATTGTCAGGCTTTCTTCAGAATGTGGTGTGATTTTTCTGTCTTCTCTTACTTCTCATTACTTAGCTATTTCCAGTTTATCTTTGGGGCTTTGATTGACTCTTACTAGTACAGGTGACTCAATGACTGTACTTGCTTTACCATAGTGCTTTGGTCGGAAAGTTTTGTACTTCAGTTCTCAGAAATAATTAAGAGGTGCTGGAGTAGCATCAGTTATTTACTTTATACTGTGGATTTAACTTACTGCCTGACACATAAATTTTAAGTGTAATTTAATAAGATGTATTTCTAGCCTTAGTTGTGCTTGTTTTATAATTTATGGTACCTAGGGAGAAATATGTTTGAACATGTAACACTGAAGAATTATCATTCCATAATATTATGATGCCAATAGGAGACTGACTGTCTCAGAATAAAAAAAAAAAATACAGGAAGCACTGCTGGATAGACACATTGGTACATTGTAGGGACAAAGCCTTCCACAAGAAGTTAATCTCCCACAGCTTCATTTTCCTAAGCTAAAGACAGTGGATGTCCACTCTTGGACAGTGTTGTCAAGATCTAATTTGCTGGCGTGTATGAAACATTTGGAATTATGTTTATTAAAGAGTATGCAACTATATTTCTAAATGCATATTCTGTTACATTATATATTCTTATAGAATGTAAAAAAGACCTATGCAAGTATTTGAAGTGGTAAAATATCAGTTCTCGAGTTTTTGCTTAGGTTTGAATTCCAAGTTTACCAGTCACTAGCAATTCTACTTTGGAAAAGAAAGTTTACCTTTGTCATTCAAATGGGCTATTAATAGGGCTGACAATTATTATTGCCATATGGCTTCTCTAAGGATGAATGGCTTAAGACGTTCATAGACTTTAAAGTAGTTTTTGGTTTATAGAAAACAATTATTTTGAGGTAATTGTTAGGTGAAGAAGGATACTTCAAATAGATGTGGCTGAGCTTGTATCAGGATATCCACCTGACTGTAAATCAGGTTTGGAGGCCATGCTGTACCATGAGGCTGTCATCAGGACCATGTCATTGCAGCTGGACTCCTGATGGTTTTCTTACTGTATTGTTGTGAATGTGGAGAGTGATGATGGTTTAATTGTAGTTCTGTAATAGAACTATGGCAAAATAAAGTGTTAGTATGCATTTATGTAGCATTGCACTTACTTTATAATCCTCAAATTTCTTGTGAGAAAGTTATTACCTACTGGATGTGGTTAAATTAGTGAAAAATGTAACATTTTCTCAATACTGATGCTAAACCCAAAACATCTTTAAGATATTAAACTTAGGTTTTTCTTCATTCTTTCACTTAGAAAATGTGCTTGCACTTAAAAACATGTCACCTCATTAAGGATTTGAGTGAATACAAGGTACTGGGCTAAATTCCTGCAATTTCTCTTAACTATTTCTTTCTTTTATTTATTGTACTTTTCCATACTTCTGCCTCCTTTTAAATGGATTACCTGTTCTCATGGTATTTATTGTTCTTTTAATTTTTTTTCTTTCTGCATTAACAGGCTAGTAATGATGGTGATAAGTACTATAGAAAAAGAAAGAAATAAGCAACACAGAAGAAGGAGTGTGAGAGTAATGAGTTGGGCAGTGGAAGCAGTTTGGTATGTTGAATAAAAAATGAAGTTAAGATTCACTAAAAGGTGAAATACAAGCAAAGACTTGAAGGAGGCCAAGATATACAAGCAAGCTGATTTCAACACATATCAACACAACAACTTTTAGCTTAAAGAAGTAAGGAAATGGGGGCTGGAGCCATAGCTCAGTGGTTAAATATTTGTCGTGCAAGGTCAAGGCCCTGGGTTCGATTCAACAGAAGCACATAATCCAGGTGTAGTGCTGTGCACCTTTGATCCTAGCATTCGGGAAACTGAGGCAAGAGGGTTGCTGTGAATTCGAGGATAGCCTGGACTACGTAGTAAGACCCTGTGTCAGAATAAACAAGCAAGCACAGAAATAAGGCAATAAATGCATGATACACATTTACAAATTAAAAGGAAGTGAATAGGAAATAGTGAATATATATAGTATATGTGTATGTTTGTGTGTGTTCTCGTGGTGTTTTGGAGTAGTCAGGAATTCTGAGGATTAAAGTTGGAGAGGTGGGTAGGAGCCTTACTCTGAGCCTTTATGCTCTTATAAGTCTAGACTTCTTGCAGTCAGTGGGTGTAGAATCTGGATGGCAGAGTGTTAGTCCTGGAAAGGAGGCCAGTTTGATGACTGTTAGAAACATGTTATGACCTATCCAAGACATAGGCTTGGTAATTAGTATGAAGTATACTGATGAGGCTATAAGGCAGTAAAATCACCCATAATTGATGACTAATTATTATATGGACTAAATATTAGCTAGATAAATATCAGGTAATAAGGGAAAAAGGAGTCTAGGTTTATTTACAGATTGCTCACTTGAGAAGTAGAGAAAAGATGGTGTAGGAAGGTCATGTAAAATTGATGAGGAAGATACTACTTTCAGTGCACTACATTCTTCCAGGAGGAGTGATGCAAGTGGCTGGAAAGGTAATTACAGGGAGTTGATGACTGAATGAGAGTTATCAAAAGACAAAAAATGTGACTGGTTTTCCCGGTAGTTGGTGTTTTCATGACAGGTTTCAGGTTTTAAAAGTCCGTAAATATCCAAGCACAAAATTCCATAAAGAGTTAAATTATTGAACCACTAAGGTATGATCAACATTTCCTTCAAGTTGACCTAGAGGAAGAAAACAACAGGAGACTGATTATACAGTTGAGTAAGTTGAGGTCCTGGTGACCATCTTGCAATGTAGCGTACAGATCATATTCTGGCAAATGTCTTCGTGAAAAGAAGAAGGGAGAGGTAATAGCTATGAAGATGGGTTTGGTTTATTGCTGTGCTTATATGCTATCTCAAGATGCAAGAGGCTTGCATTTGATTATCGGTTGTAAGAAGCAAAGCGGAAGTAAACACATGAAAAAGAAAGATTTTTCGTTGAGCAAAGTCTCTGAAGAGAAAGAATGGGAGCCTCAGTTTCCTCTTCTACACGTGGAGACAATAATGCCTACCTGGTAGTTGTAAGAAATGTCAATAAGTCAGAGAAGATGGTCTTGTTTATCAGTAAAGTAGTGGGGAGCACTAAAGTAACAGTAAGCACTCAGTAAATCTTAAATCCTTCAGGTTCCCAGTTCTCACTGTAAAAAGGTGCCTTGATCATTCTGATTTATATATTCTGTAGATAGGTACTAATATATTCAAGTTTACTTTTTTTATTTTATATTTGTGATAATTTAAAAAATTGCCTATGTTAGTCTACAATTGTTTGTTTTAGTTTAAACCTGTGATTTGAATTTTTAACTAGAAAATCTTTTCTGGTTATGATACTGATTCCTAGTTATAATCTGGAAATAATATTTTCTCAGCATGGATGCTATTCTAGTTAGACTTTTTAAGGGTTTTATGCATGAAATAAATTTTTCATGACTATGCATCTATGTTATGATAATAAACTATCTTTAATAATTTTTTTAGCTTCCATAAATGAAGGTCATTGTAAGATAAATAGGCCTGTGTTGTCTACCTTATTAACTTTAAGGAAAACACAATAAATTGCAGTAATAATTTCTTTGAAATACAGTTCCCACTTAAAATTGTTATTCTTTTCTTAATGCAATAAAGTGAATTAGAGCTAAGTTTCCTCAGTGTGGTATATATAACAGCTGTTTGTCTGTTTGATGAAGTCATTATTTTGATCGGCCTACATCTGAGTTCCTCTTCCCATTTAGACAAAGAAGGCTACTACTCTGATTTCCTAGTTTATATACTATTGTATTGCTCTCTTTTTCTCTGTGTATGAATTCACAGAATGTTTACTTGTTTTGAAAATGAAAAGAAACTATACTCATTAATAGTTGTACTTCCTACTTGTATTTTTATAATTGACATTATAGTTGCAGCAGAAATTTATTTATTTTCTTCAAGTGTCTTTTAATGCAGGGGTAGATAGCAATAAGATTCAGAAATAATAATTTTCAACTTATCCATAGAAATATGCTTGATATATATCTATATATGATGATGTGTAATGCTGCAGAAAAATTATGTATATTACATTTCAATTTCAATCAATTGAAAGCATTAAATATTTGAAATGTCTTACCTCACATTTAGAGTGTGTAGGTTTTGGACAAGGGTTCTATGGGCTGTTAAAATGTTCTTTCAGATAAGAGGGCTGAAAGAGTTAGCAGAAATTTGCTATGTAGAGAAGTTCCTGTTAGTCTTTATCTTTTAACACAAGGAGGAGCACCAAATGTAACTTCAAAGATCACCACTGACCAAATCAGAGTCTTTGTTCTGTAGTGACACCATGAGTAGATTTGAAAAACGCCTCTGTTTGACTCAGAAGTACAACCCTGGTCTGCACTTGGAATCCTTTGAATATTGATGAAGACCATAAAAAATGGAAGTATCAGTTAGCTTTAAAAAAAAAGCAAAAACAGCCGCAAAACAATTAAGATAACTGAGCTTTTTCTGCAGTTATTAGTATTCAGGAAATAGCTCACAAAGTTACATTAGCTATTTGAAAACTCTGCAGTATCTATTTTTAAAATATGGTCAATAATAACATCTCTAGTGCATTAGATGTAAAATAAGCCCTCCTTAGGAGCCAGAGGATGTTGTGCTTTTCATATAAAAACATATGTAATGAAATGATTAGGGTGAAATACTAAAACACAATAATGCACATTTCTGAGTAACTTTGTAGCAGTGTGGATTTTTGTTGAGACTTCCTAGTTGACACTTGGCACTTTGGCAGTTTTGGTTTTGTACTGTTGGCAGTTCGTTGGGGGCCTACAACTTTCTCCTTTGGCTGATTGATTTTGAATTTTTCAAACTGATTAATGTTTTCATTTGAATGGTAATACTAACTTTGCAGAAGATGTGATCTTTTAATTAGCAGATGCTGAGATTAGCATTAGGGTCTCACAGTAATTAGCATTTGTTGTTACAGCACAAGAGCTCAAACTAAGTACTGAAGGAAATTGAACTACTGGGTCGTCTTTACATTGCCTCTACAGATCCTTAAGAAGGAGGTTAAAAGAATTGAAATACTTAATCACTGTGATGGTTAAAGCATTTTAACAAACTTTAAATTTTCCCAAGAGAATACTGTTTTCATTGTCCTAATACTGTCTGCATTTTTGTAGGGCATGTTTTGGAGATTTACCTCAATATTTAGCCATTACCTTTATGGAAATGCAAACTCTAATTTCAATGCATATGTACATATATGTCTGAAAAAATGGCAAGTCTTGGTTCTCAGATTTTGCTCATATCAGTAATACCCACTCTATTCCCAAAGCTTTTTTGGGGATGAACCTAAAACCAAGGAACACCAATTAGACAATGGAGTGACGAAGTTAAGTCTAGGGGTTTGTTATCAAGTTCAGCCTAAATTTGGATACTTTTGTCACTTCCTGCAGTAAATTCCTTATGAGCTTTGTGCTCAGTGTCCTCATTTATAAAATAAAGGTATAATATAGCTTTTAAAAATGGTATTTTTGAAAAGCACATAGTTCACATTGAATAATGGTTATTATTGAGAACATTGCACATTTTAAGTAATATTTATTGTCATAAATGGCACGCATTTAGAAAAGGCATGAAGGTGTTCTGGCATGTTTACCCAGTTAAATAATTAATAAGCACCTACAGGGTTAACAGAATAAGTACATAATCTTCTTCTGGATAGAGACTGTTTTCATAATGTCTTCTGTTTTTTGTTTGCACTTCAGCTTTCTCTCCCGAAAGTCATTTGTGTCTCTGTTCCAGGACTTCTTAGCAACTCCTTCTGCAAAAAATTCTCACCTAGATTGAGTGGTTTCTCTAAAATTTCACTTCAGTGGAGAGTGGCCTTTTTTTTCCTTTGTTGTCTTTTTTGTTTGTTTGTTTGTTTGTTTTGTTTTGTTTTCATTGATTTCCACAATAAAAAAGTTTGGGGAAAAAGCCAAAGAAAGAATGATGCCCTGTTGATGTTGACTCCAGGTAGCTACTCCGCACACACAGCTCTACCTGTATTTTTACTCTGATTGCAGTTTGGAAAGTGTTGTATGGACCCTAAGCTTGTGATTCCTTGCTGAGTGTGTATCAAACTTAAATATATGGAAATTTTAGCCATTAGTATTAGTATTTAAAAAGGAAATTATTGCTGATCCCTAGTGCCTAGAAAGACTTGATCCTATATAAAAGTCCTCCTTCCATCACCCCCTACTTGAAGGCTGCTGAAATCGCCCTAAAGTTAAAGTGCAGTTTACATTTGTTACTATGGATTTTATTCTCCCAGGAGACAGCAAACAGAACACTTAAACTCTGAGTGAGCAGTATGATGAATGGTCTGTCTCTGTCTCTCCTGCCTGCTGCCCACCCACTTAAGTCCCAACAAAGGAAGAGTACCAAAATGAGGGGAAATAGATCTTCAAGGGAAAAAAAGAATTAAAAGAAAAATAAGCAGGGAATACAGTCTTTTATTGGTCTGAGAGACTGTAAGTGGTGCTTAAATGTAATAAAATTTTAGCATGCAAAGAAAATAGACGTTATTTTCAGGGTATCACTTCCATTCAAACCACTTACAACCAAATGCAGTTGTGAAGTTGGAGAGCTGGTGTACAGGATGAGAGAAGAGCAGAATTAGCTGTCGCGTTTCAGTTCATCAGTTGACATGTCTGTTTTGTGAGTGTGTGTTATTGGCAACAACTTCAGTTCTCAGACCTACCTAATTGGGATTGTGTTAGCCCGTTTGTGCTGGTGTAGCAAAATACCCAAGACTGGGCAACTTATTAAATTAAAAAAAAATATTTGCCACAAATCTGGACACTGGAACGTCCAAGAAGATCCAGGTGTTAGAATATTCGGTGTCTGATGAGAGTTGTATTTTGCTTCCAGAATGGTCCCATGTTGTTTTTTTCTAACTGGCTGAAAGAAAATGGGCAATAGGACCCTTACTGTTTCTTTAGCATCCTTTGGTGGAGATTCTGATCTTGTTCATTAGGGCTTTGTCGTCATTATTTTGTCTCCTAAAACCTCCACTTAGTGTTACAATGCTGAGTCTTCGGGTACAACAAAAAATTTTGAGAGAACACATCCATTCAAACTAAGGAAGGGTGCTTTCGAAACTGATCTTGAAAGATTTCCTAATCTGTCCTTCTCTAAGCAGGATTTTCTGTTTCACAAAGTTAACATAAGTAACTTCATCTTTTTTTATTTCTAAAGTGGAGCTAAGTTGAACATATACAAAAGATGTAGAGGTCTTCAACCAAATATTTTTTTCTTTTAGTACTGACATAAAATTTAGTCAAATAGCTATCTGTCTGATAAATTCCATATTTAAAGAGCATTTTTAAGCAAGTTCAGTGGAGTTGTATGATGGATGTGTATATATTTAGGGTTCAGAAGAATGTCTTCATAAATGCTTATTTATTTCTTTATACTTGCCACAAGATATAACTTTTTCATGTATTTACTTATTAAGTTTCTGAAGGGATAGATTTAATGTATCTCACCCACTCTAGTTCTGTGTGTAGTGCTAAAGGTACAACACTTGCTTAATGAATATCTGCTGAAATAAATAATGAATGATATATACATGATTTTAGTGGGTGTTATGTGTAAGCCATATTATATCTTATGATTTACTGGTAGACTTTCTATGCAACATTTAATTTATATAAAATAAATTCAGTTATTTCAATTTTTAAATTGAAAATACATATGTATCATTTGTGTACCTATGTGTAAAAGCTGTACTGTGCAATTTATAGTGAGATATAAATCTTTTACAATTCTTAGGAACTGCCAAAACATCCTATTTAGTCACACAATTGAGCAATTGTGTTGAACCTTAAAGGTTAGAAATAACTTACAGAGGGGATGAATAAAAAGATAAGATAGTTCAAGAAAGATTTAAAAGAATTGTGCAATTTTTCTTTAAATTATGAAATGTAAGCTTTGATTGAGGATACATAGTTCAATGCAGATAGGCGTACAACTTTTTGATTTAGTCAGCAAACTGGACACCATGTTGATTCTTGAATTAGGCATAAGTATAATGAAACTTTTCATCAATACGCTGCTCTTTCAGGCAGAGGAAGCTTCAAATGACCGGACAGTACTTTAGAGTTTACTTATTTTCAGATCTGATATTATGAAAAAAATACAATCCTGCAGTTTAATTTTACATTGCCAACTTTATCTAACAGTATTCTAATTAGTAAAATAGGCTTTATATTTCTTAATATAGCATTAGCAACATTACACTTGTTAGGATATTTGTCTTATTCCCATTTTTCTTACAGTACCTTTCCAGGTGACCCAGGTGTGTAGCTCCTGTTTATTCTTCCCGTTTTCTCTCCTTACCACTTTCATAAATAGCTCTGCTGTGGTCGCTTTGCTCTGTTCTCCATTATGATTCATTCCTGATGCACAATATTCACAAAAACTGTTGTCTTTACCTAGAACATGATTTCTCATCCTACCACCTCCCTCACTTCCTCTTTCTGGGCGGCACTTATTCGTGATTTTATTTGCTTGATTGTCTGCTTGCTGTCTAACTCCCTGTTCCAGTTATAACCACAATAAGGATGGGGTTCCTTCCATTATGTTTCACTGCTGTGCATTGTTGCCCCACAGAAGACAAGGCGTGTAGTTGATGTTCCTTAAATACGAGCTCAGTGAAGTGGGTGAATGTCTTTCGGAACAATTGAGTTGTGCTTCAATGTTTAATAAACACATGAGAGCATTAGTTGCCACAAGAGAGCCTTTCAGCTCTTGGAGGGTCTCTGCCATTTTTCTGCGTTTATTCCATGATCTCATATGTCGATTTACATTTGAAACAAAGGGTGTTTATGCTGTTTGAACTCTGAATATTCTATCTTTATGTTAGCTTAAATTTAGGATTAATTTTTGAGCCCCCTGAACTAGAAATCAAAGGGCCTGATTATACGACTGAAGGATTTTCCAGTGAAACAGTTGCATACATTTTTTATGAATGGTAGAACTAGCAGTGCAGAAAATACATAGTGCCCAAGTGCCAGTGCCCAAGTTACCATTGCCTGAAGGCTGCTGGCTTACAGTTTCCCCTGAAAAGCTTAGGAATGTACTCTTACCACCTGAGAGTAAATACTATATATATGGGGATTTCATTCCTGGAAACTCATTTCCTCAATAATTATTAAACAGTTCTTTGATGTGAACATTTTAACAAAGAAAAGGGCAGGTTTAGGATTTAATTTAATAATTGTTGAGCAGTTTTTGTATGCAGAGTACTGCCCTTAGGTCATAGCAAAAACAGCAAAAATATGTAGTTCCTGGTTTTAAGAAATGAAGAGATAAGTACTACTAGCAATCTAAATAGAGCTATTTGCATTTTGAGGAAACCCAGTTTCCACAGGATTCCATGCCTAGGACCACAAAAAAGAAAAAAAGAAAAATAAAGAAAAGAAAGAAAGAAAGAAAAAGAAATAAAGAAAGAAAGAAAAAAGAAAGGAAAGAAAGAAAGAAAGAAAGAAAGACAGACCTTACATCTTCTGGAAAGGGGCAAGGGAAACTAAGCTTTTGCAGAAGATAGAAATTGTTGTTTTGCAGGGAAGTTGAGACATTTATCTTGCTCCTCATTTTTATCTCTGGCTGCCAGAATACCTCTGCCTCACATGTGTTATAGGAACTGAATACTCATTGAGAAAGGTGATGGTAAACATGAATACTGAAAGATAAGGAGAAATTTGAACCCCGTGAGCACTGGGGCAGTGGAACACCAGTGATTTCAGGACATTGGGACCACTCCCTGTGTTGGTGTAAGGAAGTGAATTTCAAACTGAATGGGAGGCTAGGTGTAGTAGCCTAGGACTATAATACTTGACCTTAGGAAGGTGAGACCAAAGGATCACCATGAGTTCAAGGCCAGCCTGGGCTATCTCATGCTTTCAGGGCTAGCCTGCAATACAGAACAAGAATCTGTCTCAAAAGAACAACAACAACAACAACAGAACAAAGAAAAGGAAACAAAATGCCAAATGGGAAATAAACACAAGAGTCAGAAACAGAGCCAGCTATTAGCTTTATTATTGGTAGATCTCAATTATAAGCCATGGTCTAGAACTGCAGATACAGGCTTTCCGTATACTTTTTCTTTAAACTTACCCATACTGAGAAAGAGAGAGAGGAGATCCAGGTCATGTGTAAACTGTGACTTTTTAAGTGCTTTCTGTTGTTAATTTGAAAAATACTGACATCAATGACAGACCCTCAAGACCTTTCCCCCAGTATATTGTCTTCTTTTTTCATGGGCAGCAATAGCTAAGGCTTGAAAATGTCTAATATACATTTTTTTCTCCTTTGGAGAAATTCTTGTATGAGAGAGGGTCCCATAGCAACATATATTAAGTAAAACTGGTTTAAGTTTAAATGATACACACTCATAATAATTAAACAAGGCCTTTTTAGATCCAAAGTTGTCTTTTCCTTAAAGAAGAAAAAATGGCTCATTGAGTTTGGATGGAAAACCAATATTCATTTTAGTCTCTCTTCAATAACCTTTAATGGGAAAGGCATGTTTGGATGAATGGGAACTTTGCAAATAGTTTGTCTGATTTGTGAGTGAAATTTAAGGTTGATTTTAATACTGTCATCACAAAATAAGTGAAAAATATTATTTTACTTAGCAATCTAGTAGAGCTAACCACAGTTTTATGATTGATTTGAATTTGCTTCTAAATATTTTAATGAGATGCTATTATATGGACTTACAAGAAAATTTTTAGTCTGTAGAGAAGTAAGTAAATTTGTAGCAATTTTAAATTCAACTTACACAGGCACTGCCAAGACTAGAATCATTTGTTGCTATCAGCTCTCTAACTTTCCCAACCTGTCATATGTTATAGAACAAAAATTTGTAGGTTAAGGATTTTAATGTGAGACCTTTAGCTGTGAAAGTTTATTAGCTGATCCAGTCATACTGATTTATGCAGTAGTAAATATGAAGAAAGGGAAGGAATTGTTTTGTGCTGGTCAGAAATGCAGAATAGTGTAGATTAAAGTTGTGTTTTACATTTCTATTCTCTGGGCATATTTTCCTTTTCAAAATTGTTATGGTGGTACAGATGTCCATTTGAGAGAATATAAATAAATATAATTAAAAGTATATCATAGAAGAGTTCCAGATCATGTTTTTCTTTGTTCAAGAGGTCTGCATCAGTACACAAGTAATAAAGAAACATCAACTTGTTTTATTTTTTCTTCTCAAATAGATGTGGGCATGTATATGATATATAATACTATGTGACTTTGAATTAGTGGTACTAAAAACCATTAAATGAGCATTTGACCTTTTAGGGTTTCTGTTAAACAACACAACAAACTTAGAATGTGTAGCCAAATCAAACCTGTTCTTGACTTTCTCATTACAGAGTGCCCTACGCTGAGGTGGTAGTTGGGAACACGCAGATGGGATCAGCCCCCATAGAAACAATTTCTACATCAGTGGAACCTATGGACTCTGGCAGGGGCAGAACAGTATTATGAACTTGAGCAGTGGCAGAGGAGTAAGTGAAGGGATGGCCTCTCTCAACTACGTTTGCTTCACATGGTGATATGTCGTCCCTGGATGACTTCTGCTCTGTCTTTCTGTTGTACTCCTGTTTCTATCATTCCTCTTTGTTTAGTGCACTCCATATTTGGTGTTTATTTTATTTTTTGAAAGAGTATTTGGAGGTAAGCAGTGCATTCTCCACGTCATCCTCTCTTTTCCTGTCTTCTTTTGTTGGTACACTGAGTTTGAATGAAAACAAGTGGGTTGTGCCAGAGGAACAGGAAGAGGTGTCACACAGAGAATTGAAGCTTTGCCCTTTCCTTCCTGTCCCTTCCCTGGAAAGCACATTCAGTTTTGCTGTCTTTCATTCTACTTTATTTGCCAACCTGTCAAGGGCTGCTGAAGAAAAATCAGATAGACTTGTGGCTCATTGCTATTGCACATGAAAGGTTTCCAGCCTCAACCGAGCCTGGAGTTACTGCTCCTCCAGTCCTGTCCCGCATCCTTATCGGCTCCTTTGCTCATCTGCTGTGCTCTTTGTTTTTGCGTGCGTTCTTCCTTTCTTGAAGTTCCCTTTTAAAATGTCCTCCTTAGATCTAGCCTAGTCATCCTCTAAGGCCGGGCTGAGTGTTGCCTCCTTCCATCAAGGTTTGCAGTCTGCTTTTTCCTCCTTCACATGACCCCAGGTGTTTTCTCTAGCAGAGGGACTTCCTTGCTCCTGCGCGCTTTCAGTGCTTGGCGAGTAGTATCCTCGTCATCGTTTGTGCCTTTCTGTTCCATGTGCAGTTACTGAAGGCAATGCCCGCTGTGCCTTCTTAATTGTTGTCGTGCCCAGTTGCTGGCCCATGGTTGGCATTGGGTTAGATCTGTTAAGTAACTCAACCCCTGCGAGTATGTTGTCAGTCTCAAAATTCAATCTGCCAGGGAGAGCAATCATCCTGACGTTTGTCACAAACGTCTTTCTCTTTATAATTATCATACTTTATTTTACACTCATCACTACATAGTGATGTTATGTTAAGCACTAAACAGATGAGAAGGTGAGGAAATCGTGTGAATGATAAGTTAGCTTTCTTCTGTCCACATGGGGAAGATAAAATACCTTCAGCCAGAGCCATTTCTTATTTTTTTTTAGCAAGATTTTTTAGGTTGTAGAATCTCATGCTATCTGTTGGTCTCCCACCGTTGATTGGCACCTGATCTGTGTGCAGCTGCGTATATTAGCTTTCATTTGGTTTCTTTCTGGTCCTTATCACATCTTCTCATTCCTGATCTCCGTTGCCTCCTCTGTCTTCTGTGCAGCATCTTCAGTTCTTTTCATACCACATTTTTTACCAGCCACTTGCCAGCTGTTGAGGTAACAGCTGATTTGTGTTGTAGAGTGGAAGGGTGGAGCCTGTGAGCTGGGTTTCCAGCTGTCAAGCTTCTGATTCTTTTCCCCCCACTGCCTTGAAAACCCAACTCCATAAAATATCCCAGCTGCTGTCTATCTTGTAACAGGTGACCAGGGAAGACTTTTCTGTGGGAAGATTAATAATGGGACTGCTGATAGGAGAAGCTGGATGCTTCCTGACAATTTGCATCAAGTGTTGGTGGAATTTTAATCATTGCTGTATGGTTATGTATTGGGGGATATTAAATAATATTTTATGAAAAAAGCAGACAGTCAGGAGCTGATTATGTGTGTGTGCATGCTTAAGTGTGTGTAGTTTTATGATGCTCTTTTTTACATATGTATTGGTTTGGAACTCAGGAATATTGCTTTGAAAACATGACTGGTCTAATGCAAATTTTGTTTTATTTTTGTCATGTGGTTAGTTTAATTTTGTTTTGCCCAGAAAAAAATGAAGCTTCAGTGCACCCTAAATAATTTGTGATAAAACCTTTTTGAAATAAAGAATTTTCACAAGATGAAATGTTGCTTAGAAATGAAATTAATCCTTTTTTTAACCAGGATATCTGTTTGCGAAGCAGCAAAATTTATCATGCACTTACATAAAATAAAAAAAATCATAACATATAAAATAGTACATTTAAAATAATAGTAATAATTGTTTTCCAAGGAAACACTGTGTGATAATATAATATATAATAATATAGTAATGTAAGGTTGACTTTTTTTGAAAAGGAAGATAAATACTTAGTTTTTTATGTATATTTTAGTTTGGGCTCTCTTTGCTCTGAGCATACTTACTTTTAAAGCATAATGAAAATGAATCTTTTTTTTAGCTACTGTTATTTAACCATTTTTTTCCCATTATATTGTACACACCAATCTACAGGCTTGGAGAGAGTAATGAATGCAGCTTATGAAGAGACTAAGTTCTCTTTTATTGTAGTTTGGGGGTGCTTTCATAAATAGAAATCTTGCTTGTGTAGTTGATCCTATAGGTACACCAAAATAGAATTGAAATTTTATATAATGTAGATCCTGATTCTGTAAATTTTTTAGCTCTTTTTAGGAAGTTCAGGGGACATGTCATTTTTTTGACAACACTGATGGTGAATCTTGGATAAATACATTGTTTGCGTAAATTGGAATAGAAGCTAAAATTATTCAAATATTGCATTTTTCCCACCTGTCAGAATAATACTTAAGTATTGACCTATTTTAACCATTGTATTGGCTTTTAGTTAAAAAAAAAAAAAAAAAAACAATGCCTGGACTGTTGTTTACATGTTCTGAAGTTCTATGTTTTTGATGTAGTGTCAGACTAAAAAACATCTGTTTGCGTCCTTTTAATCCCTTTCCTAATTTGTGTGTACCAGAAATAATTATTCCTTTTCTTAGGTAATAAAGTACCATTTAAGGCCTGGAGGAATGTCTCAACAGTTAAAGTGCTTGCCCAGCAAGTGATACATCAGGCACTAAGTTCCTGAGTTCTATTCCCCAGCACCACATAAGCTGGACATGGTGGTGCACACCAATAATCCCAGCACTCACTTGAGAGACTGAGGCTGGGTTGCGGTGAGTCGAGGGTCAGCCTGGGTTATAGAGCAAGACCCTATCACCAAAAAGTATCAATAATAATATCTCTCATTTATAGATCTGGAACAGAAGCAATCCATGAAACTATAACTTAATGGCCACCATTAAAGTAATGCATTAATTTCTTCTAACAGTTGAGAAAATTACAAGTTCACGCATGGGAAATTCCTTTCTATTGCCTGGCTACAGCAGGCTTTCAAGCAAGGCCTGTGTCTAAAACTTTTCTGGAGTTTCTTTCCAATGTACTGTGTGTATCTTTAACTTGAATTAACTGTTATTCACCCATCTTTTACCAGAGTTGAAAATCCAAATCATTCATTGACTCATCATTTATTTAGAACTTATGTATGCAATGCAACTTCATGACTCTGATTTTATTTCTTTTCTAGTAGAATTAGTAGCTAAGAAGCCAATGATAAGAATCTTTAATTTGTTAGAGATGCTTTAAAAGAAATGTAAAACCGTTCAAAGCAAAAATAGTTACTTATGTTTTACCAATATTCTGTGTATGCCAGAACTCCCTGCACAAGGAGACTATAGTGACTTGATTTGAAGCCATTTATAAATTATGAAGAGAAGCTGTGAATATGAGATGTGATTGAAAGGTATAGTTAATGTTTAAATTAAAAAAATTACAGTAAAAGACACATGGCCATTAATTCTCCCTCAAAACACGCTCCCTCCCACTTCAAACACACTTATTCCACCCTTCTTTCATTTTTTTGAAGTGATTTTGGAAGATTTATAATGCGTTGTTTGTTTCCCAGGTATGGTTGCCTTGATATCCTGAACCAATTAAAAATGTTAATCTTTTCAGTCTGTTTGACTTTGGGGAAGAGCTAAAATTTGCATGATGTCAGATCTAGCGATTAAAGTGAATGAGGATTCACCATAATGCTTGTCGGACACTGCTTTTCACTTGGATTGCATTCCTTAGAGTTCTTCATATTTGATCACACCCTCTAATGGTGCAGAGGACAACTCCCAGAGCTGCTTCAGGAAGTGGAAACAATGATGGGTTAAGTGTGTTAGAAAGGAGGGGAAGATAAGAGGAAGACCGTGTATCTTTTACTGTAATAATCGTTAAAATTTAAACATGCACTGTATATTTGGTCACCCCTTGTGTGTGTGAATCGGAATGTTGGCTCACTGAATTGAAGCATTCTCATTTAGTTGCCTCCGTTTCTTTAGTAGTTAGCACCAGTGAGTCCATAGAATGATTTCTTTTTTGTCAGTCTTATGTTTTCATATTATCTTCTGAAGTAGACCCATGGTGAGCTGCTATAATGCTTCATTTTAGAGTTACGTGTGACTAGGCAAGCCCCCAAATGCTAAGTTACATTAAATTTCTGCTTACATAACACTTCCTTTTAAGTATTAAGTCTGATTTCCATTACTAAGAAACTCATCAGTGATTTCTCTTTCCATTGCTTTAGTCCATTCATTGTTTGAGATCATTAAAAAAAATAAAACATAGGTAGAAACTGCTGGTTTATAAGTTTAACTGAGCAGCAATACCGAGTTAATATTAAAATATAGAAAGGCTTTTGGAATGACTTGGTCCATAATATAATGTCTTATGTTTATTGGTGGGATGATGATTAAGGAATGGCATGGTTTACAGCGAAAGCATTGAGGCAAAATCTTAAATGGACTTAAAATTAGCTCTCTTATATTTGTCTAGAGTGCTTTTTATTCTTTGAGACACCAACCAACTTTTCTTTCTAATCAATTTCAAAGTAAGGAAAAATAAAGCCTGAGCCGGTTTTGAACATTATTCCTCCTTGAAATGTTCTGAGGGCTGGAATTTATTTTATAGTCCAGCTAAGCAAGTTTCTGGACTGAAAAGAAGGGGATGAATGGTGTCTAAATCTGCTTTAGGAAAGAGCTTGTTTATCGAGCTACACCTCATTTCCCTTTATCTGTCACTACGTAAATAATAGGTAGAATTTCTCAGTTGGTTGTATTCCACGTGCCCAGCATACAGCTTAGAGTCAACTAACTGTAGCAATTTTGATTCTTCCTTAAGCTTTCCTATTCTTGCTCAGGTTCCTTTCCCATCTTTACTTGTCTGTGATGTGATCTGAACAGTATTATGTGTCTTACACAATCAGAATTCTCACATCCATCCTTAAATTTATGCATTTGGTCTAGAAATGAAGTATGGATTTCTTTTAGCATGAAACAGGAGTAAAGGTAAAGTTGCTGATTAGGCATAAATAGATTTTTTTTTTTTTTGGTGAGTTTTGAATATCTTGTGTGGTTGTATTTTTCTGTAATGAAATACATTTACAGGGATTAACTGCATCTAGCAGTATTTATGAGAAAACTCAACACATTAAGGGATTAGCCCATAAAGAAATTTATTTCTCTTTATTGGTAAAGGAAGGTTGGTAGTAGACACTGCCTGGCTCCTTGTAGTCTCCATGATCTTGAGGGAATCCAATCTTCTGCATCTTTCTCCCATTCTTCTTCAAGGTTTTGTTAATGGCTGTCCCGCCAGGATGATCTCATGTTACACAGTGGTTTCTGGTCTGTAGCTATGTCACCTACATTCTATCTTACTTGTAGGCAGGAGGCAAAGCAGGGAGAACAAGAGGAATGCATGTCCAGTTGAAGCACTGGTTTTCCAGGAAATTCCACACAACATATACATCATGAGCTTGAACTTAGTAATGGCTTCACCTTGCTGAAAGGAGTTTGGAAATATGGTCTCTTAACTAGATTCATTGCCCCATTAAATACATCTTCAAAGAAGAAAAATGAATATTAGATTCAATTAATAGTCACTGTCCTTGCATATACACAGGATGAACACTAATCTGGTTTTCAGTTTCTTTATCTTTGAAATGGACAAAAGCGTGTCCTCCTCGTGGGTATTTTGTGAGGCTTTAAGGGGATGTTGTGGGAATGAGGCTCAAGACTGAAACATGGCAAATTTTATCATGGCTGTTTTAAAATTTTCTTTGTCATTGTAAGAACATCAAGGGTGTGGGAAATTTGCAAGGAATCATGGAATCATAGTGACCTGCACTGTCTTGAGAATTATTTCTCTTTAGGAAGTAACATTTAATTTCACAGTTCCTGTTTCCTTGCCATGTCCCTCCTCTGCAATACCTTACATGGCAGCATAGATGAGTTCTGTCTTTATGCTTTTATATAATGGAGAGCTGGGGATTAGTCACTCTTTGAAATGGAAGGGGATTTGACATGGAGTGATTATTCTCTTCTTGTGAAGTTTTAGGTACAGTAGACATCACTGAAACAATTAGGACACCTCATGGAACAGCTTGCTCTTTAGGAAAAAGCACTAAAGGGCAGTTTGTAGGCAAGGCCTGGAGAGAAAGGGTGTCAGGCTGAGCCCTTGTAAAAGGAACTATGGGTTGGCTGATCCCTGAAGTCTTTTATTTTTTCAAGATAATATACTTATAGGAGTCCCCTTCTCTTCAGATTTTTAATCACACAGAACTTCTTGTGGTATATCATATCCTTCGTAGGCATGATGATAGGAAGGTGCTGGTGTGGTGGCTTTAAGGAGTACTTATATTGTTCAGGATGGAGCTTTAGTGCCTGAGACACTTAGAGCTTTGATGTTCTAGCTTGAGTTCTGAGAATTGCGTATTTTTAAGGTTTTTACTACTTTCAGTAAATACATCTAAGAGTGAAATAGTTTAGCGATACTTACCCTTGGCATGCCCACTTATGAAAGTAACTATATTTTTTCTCCCAAATGAGTGGTGTGTTACTAATACCTGAGTTCCTACAACTTAATCCAGTAAATACTGGCTGTTGCTTTTGTTGCCTTGATCTCTGATGGTAGGAATCTTACACTCTCAAAGACTTAATATCCTCATCTGTGAAAGGGAATTATTTTTAATACCTGTTTTATAGGTTATGTATAGAGACAATTGTAAATGCGAGGTATTAGCAGTAAACCTGGAACAAAAATATTTATAATTATGGTTTTCTTACTACTACTGTATTATTATGGAAATAAACTTAGATAATTAGCATTACTAGAATGATAATCCATTTATGTGTTCCTACTTTAAAAACTATTCAAATGATATGACATAGAACAACCACCATTTTATGATGTTTTTCCTTGTTATGAATGGAAGTCTGACAGGCATTCAAGTGAAGCTTGAGTTCCTGCACAGGGTCCAGGGGCTGGAAAGGAATCCAAAGGCCAGGTGCCTCAAATCCCCAGGGCCTGGACTTGTCTGGAGGCTCCTACACTCACATGCTGGTTTCTGTTCTGTGGTGACATGAAGGCTGTGTCCAGCTGGACTGTTGAATAGAGAATCAACACCCGGGCCCTCCAGGTGGCTTGGACTTCTCCCAGGGCAACAGCTGTGTTAGGAGGAGAACATTTAGATGCCAGGTGTTGCAGGTGACCAAGGGATAGGTGTATGGCTTTTGATGACTGCTCTTCAGAACTCATGTGGCTTCACTTCTGCCACAGTGTATTAGCTGAGGGATTCTTAGGCCTGCCCAGATTTCAGGAGAGAGGAAAGAGACCAGTTGCTCTTTGGGAGGACTGTAAGATAACATGGGGACAGCCCTCATGCATGAATGCTTTTAAAGGAAGGGTGAATTTTGAAAACTTTTTCTGTAAATTATGCTTGAATACGTAGTATAGCTTTGACCTGTTAATCACTTACTGTAGATAGAAATGTAAAGATTTTAATCATGACTAAACATCACTGTGAATTTAATCCTAGCTTTAAATTTTTCAATCTTGGACTTTTACAGTCTAAGCTCTTGTATTGATGATTTTTGTTAAGTTTGAAAGTCATTGTGGTTTTTGGGCAGGGAGAATTTTTTTTTTTTTCTTTTAGAAATTTCTTTTCCTAAGGCTTAAATAAGGATGAAATTGCCTATATTTAAAACAGTTTAGTAACAGTTATACAAATCCACTATAAGTGAGTATTACATTGAAAGAATCTTCATAATCCTTTTTTTTTTTGAAAGCTGGATAAAATAACAGAAAATGAATTGTTTAAAGTCAAGATAATATTTATTGATATATTTTATCATTAACACCATCAGTACAATATTTTGCCAGATTTGAAAAATAAGCAGAAGTGACTCAAATTTATTTTCAAGTTACAATTTATTGTAAACCAATAAGTGATTCAAATTTTTGAATGACAGTGAATGAATATTCTTTCTGAGGGCTGTAGTTACAAATCTATTCAAATGTGAATGTTTCATTAATTTTTCAAATTGATCCTTGCTATTTATTTGAAAGTGACAACTTGTTATCAAACTGTTAATAGGTAGCTCACTTGTTTAGATCAATGTCTTGTGGATCACTTCTGGTTTGTATTTCAGTTTCTCATTGTCTTGACAGCTTACTTAATAACCTGATATTATAGCACCCAGTGGTTAATGACACTACTTCATACTTACTGAAATCAAAAAGAAAATGTTTACATTTAAATAACCATACACATTTCTACTCTTCATCAAGACTGCTATTTCATTTTATTTTCAAAAGAATCTCATAATAGGAACATCTTGCACAAATAGGAATCCAACAGTGTTTTAACTTGTTGGTGTGCATCTGCCTTTTCTTGAGGTGTTTTCCATCCATGTGAGGTGAGGACACTGAGGGTAAAGTTTGTCTTAACATTTTTTTTTTTTTTTTTGTAACTTGTGACAACCTTTAATGGAAAATTTTGTAAATCATTCAAAACTCTGGCTGCTTTCTTCAAACATACCTGAGCCTTTAGGCTGGAATCTACAGGTGATTGCCTCTGGATGTTTGCCTAAAGATGATTTAGAAAATTGGTTGGAAGCTTTGCGCTTCCTCAGCTATCAAAATTTAACCTGCCTGAAATTTGCAGACACAGCAAAGTTATGTTATTGATTCTGACTCATGCACAAGACTTTTCTTCTTTCTTTATTTTTTTTCTTTTCTTCAGAAAGCTGGTTGTTCCAATTTCCTAAGATTCAGCATTTACTTTTGTATTTGTGCTATGAATAGCATATTCATTTTCAATCTGCTTGATTGTCTCAAGCCACTAGAGTGTTGCTTACTCCTTGGAGGCAGATAACCAATGTTGTCGTACTCCTCTGGTGAACTTCGGCTCTTTTGTGGGAGGCTGGATGAAGTGGCTGTCATTTGCTTAGGGGTGAAGTTGGAGGAGAGAGAGGAAAATCTGTGGACCAAAGACTTAACTCCAAGAGGGACTGTTGTTTCATTTCCAAACAGTACAGGGAGTATTTTGTGCAGTAGAATCCCCTTGGGTATTCATTAAAACACCGTGACAGGGTTACAGGGGTGAGAGCTAAAAGAACTGAGACACGTAATTGTTTATGATATGTGCAGAAATGTGTTTATGTGTTCAGTTTTCCCTGTATGTGCACATAGTTATAGTTAGGTAGATATCTACAGCTGTTCCAATCAATACCAGTTGGTTTAGAAATTACTAAGTTGATTTTGAGAATTATTGTGTAATTTATAATTAAAGTGAGCTTCAAATGCTTTAAAATTTCACTTACAAATTAAAAAAAAAAAACATTTACTGGAAATTGAGCCATGTGACCAGTAGATAATTTGTAGCTCTAAATCTCTGTTCTTCTCTAAGTCTTATTCTTCCTATTTTATTTATCTATGTATTTATAATTGAGACAGGGTCTTGTTCTCTAGCCCAGGTGAATCCTGAACTCACTTTGTAGCCAAGGCTGGCCTTGAACTCACAGTAATCCTGCATCAACCAACTAAGTGTCAGTGTTACATGCGTGTGCCAGCAAACCTCTTTCCATTTCTCTTTTTTAACTTTAATTCTAAAAGTAGAGTTAATTTAAATCTTAACTCTTACTTTAGAAGTTGGGCACATATGCTTATAATCGTAGCACTTTAGAATGCTAAGCCAGAAATTGTCCAAGTTTTAGCTCAGCCACTACACCTTAGTGGTGGTTGAAATTATTTTAAAATTTTTAAAGAAAGAAAGAGCTGTATGACCGAGTCTATTGGTTTTTTAACCTCACTGTAAAACCAGACATACTCTTTGTCTTTATGGTGCTAGATGCTTTGTTGTGAACTTCCCCCCACCCCGCCCTCCTCCATATGCACATCACAGACAGGCCCCTTGGGGATTCCCACTCCTTACTGTACAAGGGTACAAGTGTGGGCATGCCTGGAAACTATAATTATCCATGGATTTGCACATACATCCGTCCGTAGTTGTTACCATGCTTTTAAAGTTCCTGAACAAATTTTTCTCTACTGAATTAACATTAGGTTGACAGATGTGAAGACTTTATGCTGATTTTGTGGCCATTCATACATTTAGAACTTTGTGTTTTCACCAATCAGTCAGCTTTTTTTTTTTCTTTCTGTAATTAAAGTTACAGAAACGTATGTTGTTTGTAACCGCTGGTTTATCTTTCACCTTTCATTGTTATCCTTGCTCTTGACCTAGAGGACGAATGCGTACCTCAGCACTGATGATTTCATTCAATGTGATCTTATAATTTCTCTCCCTTGTTATTGCTTCTAAGACTCTTGTATTTTGTATATGATGAAAGATTGGAATGAATAATGTACACAAAGTGACTCCAATTGCAACATAAGTATTGTGAACGCACATTAAAGGATTATGTTGTGGGCTGTTAGCAAGATATTACCTGACTTCTACAGCCATTTGTTGCTAGGAGTCTGGGTTGATATCCATTGTTCTCAGAGATGTGCTTACTTCTGTGTAATTTTGAAAGTGAAAAGTTCTTTAGTGAAGGTCTTTTATCTTGAAGTAAGTTTATGGCACTGAAGTCCAGGGTGCATAGGCTGGTGCACTACAGTTTCCACATTAATTCAGGTGGTTTTCTTACAGTCATATTTGGATTTCTCTTACTAAACATTGTTGTTAGCAGTTCATTAGTACAGTAAGATATACTTGCTAATCAGCTTACAAAAAGAAATTATTTCGGTGCAGTTTGAGAAGTTCTATTGCTTGGTCAACTGCCCGTTCCCGGGGTGAAGCAGCCTTTTTTAGGATGAGCTCATGGAGGAGCAGAACTGCTCACCTCATTGCTGGGGAAGCAGAGGAGAAGAACAGGAAGGATTAGGGCCCCAGACTTCCTTGGAAAGCGTACATCGGAATCTGATGACTTCTCAGTAGAGAGGGTATACCTGTTGAAGGTGCTGTCACCTCCCAAGAGTACCACTCTTCACTAAGTCATTCATAGGCCTTTGGTGGACATCGACCTAACTGACTTGATTTCTGTATGTTTCATTTTTTGGGCAAGACTACCACTAATGGTCTTCTTTATGACTGAGAGCACTGATCTTTTTTTTCTGTGCTACCCATGTCAGATAGGCTCTGCAGGTGATATTTGTAATTAGAGATGTTTTTCATCATTTGGGGGAAACACAGGAATTATTGTGTTACATTGTCATGAAGGTTTATTAAACTCATCTCTTTCACAGAAGTATTATGAAGAGGTATGATTATCATCACCTTACAGAGAGAAAGTGGAAATTACATGCCCACATCACCTGGTTTGTGCGTTAGTCTTGACATGTTAACTCAGAGCTCTCCCTTGTAGCCGTTGCATTGCACTGTCTTTTTTACTTCATTTCAGTGACTTGTGGTCTTGGGAGCCTAGGAAACAATATATCATTTTCTGGCACCATCCACCTCAATCACTTGTAAGGTGTATGGCATCTTAAAAAAATAATTTACTTTCCTTTGCTGCTATTTTGAAGAATTTGTTGCAGGTACATGAACTGCTTTTCTCAAATTTGTTTGTCTCAGTCAGCCTGTAATCTTGAGAACCTCACTTTGAGGATTACTGGTGTGTTTGGATCTGTTTTGTACATCCTTTCAAAAAAAAACGTGATTGTTAGTACAGTTGTTGAAGAATTGAAACATTTTTAGGAGAATTGTTTCAAAACATTTTAGAAGTCATTGTCTTCGTTTTTGTCTACTGAGCATTATGTCTTCTGTTCCCACCTCTTTAAGTGGTCATTCTGTTCCACATCTTCTGAGCCCTGACTATTAGTGAGTTAGCCGTTTTGCTTTTCCATCGCTTTCATCATTACTTACTTTTTCCATCATTTGATTAAATAATGTGCACCTCATTTACCCTGGTATGTGCATATTCTATCTGTATTGCTTTCACAAAGTAGCATTTATTTGGAATTCTGCTGCTAGAGACAGGACTAGTAAATCATATGTTATTTTTCTGCATGGTTGATTACATTTCTCCCAAAACTATACAAATTTTCTTTGGATACTTGATAATTTTCTTTGAATACTTGACAATTTCCCCCCTTCTCAACATAAACCGGTAAAAGAACTTGGCATTTTAATGACAATCACTTAATCTTTTCTGGAAAGTTTTCTAAGGGTTTGCTTTCCTTATTTACTTTTTTGAAAAATGAAATATGATGAATTAATGATTACCAAATCAGAGAGTACAGTTTTACTTTTGGTTTTCCAATGATTCACTCTATGCTAACCTTTGCCTTCTGTGAAGTTTAATCTGGAAACACTGAGTTTATAGGTTCTAAGAATGATTGAGGATATCTAAAATAAAATCACGTTGTTAAAATGCAAAGTCAGTTAAATTTTCAGTGTATTTGACATGTATTCTTAATGTATTATTACTTGTATGTATGGAAAAAGAATCTGTGCCTTATACTAACTAAAATAACTAAATTTGGTATTTTTCCTGTAAAAGTTCTATTGTTCTTGTGATTCTCCTAATTTCTTATTTTTGAGAACTTTTGCATATATGTACCATATATAAATATATAAAATTAAGTTTTAGCATGGATTTAAACATAAAAATTATACTATTGTCTTGCTGAACATACAAGAATGCTGAAAAATTTATTGTACATTCCATAAAGTCAGTGACAAAATCTTGCTCATAGTTCTTAGATGCATTGTAAAGTATAGTCAATACTTCTATTTCACATTCCAATATCTTGAATTTTTCAGGACTGAAATGTGATATTTCTATTAAATCCATATTCCCAAGTTTGTCACTGACATGTTTGCCCTCCTATGAGTAATACCGTTGTAGCCCATGATAGATCATATTGTCAAGAAGTTGATTTTTTCACTGTTAGGAGAAATTAAAAAAAAATTCATTTGCTTTCAAGTGTTATGAGAAAGATAACAAATATTAAATATATTTCCAATATTCATGTTTTCTATTACAGATTTATATTGTGATTTTTAGAACATTTTGATAGCAGATATTTGTTTTGTGGACAGATGGATCAATTTATGTTCATAGGCCACATCTGTATTATAAAAAGGCCAAAGTTCTTTGAACATACTATTAAATATTTTAAAGAGTGTTCAAGAACACTTTAAAAGTATGCTATTACTGTGATTTTTAAAGATAAGAGTAAGTGTTGGTGTTCAGTTTTCTCCAGAGATCCCATGATTGATGTATTTTGGATAGATAAAGCAAAAATCTGGAGGTAGAATTCAGATGAAACATGATATTGTTACTGTGTTGTCAGGGGTTGTCTGTAGGCCTTTTATGTGAAGTGCAACATTAAACTTTTACTTTATTTAATACCGTTTATGCATCTGTTTTATTTAATCAAGATAGTAGGGTATGTGCATATGTGTATGTGTATGGATGTGATGTTTACAAGCCCACATCCTTTTACATAAGAGACACATTGCTCTGTGGGGTAAATGTGTGTGAAGTTCCAACTGCCTGTTTTATCTCAGACACATGTAAATACATACTGCTTCAAATTTTCCAAGACTTTTTTTTTTTTTTTTTTTTTTGAAACTTAAGTCTGAGTGTTAGAATTTCTATGCTGCCATGGCTAAGCCTTGGTAGCTCCCAGAGTCTAGATTGTTAGCCCTGGATAGATAAGTGCATGAGGTTCTAGTAACATAGGTTACATTGTTACAATAACAAATTAGCCTCAAATACTTTACCTGTCACCACTTTTTAGGTGCTAATCAGTAATTTTTCTTCTGTATTAGAATCTTGATTGCAAACAACTCTGGTTACATTTAGGATCCACGAGGAGTCCTTGGGATGTGCAAGTTTAATGCAGAGACATGCTTTTGTTCTACTCTTGTAGAATTAGAACCTTGGGAATGTTACCTTCCTGTTCTCCTTCCTTCTTTTTAGAGTGTCAGTAAAAATATTACCTACCATCTATTGATGTTAAGGACTAAATAACAAAACATTTAAGTGTGTGGATCTGTCATAATTGGATCACTGAATGGTTAGTGACATTTAGTGTTATTGAAGACAGTTTACCATAATTGATACTTATTGGATGTTGTCTTACTGGTGGAGAGTAAGCTCCCTTCTCACCCCTTGTAGCCACTAGAATAATATCAGTGTGTATGTTAATTATAGATAACTCCCTCAGCAATAATCATATTACTTATATATGCAAAAATAACCAGTTTTAAAAAGGATAATTAGATAATCGTGAACTTTGCAGGAACAATAACTTTACTTATGTAAATCTCATATTCAAGATAAGACATTAATTTCCAAGAATTAAAGCATCTCTGCAATCACTTTAAGGACAATTACCTCCTCAACTGAACTTATCTCAAAATTAATTTATGCTGTATTTCAGTAGAATTTATCACTAGCATTTTTTCTCATTGTATACCCCATCAAAAAAAAATCAAGGAAAATGGCATGATAGTGTAATAGAAAACCATCAGCACTCAGAATTGGTCATATTTATTCCTCATTCTGAGCAAAATTTTCAGAGTTTTTTTATCACAAGAGTCATGAATTATATCTTCACAGTGTTTTAACAATACAGTACTTTAAAGAAATGCAAGATGATCCTTGTGCTCAATACTGAGATTATCATTTTTTTCTTTACTTTTTTTTAGGGGATGGTGGTGGTGCAGGCCCTTGCTCTGTAGCCCAGGCTGGTCCTAAACTCACTTTGTAGCCCATGTTTACTGTGGACTCAGGACAATCCACCTACCTCAGCATCCCTGCTGCTGGGATTACAGGCATGTGCCACCACACCAAGTTTTATGTGGTACTGGGGAATTGAATTCAGGCCCTTGTGCTTGAAGGCATGTGCTTTAGTCGCTGTGCCATTTCTCTAGCCCCTGAAATCATCTCTAACATGGCAAGTAAAAAGTGAAAAGTTAAAAAAGCATTTGCTTTTTTGAATCTTTTTTATCTGTTTCTTTTTAATGGGCTAAAATACACCTTTTAATGAAATTCTGTTATCAGGGTACGCAAATCAGTGCAGGCCCTGATAGGTTACCTGTGACCTATTAGATTTCTTTCCTGTAGTCAAAATCATTTCTTCATGACTCAGTTGAGTAAACATTTGAATAAATACTTGATACCTAACACCGTTTTTTTTTTTTTTTTGGATTCAGGATTTTCAAGAATTATTAAATCAGCTCTACAAATTTCATTGGTGTTTATGATTAAATGTCATAATATATAAGCAAATTGAACGTAACTCCACACATGGTCAAAGTCAGAGAACACAGATTGATTCAGATACATGAAAATGGATTTATTAAATTGAAAACCTATAAAAGATATACAATGTTTGAAGCATATCTGACATCTTATGATGGTTGCTTCTTTAGATAATATACATGCAAGTTAGAATAAAGCCTAAGGTGAACTGTATACATTTTACAATCTGTTGTAACAGTGTATCTGAGAGTTGTTTAAATAAAAAACCAAGAGTGTGCATTTCTATGTACTCTTTTTCCTGGGTATTGTTTGACTTATGTATTAATAAATAATGCAATAAATAAGGACTGTATAGTGTAACATACTTTATATCACATCATTGAGTCTCATTTTTTTCCACACACATATGCTTCACTGTACACATTAAAATAATGAATAGGGCATAAGTATACTCAAGTCACAAATTAAGACTTGAATTCAGTTACATGCTTAGGATCTTTGTAATTTCATAGAATTAACATTCTTTTTTATTTGTATTTAAGGAAAAATGTAGAAATATTTTAATTTTTAATGTATTAAGCATTTAGAGTGTTGATATTTTGAAATTGGCCATAATTGGCTTTAGGTTGTATGTTGAGGTGGTACAATATGGCAAGCTTGGATTTCTGTTTCTCAAAAACTCGTTTACAAATACAGTGCTGAATAAAAAAAGAAAATGATTAAAGGAAGAATCACAATGAAATATGACAGGATTCTTAACATACTGTTACAATGAATTATGTTACATTGTATTATTATTATGTAATATTCACAAGGACATTTAAACTTGCCAGGAAAATAAGCAGCAGCATTTTTTGAAAGTAATCCTGTCTAAAAGGAATTCTTAAAGACTATAAGATTTGCCAGACACAAAGTGAAGACCAAAGTGCTTGAGGCAGAAGAGAACCCGTGTGATGTTCCAAAGCTAAAAGAGGATTTTTCTTTCAAGCAGCTGAGTTCCGTGGGGGTAGAGCTTAGACTGCAGTGGGAGCCGGAGATGTTAGGGGAGGATGCTTTGGTAGAACGGATCGGAGAAGGGAGCCTTATTGAGAGGTTTCACCTTTTAATACTATTGGAAACTCCTGTTATGTAATTAAGACATTTATGAAGGATATCTTCAATATGCAACACTGATGGTGATTTTTTTATGTTGTCTTGTGGCATGTGTGATTATTCAGCCATTATGAATACAAAACTCCATACTTAGCATAGATTGTAGGTACATGTATTATTGTAGGTTAAAGTCTGTATTCTCTCTCCTAGGTAAGGACTCTTTCAGTATTAGGAAATAATGTTAGTTTGACATGGCTTTAGTAAAAATCACTGTATTTTTTGATAATGCTACTTCTATTTTATGTCTGTTTTAGGTTTGTCAGAGGAATGTTATGGATTCTCTTTCTTTTTTTAAATGCACATTATGTAGTGTAGATTGTCCTGAAACTACCTAGGTAGACAAGCCTTGGACTGAAACTTGGGATAGTCCCGCCTCAGTCTTCCAGAGTGCTGAAATTACAGACTTATACCCAGACATGTTGTTATTTTTAGACTCTACTCCTTAAAACATAGGCAACACTTACTTTTACATTCTCTAAATGGTGCATTAATGTTCACATGTTCAAGTCTTTTATTAAACCTTGGTCTGTTTCTCCTTAAGCCAGCAATTTCATCTTCTCTGATTTCTTACCAACATCATCTTTTTTGGGGGCCTGCATTTTTCCTACTGATATTTATTCTATTATATTCAGTGTTAAAACATTTATGTATAATAAGAAAATAGGACTTGAGAACTTATGTCGTCTCTGTGATGTTTTATGTTATGTATTTTTACCTTTTTGTCATAGGATCACAGATGGTTTTTTTTTATCATTTTTATCTTGAGTAATGTGGACTACTTCATATTTTTGCCCCATGCGGCACCATAGCCATTCTTAAATAGTTGAGCCCTGCAAGAGATGAAGGCCTATTATCCCAGCATTCTGGGGGGACTGAATCAGGAGGATTGCAAGTTTGAGCCCAGCCTGGGCAATTTAGCAACTTAGAAAAATCCTGTCTCAAACAAACAATAAAAGGGGGTTAGGAATATAGCTTCAGGGCAGAGGCCTTATGATCAATCCCCCAGAGCCAAAAAATAACACGACAGCTATAATTTGATCAGAGACTAGTATGGCTTTGAAAATATTTCTGAACCAACCAGCAGTTGCTCAGCTCTCAAGTGTTAGTGCAGGGGAAGTTAAGCAAATGTAAAAGCATTGTAGGAAAAATTCATTCCCAATTTGCTTTCTTCTATGTTTTTTTACCTAAGTATGGTATGTAATGTTATTTGAAAAAAAAATCTGAACTGAGTTTTAGAATACATAAAAAAAACTAATAGAAATTAGCTCTAAGGTAAAGATCGCCTTCATTTTTCTCAGAAAAGTGAAATTTAATGTTCACATTCACTTTGGTGTTAAAAATGAGCTGTTTCCAGTAGGCAGAGTCATGATGGCTTGGATGTAATTCTTTAAATATTAGAGGTAATTAAATACAAATTGTACACAGTTGCCTTTAAGTACAGTACAATTGAAAAACATGACCCTGGAAAACTTTGATTTCTTTGACTCTTCAGTGTATGATTCTGGCCTGTCATTATAAAAGAAAAGTCTAAACACTTCTGAATCTCACCCATTTGGATGGAATAGTTTCCCATCAACTTCCTGAACAAGCCTTAAATGAAATTGTGATGTGCTTCCGAGTCATCTCCTAAGCTGCACTGAGCGGTGAGCGTATGGCTGCATTACTCTGTCATTTCACATTCTATTCATCAAAACTGTAGGTACTTCTCCAGTAAATAGAGGTAGTTTCCAGGACTCTGAAGACATAATTACTGAAATAGGATACAATATCAGTGGTGTCCCACGTGAAGTAACTGGGCAGCAGTAAGCATAATATCGATAGCTTCAGTGTTACAGATAAAATAGGCTCCATTTTCATGTAGTCTACTTTTTTTTCTCATTTATCTCATATTGATTTGATTGATTTTTTTAAGTCTGAAGGAATGGTTTTTAATATACTTGTTGATATTCTTGAATATTGAGGTAGTGTCTGCATATAGAAGAAACAAGTAGATTTTCAGGAATTTTTCACAGAAGTAAACAGTGCTGTCAGTCTGGCCAATATTGAGAATTACTTACTGCTCCATATGTAATTGTGGCTGGTTACTATGTTTGATTTTACTCAGTCTAATAGCAAGGATTGTAATATAGATAATTGCTGATGGTTGCAGACTCTCATTTCATTCAATTAAGCTGGTAACCTTTTTAAGAAACTGCTTGGGAGAAACCCAAGAATTCCAGTCAAAGGGGTTTTAGGAGAACCAAATTGAAGTTGTGTTAGCCTACAAAATGTTCCATATAGGCCACAGCTGTGTTAATTAACCTTTTCCTTAAACTTCCGTCTCCACACATGGGCAAACACAGCTAAGTACTGTTATCTAGACTTGGATTTTTGCTTGTGTGATTATAAACTTGGAAAGACATCATGAAAGAGGCTTGACACACATAGATCATGAGGGATGTTCTGTCTTCACCACATCAAAATTCAGATTACTCTTTCTCTCTAAAATTTACTCACTGTATAATAATAGGAAACCGCTGGGCATTACAACAAGGTTTGCTTTCTCTATTTCAGGTTATAAATCCATAATGGCAGCTGTTGTTCTTCGATGCATTAGGAAACTTTGTCAAACATACACTTTCCTAGTGAAATTAAGAATTACTGTTTAGAGTAGTGCACTTTGCCTATGGTGAATAGTGTCAGAAGTGAAATTTTGTTATTGGCATTTTGTGCTTTGCAGAATAATAAAAGAGAGGAGGGATACATTGTGTTGAAAATGTATATTTATTTGGATGGAGGAAGCTTTTCTTTAAATGAATACTTTTGGAATAAATAAGTACTAGAACAATGTAGAAAACAGAAGTCCTAGGTCCCAGTAACCATTTATTTGTGGTTGATTACTAACTTCTTTACTTGTAAAAGTCATGTTATGGTTTATAGGTCTAGAGTCCTCCGTAAAATTTTATTCTAGATCATCCAAGTTGCAGGCATGGAAGTACTGATGAAATGTCAAGGGTAAATTTACCAGGGAGAGGTAGGAAAAGACAATGATAAGCTCCTCAGACATGTTCATTTTGGGGTTAGGGATACTTTGCTCAGGGTTGTGGGGCTTGTCTTGGAAGGAGGTGGGTTTGATTCCCAGTCCCCCAAAATAAAGCAAAACAAAATGAAATAAAACATAAGAAAACAAAGTTCTCACTTAATGTTCCATTGTAGTAGATGTTAAATCCATAGAGAGAATATTTTTACCTATGTTTTATTAATTATATCAGCTTGATTAATATTTCTATATTTCTGGGAGAGTAGACACTATCAAAATTTTTTTTCTAGAAACTGTTATTAGATACTGGATTTTTGGATAAGGAAAGCTTTGAACCTTCCCTGATCTTTATTCATTGCATTCACAATGCAAAGGATTATTTCAATTGTGTTTTTTGTTATTGACTTTTCTTCTGCTTCCTGGCAGGGTTGGCATACTCCTGGTAATTCTAGGCTCTATCTTCTACCTTTTATTTCCACATCAACATACTGCAGTTACTCTCTTTGGACAACTAAAAGGAGGATATTGAGTTGGCTGGGTGGCTCAGGCCTGCAATCCCAACACTCAAGGGCAAAGGCAAAAGGATTGCAAGCTCAGGCCCAACTTGGGCAATTTAGTGACTTAGCTGGACACTGTCTCAGGGGGATTTAACTCAGTGAGAAGACCTTGGGGTTTAAAAAAAAAGGAAATAAAAAGAGAGTTGTTAAGTATAATGGCTTTGAATTGCTTCAGAATGAATGTGAGAATGCACTGGGTGAGTTTTGTGTTGTAAGCAAACTAATCTCTGTGAACACAGGCCATGTGTAATGAAAGAGTATACTATCCATGGAATAAAAGTTGAGATAGCTGTCTAAAACTAAAACATTTTGAAGTTTGCTATCCTTGAGTGACGGTGAGTATGTGAAAGAGCTGAATCAAACTAGCTTTTGCATAAAAGCAACATACCATACTGTTGTGGAAGACATTCATATTAAGAAAATGGGTGTAGGAGGTGTCTGGCACACACAGTTAAGGTAATGTGTAAAGTTAGCTACAGTGTATAGTTTTTGATATTTAATGCAATTGAAAGAAAATAATTGTTTTGATATTTGCATTTTGATGTTTATCTTTTAATACTTAGAAAATCAAATATTTCAATATGCATTGCTTTTTTTGGGGGGGAACTCATATTCAGGTAAATTTATTATGAAATCCTGATATACTAAGTTTAAAATTTGACTTAAATCTTTAAAAATTACCAGAACTTTTATTCACTTAGCTAGGACTGGCTAACAAACTTAATGATAATTTCCACCATTTGAAGTAATCCTATTGTTTAGATTTTTATTTGACCTTGTAGTGATTCCAAAAGTGATTGTTTTTGCAGCGGAAATTTCCTGCTTCATGCCTCTACTAGCCACAAAGCACGATGACATGTGAAGGCTTTTACCTTAAAGGTCTTTCTGACCCTGTAGTTGGTTCTTCATGAGGTTTTGGCTTTGGGATTCGTTAACATGCACTTCTGTTTTCTGTGTTTTATTAATATTTTGATTTTTGATTTCATTTAGAAAAATGACATTGTGCTCCTCGATTAATAAGGTGGCTAAATATTTGGAGGAGCTTTTATGGAATATAGGGGTCCTAGGCTCAGAGAACATGCCATTCAAATATGACATTACTTCTGTTGAAAAAAAAGTACTATATATAGCTTTGATTCATTGCATCCGTACTGGATGTGTATGGTCAGAATTTGTAGATAGGGAACATAGTTCAGTTTTTAAATTTGTAGCTATTGAGAGTTACAGAAACATTAGAATATAGGAATAATGATTTTAAGGAAGTATTTTTTTGGATTTAGTATTTTGAACATAATGCCTATATAACAAAAGTGGTTTTAGATGATAAATCTAATTCTTTCAAACATTTATATATGATGTATATCTTTTATCTAAATTACAGTAGTTCAATACTACATATAAACCATGGACAGACGCCGGTGTCCTTGTTTTTTAATAATAACATCTCTGCAACATTATTGTGGGAAAACAGTGAGTGTGAGCATTCAAAATTATAATTTTAGTAATAAAAATTAACTGGACTCTTGCTGGTACATGAATTTTAACTTAATATTGAATAGTATTTTTCACATTTAATTTTATTCTGTTAGACTTTAATAGTATTCATAACTTGAGTCTAAGTATTAGATGTGTTTACTAATAATTCTGATGTATTGATTATTATATTTTAAGATATGTCTAAAAGATTTGGCCAGAATCAAACAGTTTGCATAAATGAAATCAGAGATATTCCTACTTAGGAAAGTGAAACTTCACATCTGTTGGAATATATTTATAATGAATTTTTCTAAAAATAAATGTCTAATATAATGAGTAGCCAGTATGGGATATATATCTATCCATCATCAGTCATCAATCAGAGGTCACAGCTGCAGCTTTGCATGAATGAGACCTCTCACCCCACTGTTTTGTATGATTTGCAAGGAGTTATAAAGGAATAGTACTTGTAACTGTGTACCATCATTGATCTCAGAGACTGGCCTTCCTGCAGGCACTACCTACATTCCCAACTCTGCCCTACTTGGACAGTTGAGGAGGCACACATTTTCTCAGCACTGTTTTGATTTTAGCTTACCTGAAAGCTGTCCTTGACATTATAGCACAGACTTGAAAGAACATTTAATTTAATGTGAATTCATGTTGCAAATTTTGCCAGTAAGAATGCTTCCCTTCTCCTAGAATCATGGATGAGTGTATGAAAGCAAAGGTGCTTTCCCTTGTCTTTCCCTTTGATGTGCTGAATTACAAAACTATATGTCTCTCACTTTTTTTAAGTGAGGCAGACACTGTAGCTGGGCCTGGTGGTACAGACATGTGTTTTCAGTCCTCAGGAACACTGAGGCAAGAGGATCAAAGTTTGAGACCAGGCACCTTAGCGACTTAGTGAAGCCCTGTATTGAGAGAGAGAGAGAGAGAGAGAGAGAGAGAGAGAGAGAGAGAGAGAGGGAGAGAGAGAAACAGGCCAGACATGGTATAAGCCAATATAAAGGTCCCGCACTCAACAACAAGAAAAGCAGGCTGTGTAAACAGGCCAGACATGGTATAAGCCAATATAAAGGTCCCGCACTCAACAACAAGAAAAGCAGGCTGTGTGTGGACTGAATCAGTTTTGGTTTACGTTTAAAAAACAGCATCATCTGTGACAAATTAGAGTAGTGTATAGAATATTTTAGCTGTCTTCACATTTTTTATTTTGAAGTTTTGGTAAAATCTTTACAAGAAGTTGCACATGTATATTACAAAATTAAAATGAAATCTTAGGGCCCTCAGGATATAGCTCAGTGGTAGCCTGTATGCTTAGCATGCACAAGGCTACAGACACACACAAATGGAAGCAAGTAAAATTTGCAGAGTATAAACTTAGCATTTGTAGTGTATAAACTTAGTAGGAAATCTTGGAAAGAAAAACTTTGATAATTGTCCTTAAATTTATAATTACGTGCAATTGTCAGATTGTCCAACATGCTATTTTATATGATAAAAAGACTAGGTCAAATTTGTAGTATTTCAGCTACAGGTTTAATTTCGTAAAGTGAAATGTTGCAGCTTCCTCTTCTGATTTTATTTTCCTTTTATCTACATACAAAATGTAAAAGTTCATCTCCAGAAGATTTCGTGTCCCTCTCAGTTTTGTTTTAATGAGATGTAATAGTTTATTGGACCTCACCTATATATTTGAAATAAATATGGTGGTTTGTAGAAGATACAATTCTATCATCATTTGTTCTGGAAATGCTCTATGGAATATTTCAGGTTAGTTGCTTAAATACCTTTTTAGTGCTAATGAAACTCTGAAGAGATGCAAATGGTCTCTTTCCTTTTCATTTTAAATTGTGTGTGACATACTATTATATGGCACATAATTGGAAAAATACTTCATGTACAATTAAATATTCACCATGCAGTGCATCCAGTCAGTTAAATTTTGAGAAATACTGCTTCTGAAGAATGCAAATACATGATCAGGCCTTTCAGATGGTAGGAATGATGTTCTTTTAAACTAGAAACATGTTTTCTGAGTGCAGTGTTGTAAAGATGGTTAATTTCATTAGCTCATTCATTATTTGTCCTTCATTGTTAGGTTGGTAGGAAGAGAATGGAAAGTGATAGTATATCCACTCTTTCTTGAACATACAGACAGTAACTTGTTCAATTAGCAATTCTTGTTAGGGCAGACATAATGCATTCTTGTTGTTATTTTAGTATTTATTCAATGAAAGAGATCGATATTCTTAGCCCTTAGGGAACTGCTTTGATAAGAGACTCTGCAGTAAGTCTCTCTGTTCATTATAAACTTCAGTCTGGCAGGTGCAGAATCTGCTGTATGACTAATTCTAATTAGAATATCAAGGTGGAATGAAAATTCAGGCATTCTTTTTCTTCCTTTTTAGTAGCACACATGCTTTATTGGTAGGCTTTCACATTCTCTTTCCTGTTCTCTTGTGTGTGCCCTTTTTAGAAGGGATTTCTAAAAGGAAATTTGAGAAAAATAGCCTGATTTTCAGACACTGAACCATTATGTACTTGAACCCATTTGTTTCACGTTTGAGTAGATTAAATCTTATCTTGGTAGTGTGCAGATTGGTAGTACCCAATAGGTGGGGAAATAGTCATTCTTCATTATCATAGTCATTGTAGCCAAATTTCTAATGTGTCTATGTTTAAATTTAATGAAACTGATTTGTGATTTTTTTTCTGAAGCACAGCATTACATAAGGCCAGAATAAAACCGTTTTGCTTTGCTACCTCAGAAACTTTCTCAATATGCTCTAATGCTCTGTTCAAATAATAATGTCATTTTCAGAACAACCTGTCAGATTCAACTAGTCCTAGATTTGGCGAGAGCTATTATTTTAAAATTAAACCAAGATGCAAGTGTCTGTCTTCCCTCCAACAAAACCTACTCGGAACATTGAATTGAATCTCATAGATGATTTATTAACTCACCAATTTAATTCATCTGAATAAAGATTTAAATCAGATTGTGGAATTGAAAGCTGGCAGAAACCTTTAGCGTTTATTTAATTTTGCTCTCTTGTTTACCAATGAAGACATTGGGAACAAGAGAAATTTAAGTGGTCTGCCCAAAGTTACATATCATATCATTTCTAGAAAAAAAAAAGTTCTTCAAACTTCCAAGTTTTTTTTCAAAGCATTACAGCAAAGAGATTTATTGTTGTATGTAAGAGACAATATTTATTTTAAATTTATGTAGCTAGGTAGATTTACTGTCAGTTCTCTATTTCAGATCTGAATATAAATAATTTAGACATAAAGAGTTTCTAAAAAAATCGCATTTAAAGGTCAGAATATAAATGTTGAATATCAGAGGACCAGGTCTAAGAATTACATTTTTAAAGCATAAACTTTAAATTATAGACTGAGTGTTGAGAGCTTGTAGGTTTCTGTGGCTTCATAATAGAACATATTATAGGTGAGACCTCACAAGATATTGCTCCTGAACTGATTATTTATGTTTTTGTTTATTTATTTATTCATTGAGACGGGGTTTTGCTCTGTAGCCCAGGTTGGTCCTGAACTCACTATGGAGCCCAGGTTGGCCTTGTATTCAAGGCAGTCATCCTGCCTCAAACTCCCTAGTGCTGGGATTATAGGTGTGCACCACCACACCTAACTTATGTAGTTCTGTGGTATCGAACTTGGGTAATTAGTGCTTGATTTAGCCCTTGCAGGGCTTTAACCACAGAATCATTCCTTCCACCCCTTTTGAACTGATTGAAGTTAATAGATTGTAGAAGGTTAAGAGAATTTTACATGAGAGGAACACAATATTTCTTACACTGGATACTAGTGTTTATGTTATTTCTTGGTTAATACTATATTGTGGTTTAGATCTGGAGTGTCCCCAAAAAGTGTCATGTGTGTGTGTGGGTGTTGTAGATTACCTGTGGATACCATGTGTGGTGAAGAGATTCGACATGGTTAGAAAGGGTGAATACTTGATGCTCCACCTGGAACGTGTGTGCTGGTTCTGCCCTCCTTCCCTCCCTTGGCTTCCTGTCCACCATGCTCTGCTTTTCCTGCTGCTGAGCGCTTCTGCTATTGCTAGCAACCCCTGTATGGACTGTGATCTTCTGAAACTGTATGCTAAGATACATGTTTCCTCACTTAAAGTGTGGAATGTTCAGTATTCTGTCCTAGCAATGAGAAAGTAACTAAGACTTACTCTTCATATGACAATACTTATTTACTTGAACTCAGAATTTCTTAGAAGTATGTGTGCCATATTATGAGGATTCAAAGCACAGTGGGAGAGTGACGACTGTGGCAGTGAAGCTCTGTGTAAAAGACAGCACTATGTGAGAGCGAAGAGGTATAAGATGCAGAGCACTTGGAGAGATCATCAATATAGTAACTGTCTTAGTAGTAGGAATATGTACATTTCTGTTGGCAGTGGGTACATCTCACATGACTCTGGCCAAGAAATTCAGAATGCCCTAACATCTGCAAGTAAAAGAGCAAGTAAATATTTCCTTTACAGTGGAGTCAAGTCCTTGCCATGCCCCAAATCCTGATTTGTCTTTTTTAAATTTCCTGAACACTTAAATCATTGTGCCTGATCATATCCAAACTTGGAAAACCAGATCCTGTGGTTTCCATTTATTTTTCCACATTATGCATGTCCTTAGCAAACTGCCTCACTCTTACAAACTAAGCATTTGATTATAGGAAGGAATACACAGTAGTGTGTTGAAGGCCTTTTACAAGTAAGGAGACTGTAAGAGCTCTTCTTCAGAAGCTATTTAAAAGAAGATACTAGTTTTCTTTTTAAAGTTTGGGAAAATCCATCTAAAAATCCAAGTCCAGGTTTTCAGACAACATGTCAAGAACACAAATTCAAAGGACATTAGTGACCTAGAATGTAAAATGAAATTGCAAAGTGTTTATGTCGTGTGAATCTTTGCCTTTCATGGTTGTGTATCATTAATTGTGTAAGGCTTTACTCATCAGGATGTGACAGAAATGAGTGTTACCTTGTTTTTTTTTTTTTAATTTATCATCTCTGAGAATTTGCTGTGGCATAAAAGAATATGATTACTGTGGGCCTTTTGATGTCTCAGGTTATAAGAGTATTGCTTGGATTTGTTAATATTTGATACCTTAAAATACCTGAAAAATAAAATTTATCTTATAATGCATGACACTATTGTTTACATACTAATGAGAAGGATTTTTTTTAATAAAATTTGTTTTGTGGCATTTAACAACACAAAGTGAGTTACTGGATACTGAAGTGGGAAGGAAAACTTAGGGTCTCTTTGGAACTCTTTGCTGAGGGTAGCTACATCCCAAAACTCTTTACATTATGACAGAATATTCACTGCTTCTCAGCTTGTTTCAGACCCTCAGAACTAGCAAATCATGCCCAGTGACAAGTGGAGCGAAGGAAGACATCACTTATTGCTGGAAGAAGTAGGTGTTTAGATGCCATGAACCTCTCTACACTTCTCTTTGAGGTATATGGCGGAAGGGTTTCAATTTCATATGTGTGAATTTTCATTAGAGAGTAAGAAGTGGGCGATGCACAAACCCATCTACTTCTAGATGTTTGATGTGTATTTGTGTGATGCTTAAGGCAAAGCATGATGAGGAAAAACCAAGCATCTGCTTAAAAAAAATGTAATACATTTATGTACTATTATACGGTAAACATACTGCTTTTTAAGTGTTTGCTATGTTTGAGGAGGTTCATTTTATTAAGTGAATTCAAAATTCCATACATTTAGATCCTGGGGAATTACTTAGACAACTTGATTTCTCTAAGTTATGTTGTCATACAGAGTAATAAAACACTTTGCTTTTCTATGCAAATTAATTTTTATGCTATAGTATTTCTATAGAGTTTTTTAAAATTATATTTTATTTATGTTGAGCTTAAAGCTTTTGCATGTCCATATTTTCTTATTTTAATGACAGAGTAAAAATTTACACCAAAAAATCAGTGATGCATGTCCTAACCTTTATTTCTGTCTTTTTTTTTTTTTTAAACAACAATGAATCTTACAACAGGGTAGAGGTAGGGTAGTATATTTGATTTCTCAAATAAAATTAAACATAGTTTATTGATAATATTAATGCTGCATTCGCTTCTCACAAGACTAATATATGTATATGCTTTGCATTCTATCTAATAAGGATAATATAGTTTTTACTGATTTGTTATCCTTTAAAAAAAGAAAATGCAGTCATGATTTTACGGATCAGAAATTATATATCCTAACATGTTCCCTGATGACCTGGGATAAACTGTCACATCCTCTACAAGGTCTCTGCAATTTCATGCTAACTCCAACTAGCAATTCTCTTTGACATATAAAATTTAGAACTGACAGGATATTGTGGTTTGACTCTGAAATGTCCCCCAAAAATCTATTGTATTTGAGTGTTAATGGATTGTCTATGGAACCGCGTGCTGTTGGTGGATTGGGGTCTAGTCTGGAGGGGTGGATTACAGTTGTTAGAATTAAAGGCATGCAAGTTAGGATTAACGGTGTGTAGTGGCTGTACCTTCCACACCTGGATGTACGAGGGGCTAATCACTGGGTGGAGACCTTGAAGGACATATAAGCTGCATCCTGCCTTCCTTGAGGACTAGGACTGGGACAAGGACTAATCTCAACTAGTCTCACCTTGTCTGCCTGCCTGTGATGTTGTGAGAAGCTGCCTCCACCTCTGTCTTCGCCGTGTACTTCGATTGCTGATGGCCATCCCTGAGTGGATTGTGACCTTCTGAAACTGTGAGCTAAAATAAACCTTTCTTTTCCTAAATTTGTGGGTGTCAGATATTGAGTCACAGCAATGAAAAAGTAACTAAGACACAGGAACTTTTCAGTGACCTTAATTACCAACATTATTTAATTTATTTTGATAGTTGTAAAAAAATCTCAAGTATAAAATTTACTGAGATTGTAAGGAAAATCTTTGAGTTCAGGAGTTAGGTAGTATATAGGAATGTGATTTTAGGCTCAATGTTTGGATTTCCTTTGTCTTACTGGTTGTATGACTCCTGGTAAATTATTTACTCTTACACATCCCAGAATCTTGATGTGAAAATAGGATAATGATTAACCCTCTTTAGGATTATATTGAGGTTTTGATTAAGAAGTTTTTGTAAATGCATAATGCAAATTCTAGCATAAGTGGCTTTTATTGTGCTATTTATTTATTTTTTGGAATGTAGAATAAGAACACATGGTGACCCTCTTAGAACCAGACTTTGGTTTACTGTGGTTGAGTTTTAAGTACTTTGCCATGGAAAGTAAATATTTAAACAAGATCTTTGTCTAATGTGAAGCTGCCTTTCCTCAAGTATGGTATTTGAAGGAAATTTTGAAATAGGATTTCTTTTCCCAGCTGGCTGAGACAGGTTTCTGCTAAGACATCCTGTCCTGGGTGTGGAGGAAACTGGTCTCTGCAAGTGGCAGACCTATTCCCCTGGTTCAAAAGTGCCCATCCACCCTGCCTTTTCAGTACAGTTGTCCAGAGATCCTGCGCTTGCTGAAAAACACAGTTTTAGAGAGAAACCATGTGTTTATTTTGTGCATTGAATTACTACCATCTGTTCTTAGCCAATGTGACTAGACAAAGTGCACACGCACGAGAGAGAGAGAGAGAGAGAGAGAGAGAGAGAGAGAGAGAGAGAGAGAGAGAGAATTAGAAAATGAAAGTGTCATTTGACAAAAGCTATTGTGTCTACTCCATTCGCTGCTTTTTGGGATGGACCATATCATGTCAGAATGGCTTCACATACTAATTGAAATGTACTCTAGCTGCGTAAAATGTATTTAGAGTTTATAGCTGATAATTCCACTGTTAACTGATACTTGTCCTAACCAAATGAAATTGGTGGTGAAACTCTTGTCTTTTATCAGATATATCTACTAAATATTTCAATATATACCGTAAGAATATTCCTTCCCACTGTGATGTCTGTTCTCAGGCATAACAGAATGCCTACTTAAAAGAAATGGGCATAGTAAATATTAGTGATTTGAAAAGTGTGAAAATTCTGACATTTTAGTTCTAATGAAGGTCACTGATGGCGACATCTATCTCTGTATTGAAAGGTGAATCTGTGGGCAATATCATAAATATAGGATTAAGAAACTTTAAAGTGCCTTTGTGGCAATATTGGAAGAGGAAGGTGCAGCATTTTGAAGGCTTTGGCAAGAAAAACTAAGCTACAGTGTGAAAGTCAAAGAAATATTTGATGACAGAGTCTTGGCATAAGTAGTTTTTCTTACCTTTCATGATGAAACACCTTTAGCAGTTTAATGAGCAAATATAAAAATGACAAATGTTAGCATTTTTATATAAACTATAGGAGAGACGGCCATCGTCACTATGAAGTTCAAGAATTTGTTCCCAATTGTATCCTATTAGGGAAAGACAAAAATAAGAATATATTAAGAGCTTTAAACTGTGCTGGATTCATGTTGAATACATCAAATTGCTTGTGATGTTGAATTTTTATGAGGGCTGGATTATTTATGCTGTGCTCAGTGAGTTAGACCCACCTCAGCTAGATGAGAACTCCTAAGGGAATGTGTTGAATAAATCCAGGTGTCAGAATGAGTGATCTAAAACCTGCCTGTTCAGTGGTCATCATTCCTTGCTGTGTATAGTCCTTTAGTTATCACCGGAGATAGTATGTAGGTCTGAAAATAACATGAGATACATGCTTAGAAATTTGCTTCTGGCTTTGCCACTAAGTAGTGGTGTGACCATGAGCAAGTCACCAATCCCCTTTCCTTCCTATGGGCTCCCCTGTTTTTATTCCCTAGAAAACATTGATCAGAGGGCATTTATATAACCCTCAAATTTAATAGAGGAGAGAGCTAGCCTGCTCTACTGCCCCCAAGACTTGATAGTGTTTGTACAGTTGAAGTGAGGTAATTATCACCGTTACCTACTGTAGTGTTTAAACCTGAATTTTACTTCCTTAAATTACTGGAGTAACTATCTCTTTCGTTACAGTGTATCTTTGTCTGAGGGTAGAATCATGCCTTTATTAACTTTGAATGATGGTTGTCATCCTACTTTTCATAATTGAAAAATCCTTCTTCAATAAAAATCAAACTATTTTAGTATTGTGTCCAAAAATATCTCACTAGTGTGGTGACTAAAGGGTACTAGGTTTTATTAAAAAATAATTACAGACATGAGTTAATGCCAATATGTCAATAAGGAAAATACCCTTTTGTCAGTGTGTAACTCAAAGACAGGAACTGTGCCTCTACTTTTTTTTTTTTTTCCTTTTGCTCTAGGAAATTAAGAATATCCTGCACAAGCCAGCAAACTTTGTTTCTCTGTATTCTTTAGAAATTTGAAGTAGATTGCTGTAGAGGAGAAATGCATGTTTTAGTTTATCATAGATGTTGCCACTTCCCATTACTTCTGCCCAACCCTCTTGACTTATTCATATAACCTCACAGGTCCCTGAAGGCCCTTGAGTGTGAACCATGTCTAGACAGATCAAGATTGGGCATTTGGTTACTTACTTACCTAAAACAAAAGTGATGTCTGTTGGCCTCAAGGGAAACCCTGTTGAAGCTATTTATTCTCTTAAAAATAGAAGAAATTGAAATAAAGATTAAAAGAGTAGATATTTGTGACTCAAATTTTATTATTTTTTTCCCAAACATTAGATCTGAGACTTTTTAATACAAGCCAAAGACAGTGTCTAGGCAGGGACAGTAGTAATTGGCACCATTGTTTATAAGAGGATGTTGCCAGCCAAAAACTGTCCCAGGTGGGAGAGTTTTCTGGTGAAATGGAGAGTAAGTCCCTCAGGGCAAAGTCAGTCAGACAAAGTAAGTTGATTATCCTGTTCTGAAAACCTATCTGTATAGTTTGTGCTGCTCCAGAGAAAGGAATAGGCTTTCCCAACATCTTCTGTAGGTTGATCTCCCCCACAGAGGATTCTTTCCCCATCGCAATTCTAGGACTTCCCTCAGCAACGTCATTAGTGGTTGAGGAATCTATAAGTCTAGATATGGAAGTCATTTAGATCCTGGTCTTTTAACCTTCTTGGGTTTGTACATGCAATACTTGACATATACAGACCATATGTTTTCATTTGTTCTACCTTTACCTTTGAAAACTTAAGGAAAAGCACTCAATTCTGCATAACATAGATTTGCTGAATTCCCGTTAGTTCTGATCTGGTAGATTTTATTTGTAGTTAGCCTGTTTTTGACTTTCTGGGATGTAGACTGTTTCCTTCTTTAGTGGGATTCCACAGTTGTGCTTTAAGGAATTTTTTTTAAATCATAAATTTCCCTGCTGTTTGTTTTTATTTCATTTTAGTCATTGGTAATATATAACTATGCTTTATGTTTATGTAGGTGTGCCTATTTTCTTCATTTATTTCATTTCTGCATGTTTTGCAAGCTGAGACATTATTAGTAAGATAACCAAAATCAAGAGAAAAACATTATAATTATTTTAAGAAAAAAAATAACATTCAGCCATGAAAACCTTTAACCACTGAAAATTTTTATCATAACACCTTAGGTGCATAAATTGTCTGCATTATTGTTGGCTTATCTGTAAGATTTGTATAATAGCCCAAAAACAGAATAGATACTAATTAACATGACAATCAAAAATTAGTCGTTGTGAAATTGAAATTTTAAAATCCTAAATGAGTTTAAAATTTTGTTTCTTACTGTAACTATTAGAAAAGAATTCTCTACTCTTATTTATTTAAAAATATAGCATAAAGAATTTTAGTAAGTGTATGTTGAAGGTTTTTAGATACCTGTGAGTAGAATTTATCAGATATGAATAATCTTTACTTAAACCCTACTAAGGGCAGCAACTTGAGTTCAGTTTCTGAATCTTCCATAGAATGGAAGCATAATTTTGGGAAAATAAGTCATTAAATGTCTTGAGTCTTGGTTCTTTTATTTTGTGATTGGTAGTATGAGCCTGACTGTTATAAGAGCTAGAGTTTACCATAGTGCATGAATTGCAGTGAGTTAGGGTTGCTGCTTTGTCTCTTTGAATGCAGACATCGTGTAAGGTACTTAGCATAGGCCATTCCTCAGGTAGACACACAGATATTCTATCCTGCCCTTCTCATTAAATGTATTTCTTTGTTTATTCATTTCATTGACATATTTATTTACTTTATTAAATATATTACATTGTTTGTTCATTTCATTGATACAATTATTTGATTTAAATAATATTTGGTCCAGATTTAAAAGCTTATTTGTTGCTAGAAATAACATCTCAGCACAGAACAAGAATCCAGAATCTAAAGAAATTGCAAAAATGTGGTGGTCCAGATGCCCGAATAGGGCTCTCAGGATCCTAAGCCCTGTCCCAGAGCTACACCTTGTCAGGTCTGTTGTATAGAACCATTTACCTACTCTACCTTCCTCATTTGAAAAACTGTGATAATTATATCTATTTTTTTCTACCGAAACCACTGTTGGGAGAATCAAATAAATTTATACATGTCAAAGTGCATTATAAGCTCAGTAGCCTCTTAGAAATTGCAGCAGTAAATGATGCTATTGTTTATATTAGGTCAAACAATGTGAATATCAGAAGTAGGCACTTCAGGATAATGCAGAGAGATCTTCAGACCTAAGCATAGAGAAATAATGGTTTAATCCCCTGAGTGAAGCCTGCCAAAAATTAATTCCTGCTGGATAAATTCTCAGTGGGAAGAGTTTGGTACTAGGTGTAGCCAACAATTTCCAACGGGCTGGTGAAGAAAATAAGCAAATAGTAAGTAAAATTGTGTAATGTTTCCCCTAGATCTTTTTTTATAGTACTTGAAGTTGTTTGACGGATACACAGCTAATTCTTTCATTTTTAAAATATATTACAGCTGAGTTTGGCTGTCCATATTTATTCTATGAATCATGTTTATATTCTGAAAAGATACTCTCTTTCATATGCCCCTTTTCTTGCTCCCTGACATGCAGCAAAGATCTAAAAGTCCCCCCCCTCCACCTCCCTCAGGGGAATTTCCCCTCAGATCTAAACCCCGGAGTTCTGAAAAGGTAATTAATGAGCTAGTAACAAATTGAATTTTAGTTTTTCTAAGACTGTTAAAGTATTTTATGGTATTTCTGGTAGTCTTCAGAGTTGAAAATAAGGACTGTGATATTAAATTCAAATTTCTTAGGAAATATTATAGTGGTATGTGAAGGGGAAAAGAAAGCACTACTGGTAAAAGGTGCTTTTGAGCTCATACACAAAAAAGAATAGATATGAGCGCAGAACTGCACAAAAGCCTAATTGATACCTTAGCTGGTGCATGTTCTGCCAATTTTTAATTCACATTGAACAAAACTCCTTTAGTAATAAAATCCTTGTGTGGGTATAATTTAATGCATTAGGCACATCATTGCTTCATGTCTACTTATGGTCATAAAAGAGAAATAGTTCAGACTTCAGCAGATTGTGTCTGTCTAGACTAAGTTTCAAAAAGGGTATTGCATTATTTCATAATGGAAGTTGTAATATTTCAGCTTTGGGGCAGATATTTTAATTATATAGATCTGTTTGGTCTGAGATTTGAAGTAAAAAAAGGTATCACTATTGTGACTCGGTTTACTTGTATACTTGTGTGTAACTGCTGTATCAAAAACTGAATATTCATTGACATTTTGGAGAACTATTTTGTTTTATGTTTATTAAATACAATTACTAGTTTTCTGAATGTAGTAATTTTCTTACATAGTCCAGCTGATTATATGTCTGTTCATCTTTTAAAAATACATTTTGGGCTATTTCTAGGGATGATATAACAGTTAAGATTTAAGGAGTTTATCAAGGAAAGCATGTTTAAGTAAGTGATATCTAAGCTGATGTCTTCAATACTCATCTACAAAAAAAGATTGGACATTATCTATAACCATAGATGTGAGTCTCTGTGTGCACAAATAGTATATTCTTCAACTAGATTTGTCATATTGGTTCATGGATTTACTTTTCAGCTTGATAACTTTGCCTCTTTGACTGCTGATTCCTACAGCCTTAATGTCTACAATTTATGTGTTTTCAGAACTTTTCCTTAATCCATCTCTTCCTCTTTGCCCACGTCCCAATGTCCAAGTGCTTCGATTTGAAAGAGTGATGTAAAGTATGTTATTCTTGCACTGATTGTATTAACAAAGGTCTGATAACGATCAAGTCACTTCATCTCCTTGAGTCCAAGTTTTCTTATCTGTAGAATGAAAATGAATGTGTGTTGCCACTACTTCATGAATAGACAAGGTGAATTAGTATTTCTATTTGCAATTTATTAGTGTTCATGAACTGATCCTGGAAAATAGAGACTACAAGGGCTGATCAAAAAGAACAATTGGTGTTGAGATTAAAAAATTATTATACTCAAAGATAGTGGCATTTATTACACTAAAAGATACTGCCATTAATACTCCCTTGTGCTTCAAGTGCCCTTTTCCCATCCTTCCTGTTATTCATCCCACCATTCTTGTTAAGCAGTCCTGGAAGTCCTGTCTTACATCTTTACAGGGTTTGTTTGAAAGTAGGTGAATTTTGTTGATAGATATTTCAGTGTCTTTGACATTTCAATTATTATTAATTGGGATGCTGTCCACATGGGCATACATGCTTCTCTGCCGTACATTGCTTTTAGTGTGTCGCACACAGGAAGTTAAATATCACATGGTTTCTCTACTATGAGAATGTCAGTACAGAGGCATTTTACAGAATCAAATGGGTGTGACAGTAGAAGTTAGGAGGGATGGACAGAGTGCAGGGCAGCCAAAAATGGGAAGAGATTATAATGTCGATGTGACACACACACACACACACACACACACACACACACACACATATATATATATATATATATGCAAGATACCCAAGCTCATTACAGCCGTTATGCATCATACATTTATATTAACAAAAAGGGAAGGGAAGAGAACAGGTGAATTCTAAAACCTCGTTTCATCCAATGGGAAGGCAGGCTCATAAAGTCATCGTTGTGTGACCTCACCCATCTCCCTCACCAGATTTGGCCTCCTGAGGCTTCTACCTCTTTCAAAAGTTAAATTGCCATGAAATTAAAACATTTTGTATTTATATAGGACATCAAGGCAGACAGGATATTGTAAAGAGACACATTGCTCAAAGAGGACTTCTAGAACTTTAGAAGATGAGAAGAGTTAGAGTTTAGCATGTTTGAAGTGAAGGAAGAGTATTTAGAGATTGATTAATCACAAAGTGTCTTTTATTGTAATTTAAAAATAAACATTTTTTCTGAAAAAAATTTGCCTCACCACATATATTAGGAGTGTGAAATCCTGTTGTTTTATTTCTGTCTCAAATCAGTTGAAAATGTTTTAATTTTAAGAATAAGTAAAAGTTAATAGACCAAATGAAATTTGTGTCACAGGCATTTTTCTCTATTCACAGAAATATACCAGATTGCATTTAAATATATCATATTGGTTAGGAAGAAATGAATAGGTATTGAGTAGTAAATAAAATAATTTAGAATATCCCTTCTCAAATACTATTTTTTTATATTTGGGATTAAGAACATTGTTTCTGAGTTTGTTAACTTCCTAAATGAAAACGTTGTTATAATTTAATGGTAAAAATGTATCTTACAACTTTTAAAAATGAAATACACAATTATCTCAAGAAATGTACGTGAAGATCTACAGAGTCTCATGCTGTAATGTAGGCTGGTCCTAAACTCATTGTGGAGACCTTGCTAGCTCATAGCAATCCTGGCCTGGTCTTCCTGCTCAGTGCTGGAGCTACAGGTGTGGAACACCATGACTGGTTGAGAACCTAACTCAGGGCCTTGTGCTCTATCCACTGTGTCATTCCTTTAGCTCCTGACCTATATATCTAAAAAAGATAAAGCTTATATCTACACGGACACCCAAGCACATGCCAATAGAATTTATACCCATTGATCTGGAAAATAGCTGTAATCTTTTAGGGGTTATGAAAGGTGAGACACTCATTTTGACTTAACTTTTTAAAATGAGGTATATCAATAGATAAATATGATAGTCCAGTAGGTTCTCTAAATTATACATCTTAAGGTTATTTATAGCCAAATTTTCCATTAATTTTAAATATCATTTTCATATATATATATATATATATATATATATATATATATATATGAGTATAATAATATGTAAAATATTAGAGGTTGGCAAGTATTGCTTTATTGTAAGACAAAGCCATGACAACTTTGTATTGTTTTTAAAGAAGCAGAATTGTTTGAATTATTTTACCTCAAAGGGTCTCATTTTGATGACCATAACATACTATATACTGATAATATTGATATGTCTGTTGATGCTATTTTAAGCTTTCTATATTTAAGCTTCCATTTGTAAAGAATTTAACAGTGTGCCTTTGATCTAACCTTTTAGTACCAAAGAATCTTGCACACTATGAATTGGAATAAAGAGGAATTAATATATATGTATATATATATATATATATATATAACTTATATATATATTAATATATAATATATAAAAGGGTTTCCATACTCATATGTAGCTCTATGTTTTTGTCAGTATAAATTTTTATATCATTAAGAAGGACATATAGGGATTCAAGTCACTGACAGCTGTGGAAAGAAAGCAGAAGTTGTAGTTCTGGATCTTTACACTTAGGTATTCCTTCTCTTTGATTCCTTCTAAATGTCTAAAGCCACAGGAACAAATACAAAGTAAATTGGTGGAGTTTTATTTTTAAATCCGAAGGCGGTAGCTGACCTTGACTGACTGGCCATTGACTACTTGTCTTGATACAGTCTTCTTGTAGAATATTGTGGGTTTATTTTTAGATTCGTAAAATTAATTTGTGTAAAAATCAATTGGCACTAATGTATTAGAAAAACAGGTAATGTCCATAATTTAGAAAGTCTTTTTAGTCTGTATGATCAACTTTATCTTTCTGCATTCACCAGTCTGAATGGATCTTGTAAGCTACCCATTTTGTTTCTTTTCACTTTTCTGGAAGTCCGCTTTCCCTCTCTGAATTTGCTGCCTCTGGGAACAAAACCTATCCCCTAACCCCTTTTCTTTTTTGCCATCAGATCTCTAAACAAAGCAACTGCTTCTTTTGTTTTCTTCACTTATGAAGAAAATTATAATAAAATAAAAAGTGACAACTTTTTTTTTCTCTTTAGCAAGTATATCATGAAAGTCTAAGAACAAAATCTTCATGAGTAGTGTGAAAAGAAAGCCATTTATTTGTCTGTATTGTTTTTCTGAAATACTTGTAGTGGATAGTAATTTTCATTTAAAGAAGTTTATAAAAAATAAGTCTTACCTTCTGCTTCTGACTTACTTCACTAAGCATGATGTAGAGTCCCAGATCACAACTCTTATGGAACTAAAATGGAAACAGGGAGGTAGGATCGGGGAGGAGAGTAGGAGGGAAGGTTGGGGGAGGGACAGAAGGAGAGTGCGAAAGCCCTTGCCACCTTGACAAGACACATATGCACACAAAATGCTCAACTCCAATGTAAACCTTAAATTTTGCACATATACATATCAATAAAATGGGGTGGGGAAGTAAGTCTTAAAACTTTACAGGTGGTGACTATCAGCTACTTCCATAAGCTAAATCTCAGAACTCTATGATGGAATTTTATATTACAAGTCTACACATGATATTATGAAATTGATAGACTTGTAACTATTCAGTAGTAACATGAGATAATTGTGTGTGTCTTTCTTTTTATCACATGTGTAGAAGTGTAGAAAGTTGGGTTTAGGTATCAAAATCTTAGTTGGCGGTGTTCTTGAAAGTCTCAGATAACTACAGACTTTTAAGAGTTACAGTCACTTTGAGATGATTACGTCTTCATTAAAAATATCTCAGCGGTTTTTGTATTTAACACAGCAAATTCTTTTTTTTTTTTTACTTTTTAAGCTTACATGTCATTTAATCTTACCTTATAACACCTTAAACTATTTATTGAGAGTGTGTGTGTGTGTGTGTGTGTGTGTGTGTGTGTGTGATAAATTGAAACTAAATAACTTTGGCACAAGTTAAATTTGGAATTTCTACCATAATTGAGATTTAAACTCACAGTTTAAATTTAATAATCTTAAGTTAAATGATTGAAACCTATCTGTGGAATATGACAGGCAGCAGTTGTTTTACTCAGTATTACCTGACATGCTGAAAGTTCTTCTTGTGCATTGAAACACTTCAAAGGTGAAGAGTTTCGTGTTCATATATGAAACGTGAAATTCTCTCATTAAAGATTAAGTCTTTGGTTTAATCATAGCTAGGCACAGTTAATCCTTTTTGTTTCTTTAAATCTATGTGATTCTTCCTCTGAAATATGTTCTTTCAGTAAATGGAACATGGAAGGGCCCAAATAGAAGGTTACACACTTTGTCGAGGTTGCCAGTATGGCCATGAATATTTATATCACGCACTGCCTATTATAATTTGGAAAAATAAAAGCATTTTTTGTTCTCTTTGTGTTCATATTGTCTTTGCTAATTAAGCAGCAAATGCATAATTTGAATATATCAGAGTTTATTACCCTTCTAACTTGTGATATGTGTAGTTACCACTTACTTGATATTTACACCTTACCTTGTTTACCAATTGCACTGTAAGAACTGAATGTTTTCCAGGGAACTTCCCTAGTTCTTCTCAAGAATTAGCCCTGAGATCCAGTTCCAACTTTTTATTTTACCTTTGCTTTTATTCCCCCCTTTTCCATGCTTTTAAAAATATCTGCCTCATATGCTGGTGTCCATAGTGAGATATCTTCTGTCAGCTCTACTGTTCGCAAGTACTGGCACTTCTGTGGCTTGGACATGGCTGTTCCCGTTTAGAACTGAGTTTCAGGAATTTTCTAGATTCTTTGTTCAGTTCTTCAGGGTACAACAGAAATTAGAACCTAAAGATTCAGACTCGACTGAAAGAAAATACAATTGAAATAAAAAAAAAAACACAAGGTAACTTACAAATTACTATGTTGTTAAATAAGTGTCAGATCACAGAGTCTGAATATTATTGACAGGGTCTTCTTGTGTTTCTGTTAGTTTTCAAGTATCTGGAAATAGTTTTTTTTTTTTTTTAAGTGAAATACTGGTATCACCTTCTTGCCTCTGCAAATTAGAAATGGCCAGGTCTTTAATGACTCTAATTGAAATGACTCATGATATTAAGAACCAAATTCCAGACATCCACCTTCTTTAATCTTACATAACTATGTAACCATGTCTGTTTGATACACAATCACAAGATTGTGAACCTGATGTGGGGCTCTTGTGTGTAATTGAACCCAATGCTTTCTAGGTTGTTTATTCTAGATGATATAACTTCTCCAGTGCAGTGCCTTACTGCAGTCTCTTAATGGTTTAAAGTGATGCTTATGTTTTTAACTCAGATCTTTTTGCCAACAACTATTCAAAATATTCAGTAATTTCTAGACATAGGAAACACTGAAGCAATAAGTCTCTATAGTATTGTGGTACAGTTATAGAGCATTAGCTTATAAACTTGCAACCGATTGCCTTAGCCAATGAGACTGCTTTCACTTGTTCTCTGAAGATGCCTGCAGAAGATGTGGTCAAGATGTATGGTGAATGTTCAAGTAAAAAATCGTGGGGCTGGGAGCATAGCTTATAAGTGAAAATGCTTACCTAGAAGTACAAGGCCCTGGATTTGATTACCTAGCGTGACATAAACTTTCAATGATAGCCCAGGTCTATAATTATGCAGAGGCAGGAGGATTGGCCTGTGCTACACAGTGAAATCATGACCAGCCTAGGTAATAGAGCAAGACTGTTTCCAAAAGCAACAAGAACAAGAACAACAAAAAACAACAATTAAATTATTACAGTAGCTCTGGAAGTTCTCACTCATGAGTCTCTTTATAGAGTACGATAAAGGGGCTGGAGGAATGGCATGCCAGTTAAAGCCGTATAATCACAAGCCCCATGGGTTTGATTTCCCAGCACCAATAATGCTGGGCATGGTAGTGCAGACCTATAATCCCAGCACTAGGGAAGCTGAGGCAGGAGGATTATCAGGAGTCCAAGGGCAGCCTGGGCTATATTGTGAGTTCAGGACCAGCCTGGGCAACAGAGTGAGACCTTGGCTCCAAAAAAAAAAAAAAAAAAAAAAAAAAAAAAAAAAAAAAAAAAAAAAAAAAAAAAAAAAAAAAAAAAAAAAAAAAAAAAAAAAAAAAAAAAAAAAAAAAAAGAACCAAACAAATGAAATGTGATTAAAAAATGTGAATGAGGCTGTTAAGTGCTACCCAACAAAAAGACACTTTAATCCTCTTTTTGCTTTAGGTGAAAGGTTTAAAGGAAAACAGTTTTAAGCCAGGCATTATGGTGAAAATTCTTGGTTTTTGAAATGGTTTCCTCTCTGGGTGACTCTCCCTACTTGATATGAATTTGAGCTTATGTAATATAGAACCAAAGATGAAATCTCTGAAAGGTGGTTTTGTGGCTCATTTCTGTATTCACAAGTATGTGGGGAGTGGAAGCAGGAGTTTATGTCAAGTTCATGGCCAGCCTGGGCAACTCAAACTTTGTCTCAAAATTACAAAAGAGAAAATACATGTAGCCTAGTACTCCTTTAGTATCATGAAAAAACAGAATACTTGTTTTTATTTGACAGCATTTACTTGGGCTTCCGCTTTACTTTTTTTCACTTTTGTTTTTCTGTCAACTGATGGGTAGAAGAAATACAGAAAATGGTTTAATTTGCTTAGGATCTTTTAAAGAATAAAACTAGAAAAATAAATGTATTAAAATGCTTTGATTTATTCTGCTGCAAGCTTAATTCTTATTGTGGTCGACTGTTTCACAGTGTCTTGGCATGAGAATATGCTATATATTTTAAAAATGTAATAATTTGAAACCTGATTTATTTTTTGGCTCAATTATTTGAACACATACAATATTTCACATAGGTTAAAATGCCAAATGCATGTCAAACTAAAAACAATGAAGTTTTTTTTTGTTTTTAATTTTAGAACATAGAGCTATTTGTTTAGTATTTTTTCAGCAATTCTATTTTTCATGTTGTCATGGAAGCTACTTGCCTTTAGCAGTTAAATTTAAAAAAATTTGTTTTATTTTCCTTGAGAATACAACTTAAGCATGTTTTTAGATATTTTGAAATGTTTTGTGATAGTGAAAAGATGTCATTACATGAGGAGATAAACTCAGTTTGATTTTAATATGGTCTATATATGGTGAATTGGTGAATTAATTATAATTACATGATAATTGGAATCCTATGCTCAAAGAGGAAGTTAGTTTGATATGATTTTTTCTATTGTATGCTCATATAAAAGTTGTGGATAGCTGGAAATTTACAGATAAATTTATCACTTTCTTTGATTTTTCTTTTTAAAGGGGTCCATTCTATCTAGATGTTATGACTTAAGTGACACTAAAAGGGAAGCAATAACAACTTTTATATGCTGTATTTACACACAGATTCTGTGTGTATCAATAGTCTTATTTCTTTTAAATTTAGAAAATTCTTTTTTCTTTTTGTTGGTAGTCATTGGTTTTACACATACATTTCTTTTCTAAAAAGTTTATGGTATTTTATGCTATTTTAAAAATAAAAGTTTAGGGGTTATAAAGGGCAAAAATTTCTCTTACTTTAAAAGAAGAGAAGCATTGTGTGCCTTTCAATGACAGGTTTAGTGATTTAACATTATCCACAAAGAAAAGATTCCACAGAGTAGAGGCATTAGTCGTGTAGAAAAGAAAGATTCTCTGTACTTGAATAGAAACTATAGTTTATACCCTAAGGTAAACACAGTCCACATACAGGACATACAGAATGTTTATAGTTGCTTTAGCATATCATACAAATGTACTGTAGAATAGAAGTTGGCCTTTGAAGGCTACTTAATGTAATCTGCTAAATGCCACAGTATTTTAATGGTGCACAGTTACTAGTGCAACCTTTTCTTATACTGTACTCTTGTTTCCAGGATATGAATATGTTTGATGATGCTGTTAAGGGTAACAAAACCAATTGCAACATACTGATGCTTGTATTTTAATGTGCTATATCTGCCTGTTGAAGATAACCTTAATGCATTTTGAAAACATTAACAAATTATCAGAATAGAAGAAACTGTACTGTAATTATATTATAACCTAATTTTCCTTTTGCATTTTTGGAATATAATTTTCTGAATAAAGTTTATTGTTTTATATGTATCAGCTCAACTGTAAAGGATTCCTCTAAGTATTTATTTGTGTGATGATTAAGGACATAGAAACTTATGATTTTTAAAATTGTAACGATTTGGGGGCAACTTAATGGTAGAGCTTGTTCTGATCGATCATTGATTAGCTTCTGGGTTTGTTCTCTCTGAGATCCCACTCCCCAGTTTGCTATGCAGGATAAGGGTGGGTCTTTCAGTATTTCATACAGTCTCAGGATCAAGGCTGTTGGCTCTGATCATTTGATTTGGAGAGTATATCTGTCCTAATCCATTTGGACCACCATAGGATTGAAGGTATAATTGGCCTATGCTAGTCAGAGCTGTTCTTTAGTTGTATGTTTTTAGTTTCCCATTGCTGGTAAATTTGGGGCATTAATATACTTGGAGTGAGAATGGATACAGGGGCAGGAACTAGGAGGTATTTATTCATGGAGCTCATGTACTATATTTATAGGCTGAAATCACTCAACATAAGTTTGTATGATTTTGACACTAATATTCATCTTCTTCCCGTGTATTTTTAGGACATGCCATTCATAATACTCTACCCACCCCGTATGTTTGGAAAAGCGAGGCAGAACATTACAAATGGATCAGGATGTGATATAATTCTTCTGTACTTTTCTAAACTGGCTTTCTTTAGAGAAGGGCATTTTCTCAGTTCTTTCCCTTTTTTCCCCTTGGGAAGTAGAAAGTAACTATTGGGATGAGTACAAGGGAGAAAGTGAGCTGAATGGGAGGCTCCCCTGCAAGCAGGAGGAGTGGCGAGGGCTCCCATTTTCTCAGTTCCTTAATGTCTGTAAGTGGGGCAACGGTTTGCCTGGAGAAAACCTTCCTGTATACCTTCTATTTGTAATCTCCGCCTCCTCAAAGAAGAGAGAAATGTCTCTTAATCTCTCCTATGATATTTTTATTTCACCCAATAAATAGGTCTGCCTGAATCATATAGGATACTTTTCCTCTATGTGGCAGAAGACTGAGAGAGCAGTGGCTTTAAGAACAAGGACATGCGGTTACTTCATGAAATTTCCAAAAGAATGTTGTTCATTTGATAGGTTGGATTTGCTACTAAATTACTGAGGACTCATTCTCTTTTTAGCACACTTTCCCGATAGTTAATATATATATATATATATATATATATATTCATAGTAAGATGACTTTCAGATAACGTGGCCCCAGGTCCTCACATAACAATCAAAAGGAAGATTGTGATGGATTGAATGTTTTTTTTTTCTTTCCTGAAGTTATCTAGCAAAACCGTTTATTAGTTGAACTAGACACAATAGTAATTTCTAACTGTAAGACCATTAGCAAATACATAATCATGGTTCTTTAGTTCCTAACGTAGGGTTTGTGCCAGGTGGAATATTTTGGGAATAGTTGAGTGGCCCTGTTTTTCATAATTGCTTGAAGCAGCTAAGGAATCTTCTTTTTTGTTTTGTATAGAGAAATATAAGGAAGAGATTGTTTCCTCATTGAAAAAAAGTGTGTTGCTATTTACTTTCTCTGGTTCGGTGCTTGTGTTTTTCTAGCAGTCATAATTTCTTTTTAGGGCAGCACTAGCTTAGTCAAATATTTCACATACCAGAGCTGGTTATGTTAAACTTGTCATCCTACAATTTGTCTTTTATCCTGAGCGAGAATGAAACAAAAGCATATATGAAACTTAATAGTGAAGAAATTAAGGTGAAATTATACATGTGTGCACACACACGCATGTAATACTAGACACATGGATAAATCTGCATACTGGGCTGCAACTTGTGGGTGTAACTCAATTGAGAAATCTGGTAATTTAAAGCAGGTCCATCCTCTTTTCATTTGCTGACCTTCAAGCTTTTCTCCTTTCTTCTGTTCACACAGAATCACTGAGCAGCTTTGCATTTATGTACTCAAAATAGCCTATTTGTGGGAAATCCTTTAGATACAGTGTTACCCATGGAACATGTTAGAGTCGTTCCAGAGGAAAGTTAACCTACTGTATTTCACATCCTCCTTCTTTTATTCCCCTCAATTTATGTCTGATTAAAAAGATACTTAAAGTTGTACCAGCCTTAAATGATTATGACATAAGTGATTTTGTTTCATTGGTCTCTTGTCACAAAAGAAGAGTATTATAGGCTCCTTAGTAAATTAAATGGGTATATATTATGATAATAATTATCTTAATGGCAGATTCATAATTTATAATATAATAAAACAACCATTTAGAGTTAACATAAATTTTTCTCTCTCAGGGTATCAGAATTAGAATTTTGAGTCATTTTAAAAAAAAATCCTTGACTAGGTACATCTTTGGACATTGGTATACTAGTGAGTCTCTAAGTGATGATGGCTTTTTGTTGAGGTTAGTTACTTAAGATAGAGATTAAAATAAGGTATTCACTTAACTCTTCACTCATAATTTGTAAGCCTTGTTTAAAAGATACTTAAAATACATTTTGAAACATGGAAAACAGACAGAATGTAGATCTTATCTGAAAAAAAGGGTATTGTATTTCTCCATGTATCTATTAAATCATTAAATATTAGGTTATAAGTACAAAAGGTTTTGAGCCCTTCTTTGGTCTCTTAATTATATTTGGATAAGCAAATTCTGTTGATATCTTAATAATATTTATTGAATGTATTCATACTTATCAGCCATAAATTTTTTCATTTTTATGAAATACAGTTGAGATTACTTTGGAGTTGGTGACTTCTTAGATATGGCAGTCGTATGTCATCAGAACCTGATTCAGTGGACTAATAAACATCACAATAAGTGTGAAATTCAAAATTTCAAGTACATGACATAAATTCAGTATGTTGGCTTATAATTTGTCTTTCTCACTGTCTAGTTCTCTATGTTTAAATGTATATTCATATGCAATAGGGATATAAGGACTAGATTTAACCTATTCTAATTCTTATTTATTATCTTATTTACAATGAATTAGTTCTTGACCAAATTGACCATCAATTAAATTTTCTCTAGCTGTAAATCCATAGCACATTAATATTTTAGTTGCTTATTAATGATACTAATGCAGTATATTAAAATGCACAATGTAATTAATTTACCTTGAAAAATATGAATCATTACTTTCTAAAAAGTAAGTTTTTTAAAGTAAGGTTATGATTGAAAATATGAATTGAGTGGAAAACAAGTTTGAAATTGGTGAAAGAAAGATCACTGTTCATATAACTTGATTCTCTTTGGATTAAAGCATTGCTACATTTATTTTTAATATAAGATTTTATCTGGGTAATTATACACACACATGCACCCCTGCACACCCAGACACGCACAGACACAGACATACACACAAACAGACACTTGCGTAAATGAATGAGTGGTTTAGTTGTAGAGGCTAGTCAGTTGCTTCTTACAAAAGGTCTCTGTTCTTATATCATTTTTAGTATATAAAAAGTGACTACTAGTGAGTGACAAATATAAAATGAAGATTATCTAAATAATAAGAAAAACTTATTGATCAGTTTCCAACTTATAAGGATATTCTATTGAAGTTACATCTGATGTACATTTTTTAGGTCTTTTACATTTCATGGTATGATAACTTATACATATTGATTAAGAAGTTCTTGGATGTCAAATTACCATTTATAGAAAGAAGCATATATTCCATATAATAGAAAAGAGGAAATAAGATAGAAATGACATTTTCAGTGTCCTTTGACAAGCATAAAGTTTATAAAATCAAAACATAGAGCATGAGTTAATATGGAGGTCAGGTCAAAACTCAATGGATAAAGCTGGTGCAACTTCACAGACCCGAGGCCATTTAGATTTACAAATGTCCTGAAGTCTTTTCATAATTAAAACTACCTTCAACTTTATTGGAAAATACTCATTTTAAAAAATTATAGCTGAAGGATAAAATATCCTGAGAAAGAATGTAAATGTGCTGTTAGTTTACTTTAATGAGGAAATGTTCAAAATTTGATGACAAAATGAAGTACAGTCACATAATCTCTGCGAGTTTGTGGCTACAGTTATGAGACTAATTAATTGTAGTTTTTATGAAAGATGCTGATGGTGTCTGAGAATTTGTTGTTCTGTTAGACAGCTAGGTTACACATGTATGTAATTATCAGTTGTTTATGCAGGAACATTTGAGTCTATGTATGCCTAACTATGTGTTTATTATTTGGACATCTCCCCTGCCAGCTTTGTGTGTGTGTATATAACTGTGTATCCCTAATTTGCACATTCCTCCCCACCTCCCATTTGCCAGTTTCAAAATTTCATACAACATAATCCATTCATGACTGCTATACAAACAGCATAGTTTTTTGGAGTGAAGGGTTTTATTGGAAAATGCAAATGTTAGAGAGACTTGAAGTCTAGGAGAAAATCCTGAAAGATGTGAGGTAGTACAAGTCAGGAAATTATCTACTTTATGAAGGTGAATACCCTCAAACCTTTTTTGTGTTCTCTCTGATGCTTGTTCTCAAAGTGCTCCTCTTTCTTTAGATTGCACCTTTGAGAAGACAAATAGAACTATCTTGACCAACAAACCAAGAATCATTTTAACAAAATGTATCCTTGAGTGGCTTGACATTATCTTCTGACCTGTAATTTTCTAAGATCTCCTGTCCAATTTGTGACCCAAAAGAAACTGTCAAGAGGGATTTCACAGACCATTCTATTGGACCATCATCTTTGCTTTCTGTTTCAGCCTCACCTCCAGCTAGTTACAAAATGCTGAAGGCTTGCCTCAGCAGAGCTGGGCCGAGTGAGCAGAAAACAGTGTGAGTGAACTGCTGGGAAACCTTGCATAGCAGCTGGAGGTTTTGTGAAGTGGAAGAAACAAAAGACAGGCTCAAGTAGTGCTGGTTACAGGGAGAGGAAAAGATTCCATGAAGCTGGCTCAGAGGAAGGAACAGCGCAGACCCCAGGGTGGAGTGGATGGTTGCTTTCCCCTTCCTTTGCTTTATTTTGAACAATTATTACCATAGTGCAACTTTAGGAATTTACATCAAAAGGAGAGAGGGAAAGTCCTTGTCACCTTGACAAGATACATAGGTGCACAAAATGCTAAACTTCATTGTAAACCTTAAATTTTCCACTTACACATATCAATAAAATGGGGAAAAACAGAAAAAAGCATTTTTTTGGTTTTGCTAGGTTTGTATTAAATGAGGTTGTTGAAGAGGCTTTTTGATTTCATTTGCAAACCCTCTTACTTCAAAGAAGCCCCTCAGAAAGTTCTAATATAGATTTACTTATATGACCTCAAAATGACTTAGAACCATCCCCCTAAAAATGGAAATATATAAAAAGCAGAGGTACTCAGAATTCAGGTGTGTGACTTCAGTTTTCATCGTATATATAGTTGTGTGGACTATAATATTAGCAAGTGCCTTACCTATGTTTTCCACATCACAACTGTAAATCCTAAATTGATAGATTCAGATGAGATGGTCTTGATTTAATGGCGCAGTTGTTGATAATGAAAACAGTGAATAAGAAGCCCATGTCCATTACAAATTCACTTTTAAAATAAGCTGCTCTAATAACCACCCATTAATAAATCTTCAAATCCAATAAGCATTGAAGAACAGTCAGCCAGTGTGGGATTAATTTCAGATCTTTGCTCTGTCCTTTCTAGCTGTGTTGCCTGCAGGAAGTAACTACATCTATCTCTGCCAGTTTTCCATTTCATGGATATACACAACTCTCTTGTGATTTTTAAAGGTTAAGTAAGTGATCGGTTTAAGAGCTTTTTTTGCACAATGACCAAATTTATACATTCCAAGACCTATACTGTATTCCCTTTCTTTCTTTCTTGCTTGCTTGCTTGCTTGCTTGCTTGCTTGCTTGCTTGCTTGCTTGCTTTCTTGCTTTCTTTCTCTTTGTTTCTTTCTTTTCATTTTTTTTTCTTTTTCTTTTTTTTTTTTGCGGTGCTAGGAATCTAAGCTATCAAGTCAGGACCTTCACAATGAGGGTACTCACTGTGGTGTGGTGTCCCCAGGCTATCTTTAGTTTTTGATTGTTAGGCAGGTTCCTGCTAAGTCACTAAGTTGCTCAGGCTGAACTTAAACTCGTGAGACTCCTGCCTCAGCTTCTGTGAGTGCTGGAATTACAGGACTGTGCCTACAAGCCCAGCTCCTATTTGATGTATCTAAAATTAGACACCACATGATAATCTTAACAGTGTATCAGTTTTATTGGCAAAGTGTTATTTTTCTTAGTTATAAAATGAGAGCAAATAGTTCTGCCCTTCAGGTAGAAGTGTCTTGATATCTGGGGAACATGGGGATAGGATCTCTGTGTTCATCCCCTTCCTTTTCTGTGGACATATTGTTTGACTGAGCCTGCCCTCATTTGATATTAATGGATATCTGAGTGTCAAACTAGCTTCCTTTTGTAGTTTTGAGGTAAAAAAGGTGTGTGTGTGTGTGTGTGTGTGTGTGTGTGTGTGTGTGTGTGTGTGTGTATTACATTTTGAAATTTTATGATTAAACAAGTTAATAGTTACAGTGGTTTGGTTAAGTTGTTTTCACACTTCACCAAATATCCAATGAAACAATTGATTTTGATTTAATGCATCGTGGTTACAAATTCAGTGGTTAAAAATTTCAGCCTGCCTATATAACATTGATAGTTCAATCTTTAAGTATGTTGTAAATTTCGGTTTGAATTTGTATCGTTTCTCATCTAAGGTAGATTGATTTTGATAGCTGTGAAGTATATGGATTTTTATAACTTACGTGCAGTACTAAAAGGATATTATGAAATAGGTGCTGTTTATTTATTTATTTATTTGGTATGAAACAAAGGCAAAGCATTTTCAGTCCCACTGGTGCATTATATGCGAAGGAGATCCATGTCAGACGCAATGATGAAAAATCAAAACCAGCACACTATGGGTTGAACTTCACAGGAAATGAAACGTAGAGAAAAGAACACTTTACTCAGAACAGTTATCTTGAGTTAACTGAAAATCTGAACCGGAGGACAAAGACAAATACCCTTTCATGGTAAATGTCTGAAAAGTCAGGCTTGATGGGCCTTTCAGCAGATTTTTAAAATTCAGTAGATATGTGAAGTATAAATCAGCAGTTGGGAGTTGGTGCAGTGCTTTATATTTTAATGAATAAGTTGCTTAAAGATTTAAAATGCATTCACAGTAGAAATGATAGATAGTAGATTAGAATAAAGGATTTATTTTGTCTTTTCTCAAAAATCCAAAATTACTTCATGTCAAACTAGTGTCTCAAGAAAATATAAATAGCAAAATGCTTTACTTGAAACTTAATTTGGAAATGAAGACTCATATTTCTAAAATACATTATCATTACAAGATAAGAGTTTGTGCATCTTTATTTCTGAAAACAAGATTTACTGAAAAGCTATGTTAAATATTTATAATTTTTTGAATTCAGCAATACTTAAATATGTACATTATAATTATATTTTGACTCTTTACAATTACATTCATTATACCTATGTAATTAAAGTTTATGTTACTGTCGTTAGTATGATGTACTTGACATACATCACACATTGCTTGAAAATTATTGCAATACATCAAATAGGTCAGATCACCATTATGGCAGTTCATTTTCTCCCTGCTTCTCTATAAGATACAAAAACACAAGACAGTTGATTAGTTTATGCTATATTGATCATAAATACAACATTATTCAAGTTATTGTTTGGTTTTCAATAAGCTATGAATATGTTTGAGTCCAATAATGTCTGCTCTACTTTTTGGTGGTGTAGTTTATTTTAAAACTTATATTTTCTAGATACAATGGCTGGTCTGTCTCTCATTGGCTATACTAAAAACCATGACCAGATTAACTCTAAAAATGTTTTTGGAAAAAGAAGTCCAATTTATTTATTTATTTGCTTTGAATAGATAGCCATCTGATTAGCTTATGAGTTTGGCCGTGAGCCTTATGAAATATATGCTAACTTGCAAAAATTGGTAGTCATCAGTGGAACAGAGATGTACAGTCATCTCCTACATCCAAGTTTACTTTCTATGATGGCAGTTACGTTTAGTCAACCATCATCTGAAAATATTAAAGGAAAATTCTATAAAAAGACAACTCTTTCATTCTAAACTTTTCAATATTTTGAGTAGCATGAGTAAATCCTTGCATTCTGCATCATCTCTCTGAAGCCGTGAATCATTTCTTGTCAGGCTAATTATACTGTATAGGTCACCTTTCTTTCCCACACCCAGTTTATTATTTTATATTTCTTTTATAATCAGAGCAAGTGTTAGGATTCTATAGCATTGTGTTTCATTTTAAAAAAAATAATAATGACATGAAAATGCAGGAGTAGTGATGCTGGCAGTTTTAATATATGAAAGAGAAGGCACAAGGTATTTTCTTTAAATGAGATGTTAAAAGTTGCTCAGGTCTATGAGAATAAATTGTTTTTGGCCATGTAATTATAAAGAAGGAAAAAGAGTTATGCCAGTTTTGCTCTTACTCTGACTGCAGAAGTTTCCTTCACAGTGTGCTTTGATAAGTAAATGCCTTCATTTATATATTTTTAAATCATGTGACACTTGATTGGTAGTATAGGTATAAAGTTATAACAGATCTCTAGGGTCCTTCACTTTGCTTTACATGGCTCTTTTTTTCTCCCCTTTTATTAATATGTACACATGCAAAATGTAGAGTTTACAGTGATCATGAGCACTTTGTGCACATACATATCATGGCGAAGTTACGCATCCTGCCCCTCTCTCCTTTCCACCTCACCCAGCCTCCTCACATACCACCCCCCCACCCCCCCACCTCCAGCTTCCCCAGTTCTGTTACTTCTGATATTGAGTTCAATGAAGTATTTGGGATCTGGGTTTGCATATAAGAGAAACTATTCGATATTTCATCTGCTGCTTCTAACTCACTTCACTAAGCATGATCGTCTCAAGTTGCCTGCATTTACCTACGAAAGCCTCCAACCTATCTGTCATTAAGTAGTCCATTCTGTATGAACACCACAATTTGTGTATCCATTTGTCTGTTAATGGGCATTTTGGTGTGTTCCACGTTTTAGCTATTGTTAGTTGTGCTGCTGTGAACATGGGTGTACATGTATCTATGGCCTGAGGTTTTTTTTAACACTTTGGGGAATATTCCCAGAAGAGGTATCGCTGGATCGAAGGGGATATTTATTTTCAATCTTTTGGGAGTTTTCCATACTGCTTTCTGTAGTGGTTGTACTAGTTTACATTCCCACCAGCAGTGTAGGAGGGTTCTTTTTCCCCACAGCCTTGCCAGCACTGATTGCTGTTTGTGTTCTGGATATGCACCACTCTATCTGGAGATAAGTGTTATCTTAGTGATGTTTTTATTTGCATTTCTCTTATGGCTAAGGATGTTGAATGTCTTGTCATATATTTATTGGCCATTTGAACTTCTGGAAACTGCCTATTTGCCCATTTTTCAATAGAGTCTTTGATTTTGAGGGGATTCCTTTTATTCAGTTCCCTTTATATTTGGGTTATGAGTTTACTGTCTCAGGTATTAGTGGTGAATATTTTTTCTAGTCTGTCGGTTCTCTTTTTACAACATTGATAGTTTCCTTTGCTGTGCAGAAGCTTTTTAATTTGACAAGATCCCATTTGTTAATAATGGGCATATATTTTGCTTTTGGTGCCTTATTAAGAAAACCGTTGCCTACACCTATGTCTTTTAAATACTTTCCTAATTTGTCTTTCAGAAGGTTCAGTGTTTCAGTTTTTAGTATCTAGGTCTTTGATCCACTTTGATTTGTTTTTTGTGCATGGTGACAGATATGTGACTAGATTCATTCTTCTGCATGTGGATGTCCAGTTTTCCCAGCACCATTTGTTGAACAACCTATCCTTTTTCTAGTGTATGTTTTTGGCTCCTTTATCAAAGATTAGGCAGTTGAGGATATTAGAGTTTGACTTTGCATCCTCAATTCTGTTCCACTGGTCTACCTGTCTATTTTTGTGCCAGTACTATATAATTTTTACAACTATTGCTTTATAGTATTGCTTGATGTCTGGTATTGAAATGGCTCCTGCCTTAGTCTTATTACTTAAGATTGGTTTGTTTATTCAAGTTCTCTTTTGATTCCATATGAAGTTAAGGATTATTTTTTCAAGTTTTGTGAAAAGTTGTCAGTATTTTGATAAAAATTACATTGAATCTATATGTCAGTTTTGGCAGTATAGTCATTTTGACTATATTGAGTCTACCTATCAAAGAACAGTGGACGTCTTTCCATTTTCTGATGTTGTTCAGAACTTCTTCAAGGTAATGTATTTTTCTTTATATAGGTCCTTCACTTCCTTTGTTAAGTATACTCTAGGTATTTAATTTTTTGCTGGGCTATTGAGAATGGGATTGTTCTTCTGAGCTCTTTCTCAGTGAGTTCATTGTTGGTATAGAGAAAAGCTATTATTATTTTAGTATTGATTTGTAGCCTGCACATTGGCTGAGTTTTTTTTTTTTTTTTTTTTTTTTCAGGAGTTTCATAGTGGAGTTTTTGTGGTTTTCTATGTAGATAACCACATTGTCTGCAACTAAGGGTAGTTTGACTTCCTCCTTTCCGATGCAAATTCCCTTTATTTTTCCTTTTTTACTTATTGCTATGGCAGGTGTTTCAAGGACTATGTTGAATAAAAGTGGTGAGAGTAGACAGCCTTGTCATGTTCCTGCTTTGAGAGGAAATGCTTTCAATTTTTGTCCCTTAAGTGAATGATTTTAAATTTGTTGATTGAAGACTTGTACTGAAGGCAATGTGTTGTACCAGGGAGCATCGAGCCCATATAAGAACTCCAATAAGATATTCAGTGATTTGAGTGACATCAAACTATTTACAAACCGAGTGGGGTGTGTGTGTGTGTGTGTGTGTGTGTGTTTGAATAAATTTGTTCTGAAGATATATACAATTACTAGACAGGTATATTTGATTGATGAAGAACCTGCCAACCTTTTCTGGCATAGTTGAAGAATTTGAGTGAGAATAAAGGATACCATCCAAAATAAATCAACTGCAACAAAACTGAGTTCTCCTAGAAAAAGAAGCTTAATAGAATCTGCATTTACAAGATTGTAAAGAGACATTGGGGCATAAACTATGGAAACAAAAATTAACTCAGTTAGTTTGTGGTTGCACTACAGTATAAAGTCATGCCTAAATTACAGAGCAAAGAATCCACATTCTTTTAAAACCAACCTACCAGCCAACCAATCAACCAACCATCCATCCAACCAACCAACCATTCTACCTACCCCTGTGTTCTGGTGACTCAATTTTTCTTTTTCTTTTTTTAATAATTAGAAAATGTGATGAATGTAATCTAGTTTAAGGAATGGTTCTTCCAATACTTCCTATGGAAAGTAAGAAGGTACTTGGAAGTAAAACATTTATCTGGCCATCTTGAATCTATTTATTATCATAATAAAAAAAGAAACTGAAATAAAAATATAATCTTAAGATACAACCTATTGCTTCAGTCCCTTGACTGGAGGACCTGCCCTTTCCACTGCTACATATGACTGGTGCTATGTATGCACACTTGTTACTATTGTTACTGCTATATGCCCAATTGGTATGTGATTACATCTGACATATACCCTGACCTGGACTTAATACAGCACTGGAAATTATTCACTATCACTGGGACAATAATATTAAAAAATTGCAGTGGGTAATTGAAAGCCCAAAACTGCAAGTGCCTGCTGGAAAAAAAAATATGGAATGAAGTCACGAATGATTTTAAGGGCTTCCACACAGAAGTTAGAATAATCATTCATGGCTCAAGACAACTTTTGTTTTATAAAGGAGAATATTGAAGACCATTGAGATGAGTTAATGAATAGGTCATGTATATAGGCACATGAAAGTGAAGGAAATGAAGCACAATATGGTGATAATCAAAATCTTTTGAAGTACTTAGAATTGAACAAACATTGAAGGTCACAATTACATAGGTCATCTTTGGATAGAAACCAACATTAAAGTTACTTGTGATCAATGATGTATTGACATTACAACTTTTAGCAGCGCTTTGATGAGTTAAAAACAGACACCAAATTCTGATTGCAGCATTCTTCCAATATCTTTTAACAAAACACAAAAATAAAACTGCAATGATAAAGGATCCCCAAGCATGGATGATCCTTAATGACTGATTGTCTCCTTCTGATAACCAGCCATCTCAACATCTTACAGCTTGGTCATCCTTATTCCATTGTTAGTAAGTCAGTCATAGCCTAATCTTCTTGTGAAATCTGTGTCATTCACCTCACTTCATTTTATAACATAGCTGTTGTTGTATTATCCCACATACAGAAGACTGTATTTTCATAAAATTTATTACAATAGATTGACATAATTATTGTTTTATTCTTAATAGTTATTCTCTTACTGTGCCTATTTGAGTAATAAAACTTCATTATAGTCATGTATAGGAAAAAGAGTGTGCATGTGGGGTTTGATAGTATAAAGTTTGATGAAAAAGTAATTTCTGTTTGGAACTGTGAATTTTAAATCATTATAATTAGCCTTAAATTCATCTCTACTAAACAAAATATGATCCATTACAAATAACAGATCTGTTTTTGCCAATTGAAAATTAGTTTGTGCTCCTGTGGCTTGAAAATCTGTGCTTTGGGATTTGTTGAAGTCTTGGAAAGAACTTTCTGCATCCTGCTGATTGTGTTTTCTGCAACAAAGTCATCAAGGTACTTAGTACTTAAATAAATGGTAGTTGCTTGGTGAAAGATCAGGTGAACATGGCAAATGGAAATTTCATAAACCAATTCACTCAACTTTTGAAGCATTGGTTGTGTTGTTTGAAATTGAGTGTTGGTTGTGGAGAAGAGCCCTTTCTGTTGGCCAGTGCAGATTTGGTACATATTGATTTGCTGGGAATACTCCCCAGATGCAATGGTTTTGCCAAGATTCAGAAATCTGTAGTGGATTAGACTAGCAACAGACCACCAAACAATAACTATGGCCTTTTTTGTGTATGTGCAAGTTCGGCTTTTGAAAGTGCTTCAGATCTTCTTGTTCCATCCACTGAGCTTGTAATAGCCGATTATGGTCTAATGTTCACTTTCCATCTCATGTCACAGTTTGATTAAGAAGTGCTTTGCTGTTGCGTAGAGTAAAAGATGATAACACTTAGATGATGATTTGTTGGATTTTTGGTCTGCTCGTAAGGCACAGTTAAGCTTTTCCACTTCTCTAGTTCACTCCAAATTCCCAATGACCACCCATCATAATGGTCAATATTGAGTTATTCAGCAACGTTTTGTGGAGGTGTGAGAGGATCAGCTTTAATGTTTGCTCTCAGTTGTCTATTGTTAACTTCTGATGGCTGCCAGTGTGTTCCTCATATTCAGAACTCCTATTTCCTTTACAAAACTCCTTGAACCATCCTTGTACTGTCTGTTCATCAGCGATCCATAGGTCAAGGGCATTGTTGGTGTTGCTACTTCTACCTATTGCATTATGAAAAGAAAATTGCTCAATTTGCTTTTGTGTCTAACATTATTTCCATATTTTAAAGTGTAATTTTAGGGGCTGGAGGAATGGCTGAGTGTTTAAAACACTTGCCTAGAAATCACTAAGTCAAGTGTTAAGTACTCGAGTTTCATTCCCCAGCACCATATATGTCAGGTGTGGTGGCGAATGCCTGTAATCCCAGTTCTTTGAGACTGAGGCAGGAGGATTGCTATGAGTGCAAGGCCAGCCTGGGCTCTGAGCAAGTGCAGAGTGCAGGACCACCCTGGACTACAGAGCAAGACCCTGTCTTGGGGAGGGGGGCTGGATATATACAGATATATATAATATTAACACCAAATATTGAAACACTAGCAAAAAAAAAAGCAAGTGAGAAGTGATGTGTAACACACATTGCTTTTTAAAGAATATATTCTAATATCAAATGGTAAATTTTAACATTGCAGAAATTGCAGTTACTTTGGAAGCTCCCTAGTGTCTTCAGGTCTAAACATTCATTCAGTAGCTTGTAATACATCTTCCTTGCCTAACTAGTTTTTATAATCTGAAAATAGAGACTAGAAAAACAATAAAAATACCTATGGAGATTAGTTTTTATCATGAATTTCTGCAGTTCTTATTCCTACTCAAATATTATATAATACATAATATATTTATATGTATTACACGTTAATAGGTTTTATACACAAACATTTCTGGTGTTTTCCTGAGCTGTAATCCTTTAACTGAAGGCTTGAAGGCACAGTCTGTGGGAGTGAGAATGGCAGGGAAAGGACAACTTTTGAATGTGGTAGATATCTTTAAGTTCCCATTTTTTTGTTAGTTTGCACCATTTTTTTTTCCAGTGTCAAGTTTATTTAAGGTCCACTGCGGAATGGTGCCCAGTACTACTGCTGCTTGTTACTACCACCTCCATTACCACCACAGAAATGATGACCAGTATTAGCCTACTTAGCATTTGTCAAGCTTTCTGCCATGTGTTTCACAGGGAGAATTATATGTTGTCCTTCAAGTATCCATTTTATATGTAGGAAAAATAAGACAATGGTCAGGTCCCTAACATTATGTATTTAGTGTATACTAAAGACAAGGACTGCGATTCTTTTTTTGGGTGGAGATTTCTGGTTGTTACTGACTTTTGGTTCTTCTGCTGTAGTTCAGTTTTGAGTATCTGGTTTCATTATTGAATACATTCACAGCAACCACTACATATCCATGCAAGAGTTGTTTGAATGATTCTATTTTATATGATATTCGTAAAAATGAAGATGGTATTGTCATGAGAATATCATAATAATATTATGAGGAATACAGTCAGATTAATTCCATTTATACCATGTTAACCAGACTGGGTTCGTGATCCTCCTACTTGGGCACACAAGCTGCTTGCTCAGTTGTGCTTGTAGAGATAACCCTTAATTCCTCTGTATCCTGTTTTTGAATCATTTCATTAAACAAAAAGCCTTTGAGGCTTCTTTTGTTGCCGAGAACAAATGGTTAGATTTTAGAAACTGTAGCTACTTTTGTTATTCACAAATTCCAGAGCCTTTCAGAATTTATCATTCACTTTGTCTGCACTCACACAATCTGTCTTTATGTCACCAGCTGCCCAGGGAGCCTTGCATCCATTCATCCAGTCAAATAATAACCACTGAGAACAACCATTTCTACATTAAAAATAATAATAAATTTAAACCCTTAAATAGCAGAGTTCTTTACTACTGTAGTTAAAAATTAATTACTTATATTCATTAGAAGTCCCATTGTACATTTTGACAGGTAAGGAAAATTAATTTCTGTGTTGAAAATTAAATTGATTAGATTGATATGTTTTAATAATAGAAAAGGCTATAGAGGTTTCCATTTTCAAGTAAATGACTTCAAATGATTTATTGGAGGCTACCCTAACATAATCAGTTGTGAGCTTTTATTTTGTCAGTGTAGTGACTGAGTAATCAAAATGGGTACTCACAGGTTTCACAATTCTATTTTGTATATTTCACATGATAAGGGCAATATTAAATATTCTCTTTGCTTTTAAATATGAACTATTTCCCTGATTTAAATTAGAATCTAAATATCTTAAATTTCTCTTTGTCTTTCTCTCTGCCACTGTGCCATTTCCCTGCCTTTTCTATGATGTGTCAGTACCATAATTCAGTGGTGAGTCCCTATCCCTAATAGTGAACTCACATCTGAGAAGTCCTAATCGAAGCATACATATAAATATTCACTTGTACAGTACCAGAGACAGATTCTTCTAGAGCTACCAGTGTGTGAATCCGCGTCATGAGTATTTTACATCTTTGGACATGCTATTTATTCTCTGCTCCTGTCTTCAGTGAAACCTCTTATTGATTTATTGATTTATCGATTCATTTATTTATTTTTTGTCAGCTGCTTTTTAAATTTTCTTCTTACTCTAAGGACAAAGGAAATGCGAGAAATAGTACTGACTCAAGATTATCAGGTGGCTGGAAATTTACCTTTAGGTCACATATGGAATTAGCGGCATCAATCTACACACAATGTTGCCACTTTCTGCTCTCATATCTTGTGCTGGAAAAGGTCTGTTTTAATAAACAAAGAAACAAAGAAAAGAAAAGCTCTGTTTTACTTTCAGAGACCCTGTGAACTGAGGACAGAAGAGGGACTTCTGTTGTACTAATAAAGCAGTGCTCATGTCAGATAACTGGGCTTCTCTCTCCCCCTCTTCTCTGTCCTCTTTTCTTCCTTTCTGATATACGTGAAGATCATTGTTAAGGGTTGTCATAATTCTTCTTAAAGACTAATGCTATACCTTTTGTTGGTTTTGGACAAAGGCTTAATAACTCACAACATATCCAAAAGAACTCAGATAAAATAGTCACTTAAAATATCACCCAAAATTTCAGGTTTTATTTTTAGAGGAAACTGTATGAGGCAACCGTCTCCACCATCACCTCCACCTCCACCACTGCGGTCCTCATCTCCTTAACATTTCTACTTTCATATTGTCACATTTTGTGTTATACATCATCAACGTTTAGGATCCAGTTTTCCATTTCTAAATGAGTGGCAGTAGACTGCCAAAGAACAGGTGTTCTACAGGATTGCAACTATTTTCAAAGCCGAGTGGGCAATTCTCATAATTTTTCTTGTGCTATTTTAGTTGGAACTCTGAGTATTTTACATGTGCAGTGCCAATACTTCATCTCCATGTAATCTGAGTTACGTGTGTCATGACCTTTATCCAGCCTTTCAACACATACCTATCTAAGGGCTACCTGGATTTTACAAATATTTGAAAATCTGCCAAAAAACTGTACTTATTCTAAATGCATACATCTTCCAAATAAACCTGATACAGGATTCATATGAAACTGAAATGGGATAGCCTAGTGAGTGCCCAGCATTGTGTATAATCTTATTTTTGAACAAATTAAATGGGAAAATAGCAGTGTGTATAATCATCGTAAATCAATACCCTTTGGATTGCTCTGCCTTCAATGAGGGGTGGCCGGTCAGAGACCATGATGTGCTTGTCAGTGAATGAGAGCAAACCAGCTGAAGTGGGAGGGGACACCCATTCAAGGAAAGAGGTGTTCAGAATATTATGAAAGTCTAGTACACAAATAACACTTCCTCAGGGAAGGGCTATTTTACATCGAGTGTGTAGATAAATGCAATGGCTCATTATTTTTACATGATTTTTGTAGCTATAAGTTGCTTGAACTACTCTTGTCATTGTGCCGTATTACTTAAGGGTGAATCTCATTAAGGCATTTTTTAGGAGAGATTTTAAACTCATGGATGAAGCTGTGGATCATGCTGTTGATTCTAATGTGTTTTGTGTAGAAACAGAACAAAACAAAAAATGCAAACACTTTCCTGGCAGATCCTGGTCATCTCCTTTGAAACATTTCATTATAGATCCTCCTTTATTAGAACCCCCTGCCCTGCCATACGTTTCTCATTTGTACTTGGTAAAGGGAGAAACATGGTACAGAAATACAGTTATAAGTTTTAAATACTACTTTTAAGAAATTGTCTATATTGACAAAGTAATTTTACCAAGAGATGTGATGTTTGATCCATCATCTCTCTACCCTCTGCCCCTGTGTGTATGTCTCTGTGTGTGTGTCTGTCTGTTGCTTTCTGTCTTTCTGTCTATCTATCTCTATTTTGCTACTGGAGACTTGCTCTAGGGAAGTGTTATATCACTGAACAACTTCCCTTTTGGGTTTTTACTATGATTTTTATAAATTTTCATGCATTTTGAGAGAAGGTCTTGCTAAATCGTCCAGGTTGGCCTTGAACTTGGGTTACCCAGACATAGCCTCCACAGTAGCTCAGATTATAGTCCTGCAGCCATCATGTCCAACTTGTGATGTGAACACTTTTTAAAAAGCTTTTTCACAGGATCATATTAACTGCCAGGAAGTTTTGCCAAACAGATTTTAAGGGGAAAATCAGGCTATCCTAACTGTCCAAATGTTTTCTCACGTTTCAAACAAGCAGCTGCTTGGAGTTCGTGCCAGTAGTAAACCTTTCAGGCAGAATGTGAGCAGCTGTCAATCTTATGTCAATATTTTAAATACACTTACAACCATCTTAGCTAGTGTTTTTTTTTCTTTTCTTTTCTTTTTTTTTTTTTTTTTTTTTTTACTTTTCTCCCAAAAGGGCCAGTAGATATTTCTTCTTGATGCCTTGGTTTCTTTTATACCCTTCGTGGTAAAATAGCTAAATAGTCAGTTACAACAGAGGATGAGATATGTGACTGTTAAGAATAAGGACAAGTCTTACTTTATCTGAGGATGAGTGCATCGGTGAAATAGTATCATTCAGTACAATGAAAACGTCACTATTTACAGTTCATAAAATTTCAGCAAACATTTCAGTGAGAAATTCACTTAATGGTTATTGGGGAACCTCTTACCTCTCCTTAGAATCCCTAAAGATTCTAAGCCTGGATATTAACCTTCAGAGGCATGGAGATCAAGGTTGGTGAAAGGAAAAATATTCCTCCAGGTCGGCCTGAATGTATCTACTCAACTTAAATACAGAGCATAATTATTTTACCTGATTTGTAACTGTGACATGTAGATTATATCCCAATTCTTGGTCTCAAAAAGTTTCTCCTAGGAAAGATGAGATGCAGACACACATAGATAGTAATTGTTGCAGATATGAAACCAAAGGAGAAAATATAGCATAAGCTTGTATTTGAAGCTAGGTTCGATGATCCTTTATTTCCTTTTCCTAGTGGAGTCTTGGAAATGAACCTTTCAAGTCTGTCTCTCCCTTATTTAGATGATTTTCATCTAAAAAAACTAGATACTGGATTTTTTTTTTGTTTAAATCACCATTGAACAATTTGTAAAGTTTTGGTTTTTTTCTGTTTTAATAAATTGCACTTTTTTCTACTTATACTGAAGAATCTTTCCTATTTATAGTGGTATTAAAATATTTGCTTTTAAATATATATATTTTTTTCTTTTTGGTGTTTGTGTGGCACTAGGGAATTGAACCCAGGGCTTCATGAATACTAGCTAAGCATTCCACCACTGAGGTGAGCTATGTCTCCAGCCCTTCAATTATTACATGCTCTGTAGTTGTAATGATTCAGGTTCAATAATTGCATATTCATTTTATGCATATCTATATATCTATATCTATATCTATGCCAATATGTATATAAGTATGCATACATATATATGCCCACGAATCAAATTTTCAACATATTGCTTATTTTAGATTTTAAAGTATACCTACAGAGCATTTTCAGTTTGAATTCAAACTACCAAAATCATAGTTAATGCAAGTGAGACAGTAGTTATTTCAGCTCTCCCAGTGATAGGAAAATCACTGAAATAGTTTTGAAACTTTTCACTGGAATTTTCTTTATCATCACTAATAGCTAAGAAAGTAAGTGTTACGTTTTTGCCAGAAATGATGGGAATTTTCTCGCATTGCTCATCAAAACTTGTCTCAAAATATATTTTGACTTTTCCAGAAATGAAGCTTACTTCCAAAATATAATTGTGTACTGTTAAATATACTATATAACTTGCTGACACCTCCTAAACATTAGTGAATCAATGAAAAAATATCAGTTAGTGTTGGTATTTCAGTGTGACTGTGAATTTAGAATACGTGCTTTGGAGTTGTCATTCACTTCGTGGGAGAGTATTTTGGATACTCACGGTACAGTTAGGTACATTTTCAAGCCTGAGAGACTGTTGACTTTGAAGCAGTGTCAGCCCTTAGGAGCTGTGTGTCCTCATGGGAAAATCCAATCCCCTTTTTGTAATATATTTTTCAACTTTAGATTGGGGATTGTAGTTTCTCCCTTATTAATTGTTGTGAAGATTAATGATTTTGTGCTTATTAAATGCCCTGTTTTGTGCATGAATTGTGGCCTGCAAAGGGAAGGTATTTTGTAGGTATTGATAATTAGTAGAGTGATATTGATTGCACAATCTTTTTTATTTCTTCCTTAATAGATTCAATGCTGAATGGTTTGTTTTGCGAGTTTTGCCTAAAAGTAATTGTAGCAGAAAATGTTTCTAGGAAATAATAATTTTTTAACTCAATCTGTCCTTTTCTATGATTGCTAGGAGTTTCAACTTTTATAATAAAACACTGTTTGTGTGTCTTACATTTCATTTGGCATCACAGAGTGTCCAAAAGGTGAGGCTATTTTAGCTCAGTGTAGCTTTCTTTCTCAGCATTTTAAAGTTGAATTTCAGGGAACACCCTGTTGAACCTCCTTTGGCCATGATCTCAGACCTTCCAAAGGGACCTGGTTTATTACAATGAACTATATATACATGCACTGAAATATCACACTGCACCTGTGTACAATTATTATGTATCAAAGTTTTTTTTAAAGAATGTTAAAGTGTTCCTGCATATTTAAAAATGTGTCAGTTTTATGAATGGTTCTACAGACTACCTAGTGTAGTTTTATTATTTCATCGTATTTCACAATACTAGTAACTACATAAGACATGCATTTGGCAGAAAGCTCTGTTAAGCTTTACACAGTTCACAACGTGAAGATACACACTTATACATCCAACATAGAATTTCTGTCCTTTTCACAAGACATCTTGTTCAGTATTAGAGTAGATAACAGACACCTTAGTTTTTCAACAGTGTGGACATACTCATTGTCTGACTTGGGTAGCAGGTGTGACTGCTGTGCACAGATGTGATAGAAACTCCAGGTAAACACATGATACAATGCTGTTTGTGTAGCAGCTGCTCCTAATTGTGGAAGATTTGTGCAGTGGCCTCCGACCTTTCTCTTCTGCTGTATTTACAAGGGTAAAGGCTTCATTGTATGGATTTGTTTTCCCTTAGGTAATTGAGTCCATCTTTGTTTCTCATTTTGTAGTGAAATTGCATTTGATTTTAATCCAATATCTGTGTAATTCTTAAGGGGAATACCCATACACTCTTTTAGAACAAAGTGTCTCAGTGTGCTTCGAGTCATGAGGCTTCTCACTTTTTTATATATTTTTGAGTTGTTGGATTAAGCACCTTACACCCATTTAGGTTAGGGTCCTGAAAAGCAAGCACCAAATGGCATTTGGCAGTGAGAAAAGCCTACCAATTGTCCCCCTTTTCAGTTTGTGCCTGAGATTTGTACTCTGTGCACTGTCATACTTTAATAGTATGTACATATTTTTATACATTTATATGCTGATCATTTCAGATCATGTTTGCTATGTTTTTTGTTTTTCTTCTTTGGAAAAATATATATGTGTTGTTCTTGTGTGATTATTTGTGTGTTTTTGTTATTTCCTTGTGATACAATGATTCTGTTTTTCTAATCTTACCTGTTTTAATGAGCTCCTGATGATTTTGATGAAACTTTGTTTGGATATTTTATCTCTCTTGCTCCTTTTATTTTCTTTCTTTCTTTCCTTCCTTCCTTCCTTCCTTCCTTCCTTCCTTCCTTCCTTCCTTCCTTCCTTCCTTCCTTCCACAATTGAGAGAAGGTATTGCTGTAGTCCAGGCTGGTCCTGACCTCACTGTGTAGCCTAGGATGGCTTCAAACTTATGGCAATCCTTCTGCTTCAGCCTCCTGAGTGCTCAGATTGCAGGCGCATGCCACCAGGTTAAGCTGTTATGTGGTGCTGGGGAATCAAACCCCGAGCCTTGCACTTTCTAGGCAAATGCTCTAGTCATTGATCTATGCCTCCAGCCAAATGTATTTTCTCATTGATATAAATCTCTTAAATGAGTGCCAATAACACAGTGAATGCTTACTGAAATCTCAGAACATTATGGGCCTTTCATAAGAAAGTTCTTTCCATGTAAAAATTACTTGAAGTGATTCTAACAGATGTGTAAGTGAATTAATTTTTTTGTAGTGCAATATGGATACCTTCCTTAGAATCCTGCCTTTGAATGTATTCACTCCTGATTTAAGCAACGAGAGCAGAGTTATGAATCATATTTACATTAAATTAGCAGGCAAGATAGTATTATTCTAAAAATCTATTATTAAAATGGATACATTTTGTATCAATCATTAGCCTTGTGCCATGTGAATACCATTTAGTAGAATGATATCAATCACATTCTTTGGAATAGCAGTACCATATTTTGCAGATTATAATTTTCAACAATTTTGTGTTAGGCCTATAATAAACAGGATACCCAGGATACACCATTCCTACACTTCATTTGTAAATCTCTTTTTTGGAAAAAAAAATCATGTCAGTCTATATTTAGGTTTCAGGATAATATATATTGGGCTTTCTCCATTCTATTATTATGAAATTGAAGTGTCTTCTTTTGCTATTATAAAGAGAGTATGACTTTAATATACAGAAGCAATTGTAACAAAGTTGTGTTGTAGAGTGGATTGTAATATCAATGAGATTTGTGTTTGCATGAGCAGATGCAGTGTGTGTAAGAAACTCAGGGTTGGTAGCATCATGGGCAAGCTCTCATAAGAGGGTAACTCTTGTCCAACATCATTGATTGTTGCCTTGAGGAAATGCAGGTTCACACTTAGTTACTATTCTAATTTTTAAAATTACATAGGGGATCCATATTGCCATGCAAACTTTTTTTTTTCAAGATTTACAATATTCCTCTTACCCTAGAAATCATTTGTTGCTTTTCTCATTTCAGTCATTTCTCAGTATCTTCACTTGCATAACTACTTTTTTGATCACTATTTTTTAGGACAAAAATAACCCAAGAAAAACAAAAGTTGTCTTAATTCTAGATGCAGCCCAAGTGCTATTGCTGGCTCTGATAGACTTACCATATGAAGCTGTCCTCAGCAACTTAAAGGAAGTTTCTTTTGGTGAAAAGTTTTGTACGTTCAGCCAATATCTGTCTGGCTCTAAAGCTGAAGTGGCATCTTGTGATGGCATGCTAGAGGAAAGCTGCTTAACCCTTGGCAGTGAGAAAGCAGACAGGAAGTAGCACTGGAGACAGAATATGCCCTGCCAGGTTATGTAGCCAGTGGCTCTTTATTAATACAGGCTGGACTTCCTAGTAGCTCATTCAGCTAGGAATTCAGCTCATTAACCAGTGGAGTAATTCACTTATGGGTACAACACCACGATGATCTAGTCTCCTTCCAATAGTCATACCAATAAGCACATGAGATTTTGGGGGGAATTTACACCTTAAACCATAACAGAGGCCAAATAAAGTAAATATCTCCATGACCATCAGAAAGGAAAAATATTGTTCAGTGTATATTCTGTGTATATCACTGTATATCACTACTAAGTGGGTTGGCTGAACAAGGGGAGTTTCCAACTCCAGCCTTCTGAAATGGACTCGGTTATTTATCTATAGAAGGAGAAGTTGGAGAATGAGATTTTCCCAGAGAACTAGAACAAAGCTTGTTCCAGAGACTTGCCTCTTGAGGGAAAAAACCCCCAAAAAACAAAAACAAAAACAAAAAACCAACAACAACAAAAATAACCCCAAAAAACATCATGAATAGTAAGACTGTGCTCATGAGAAAGTAGCATGGCCCAGTGGAGGCGCCCACACTGGGGCAGGCAGCTTCACATCAGCTTTGTCCAGCTTGATTATCAAACTTACTGAAAGCTATCTATGTAGTTATTCTTCCACTTTTTGGAAGTAATCAAGTACCAGTGGAAAAAGGGCAGTATTTCCTACCATGACACAGTTCCTGAGAGTTTCATGGTTCATAAAAGCACTAGAACTTCTCTGGAAGAGTGGCAGTGAGCCACAGGGAAGGTTCCACATGATTCCCTCCATGGTAATTGATGTATATTGTTGGACACACCCAGGGGTTTCATTTTGTAAAACAGGAAAGGGCTTTTGTATTTGTATTGTCCTTGGTTTTAGGACATCCTTAGGGAACACTTAACTGCACCTAGCCTGTTTTTTCACTACAGTCTGCTCCTAGTGTGTTAATTCCACCTGGCACCCTAACTGCATCTGAAATTCATAATAAAATCGAAGCCATTAGTGAGGCTTCAATCAGTTATAAAAATAAATTCTGCAAGCTTGTACTTAAAAATGGAGGTCGTTGAAAATGAGGAATTAGTGGAGTCATAAATTAGAAAAATTAAAATGCATATGTAAAACTTAGTAATTTTGGAGATATATCTTGTCTTACAAGAGTCTGGAATCTTCCTCATACCTAAGGCTTCCATTCTGAAAGCTGTGGTCTCAGAGAAAGAAATGTGCAAAAGCCATGGTATGGAGTTACAGGGTATACAATTTACTGTATTACTTTAAATTTTATTACCATGTAATATGTACTACTTTGTTGTTCTTTTCTTTTTTTACTTACTCTAGGACAGAATACACATTTGTATGCCTGGTAATTCAGTTCATTTTTTTTTTTTTTCAGTTTTTTGCTGTACGTGTAGACAAATGAAAGTTTATTCAATTTATGTCTTCAAAATAAATTTCAAGAGATCCAGATTGATTTTTGAGTCAGAAAAATGTAAACTTTTAAGTATTATCTCTAATTGACTTTCACTGGGAGAGAGAATGATTAGTAAGAATGAAATTAACATCTGCCAATTACTCTTTTTTTTGGAAATCTTCTTAAATTTAATAAATTAAGAGATGGCTTATTCTGCAGTTTGGTTCAATAGCTGAGGTCAGGACATCTGGTCTCCCACTTAGGCTCTGCCACTCTGCCATTCTTGTGTAGTGGGAATTTAGGTCAGGTCTCTTAAATGCTTCTAGCCCTTCTGTGGAGTACCTCCAAATTAAAATGCAGGAGAGTAACCTCTGTGTTGTTTGTAGCATCTCAGCTACTAATTATCTATACATGAAAATTAGAAACACAATTACTATTTATTTCATTGTAATTCTTTCCAAATGGCATTTTGCAATAATCACTTATCATAATAAAAATTGTACTTATGCAAATAACTTTCTTGATGAAAACATAGTGCTGCTTTCAGATAAAAATTAAGAACTTCATGCTTTAAAGTTCTTCAAAAGAAAGGGAAGGTAAATTACTAGTTTATTGATTTAGAGTGTTTTGCATGCTTTTACCAAAATCTGTCTATAATAAATGGATATTCTCTATAAAAATCTCAAAATCACTGTCTTCTACTCCTGCACTCAGAAATGAAAGATAGGATTTGGTTGTCCCATAAATCATCTTTCCAAGAAAACGAACTGTTCTTGCAATAGAATAGCAGATGGAGCAGCTTTCTACCAGTGGGGGTTTTGTTCTTTGCTGCCAAGGATATTGAGGAAAGAAGGAATTATGCTAATATATCTATTTTTTTTCCATTGCAAGCAACTTTATGTATATAAGGAGTTCACTCACTCATTTTGGGATATAAGTTATGACTTTTGGCACTTAGCACATAGCACAAATTGTGTGCAGAATGTATATGCACTGTTTAACCTTTAGACGTTAGATCCAAATGCTGTCTCCTGTCAAAAGGTCTCTGCTTATTGAATTTTAAAACATCACTGGAAGGTTAAGGTCTAGAAATCATTCCAGAAAGTCATTCTTCCTGCCCATTTTCTGAAAGTATGTGAAAAATACGAGAGTTTCTAAGATTAGATTGTACTTCTCCTGGCTAAAACTTAATAAAAAAATGAACTGGATTAATACTCATTGTAATAATGATTCAAAGTTTATCTATTAAATAACTACATTTACAGATGAATAGAGTGGGTAGACTCTAGTCTGGCATTCAGTATTGGCTTGTGATCTTCCTGACTTCTATATGATGGGTGCTTAAAAGTAGAATCAGTGTTTTCTTTGTCAAGAATATCAATTTCATGTTTTGCCAAGGATGTGGGTTATTCCAGAGTGTAGTCAAGTGATCAGTTCTCCGAGACACGCAATTATATCCTACTTTCCAAAGAGAATAATTTTTGAGAATTGTTAGTTTTTTGGTTTTCTCAGGCAGTGATATATATATATATATATATATATATATATATATATATATATATATATATATTATAAAATCAAATCCAAAACTCTTATCTTTTTTTGAAGTAAAGACTGTGTGAAAATGATGGCAACCTCATTACAATTACTGCTTTCTAAGAAATCCCTTTTTTGTGCCTATACTCAGAGCAGGCCCGCTCCCTCTCTCATTTTTGCTGATTGAGTATTCTACATTGCAGAAAAATAATGCAGTGTTGAGTGCTTGTGGACCCTATAAATTTAATACCTCTAAATAAATTACACAAGTTACATGTAAGTTACAAAAAGAGGAGTGGCTATATTCCAGTGTAGATTATGATTTCTGGCATGTTCTTATTATTTGAGATGTGTAATATTACTTTGACAGAAAAGAGAGAATAAGAAGGGATATCCAGATATTAGGAAAAGATATTTTACTTTGTGTCAAATTTCAACTTTAGGTAATTAAAATCTGAGCTTCTGACTTCTTAGCATTGCTGACAAGACCAAACCCAAAACCCAGTTCAGGGTATGTGGCAGTAACAAAGGTTTTCACACCATCATGTTTCGTGTTTTCCGTGTATTAAGTGAATACTACTTGGTTAAATTGTGCACCTCTTCTCCAGATAGCAATTTGTAGACCGACTTGATTCCGTTTTGCTATTTTTACTTCCGGACTATCTATTGCTTCTACAGCTGCTGTATTAGTGAGAGCTGGAAAAGCAGCAGCTGTGAGTGAAAGGCCTGGTGTTTCCACATTTCATAATCTGGAATCTATAATCTGTGACCTCAGTGCAAGAATCCCTGGGAAGGATCAGTCTACTATATACTCAGGAAGAAGAAACAATGTGGCAGACAGGCTACTTTTTTTCTACTACTGTTTCTATAAATTCACATAATGGCAATGAAACATTATTAAAGGGAAGAAAAAGAATGAAGTGAGAAGACTGAGACTATGTGACTTAATGTTTCTCTGAAATTATAATAATGGAGACAGTGTGGTCCTGGTAAAAATTTATATAGAGTCTTTTTGCCAGAACACCAGTGGATAGGCTTGTGTCAGTACTTAAGATGATACTATAATTGTTCTCATCTGTAAAATGTATAACATTGAGGTGAAATGATGCATCAGTGTACATTTATTATTCATAGCCAATGTGCCACTCTGACAGGAGATGATAATGGGAGATGGTGTACGTGTTTGGAGTCAGAGGATACATGAGGTATCTGTTTATCTTCCCTTTAATTTTGTGGTCAGTTTAATGTTAAACATTATCTAAAAATTCTTTTATTCTCCCCAAATTATTATTTTTATTAGTATACCTTTGTGATGCATAACTATATTCATCTTGAGACATTGGTGCATATACACATAGCCTCTTGATCACTTTACTTCCCTTTCCTCTTCTCTCCTTCTCACCCTCCCATCATCCCCCCCCTTCCTTCCCACAAAATATCAGTGGAACAGGCCTCATGAGTGAACCACAGAAATATAGTCAACGTGAAATTGTCTTATCATTGCGAAGGACAAAGGTGAGTCATTTTAGTGAAGAGTGCAGCAACAACTTGAAACCCACAGGGAAACAAAGCATGGACCTCATGCCTTTTACGAAAGTTAACTCAAAGATCTTCAAGACCTAAATATAAAATGTAAAGCTAGACAAATTGTAAAAAATACAGGCGAATCTCCAGGTGACCTTGAGTTTGATGTTGCCTTTTAGTGTACACAACTAAGACAAAGTCCATGAAATGACAACTACCACCCCAAAACAAAAGATACATGGAATGTATTTAAAATTAACAACATACAAAAAGGCAAATACCCTTTTGGGAGAAAATTTAATTTTAGGAAGTCTGTATTGCTATTAGATTAAAGAATGGCTTCTAAAACATAAAGAAGGCCTCTTAATGGAAACTCAACAGTAGGACACACAGGTGCTCAGATTAAAAATGGGCAAGGGATATGCACAGGGAACTTTCCGGCACAAATGCACAAATCACAAAAATCATAAGAAAATTGCCTATCATCATCAAGCATTCGGGAATTGTAAATAAAAACAAGAGATGTTTACTAGTAAAAACTGATAAGAATGACTGAAATCCAAAGCTCAGGCAACCCTAGTGCAAGTGAAAATGTGGAGTAACAGTAACACTTACTGATTTCTGGGATGAGTGCAAAATAGCAGAAACACTTTAGCCTGAAAGTTTCTTTTAGTACTCTTACCATAGTACCCTGCAATCATATATTTTGATGTTTACCCAAATGAGACAAAAACATTTGCCACACAAAAACCTGCATGTGAATATCTGTAGCAGCCTCACTTATAATTTACAAAATTTGGAAGCAGCCAGGGCACCCTTTAGTGAGCTCAGGTTTAAAGAAATAGAAGCTCCACGCAACAGAATATTACCTTGAGGTTAAAAACAACTCCAAATCCACAATAAAACATGAAGAAATCCTAATGCTTAATGAATTTAAGTATTAAGTTCATCTAATATCAATTATTGTAATAAAGAATCTGGTTGTATCCTGTTTGATTCTGACCATATGTCATTTAAGAACACACACACACACACACACACACACACACACACACACACACACACACACACTCCCTCCCTCCCACCCACCCACCCACCCACCCCTGCAAGCACACACATGTATACACACATAGAGACAGTCAGGGACTCGATATATGCTAAGAGTTCATGAGGAATAGGGAAGGAATGCACAAGTAAACACAGAATTTTAGGACATTGAAAATACACACTAGGACCCTGCAGTAGACTATACATGTTATATATATATGTGCACACACACACACACACACACACACACACACACACATGTATATAATATTTTGTCAAACACATAGCCTTTAAGAAAATAATATGTCTGTATTGACTCATCAGCTGTGACAAATATAATATGAAACAGAAAATAATTTATCAACAGAAAACTGCTGAGTTACGGGGGTCTCATGTTATATGGAGATTCTACTTCTCTTTTTCTCTTTGAGTGTGAACCTACCTAACTCATACTATTTCGTGTTATCTGTTTATATTTACCTTTATTTTCAACATGTCCTGCCCTCTCAGTCATCTCATGGGTAGGCTGTGTCTCCAGTTTGCTAAAGGTGAGGCCTTCTAGTCCTGTAAGATCCCTGAACATTTGTAGGAATAATGCAGTTCTTTCTAGCTCTCATGTGTCCAGGCCGGTGATTCTCAATTTGAGTCTTGTCAAAGGCTCTCCCTTTCTCCTATTTCATCTCCAGGAGAGATTTGGCAAAGTTCAGAGATTCTTTTTAGTTCTTACAGTTGGGGTGGGGAGTATTACTGGAATTCAGTGAATAGAGGTCAAGGATGTTACTGAACATTCTGAAATGCATGGAATCGCCTCCCACCACAAAGAAATATTCATTCCCAGATGGCAGTGTCCTAATTAGGAAATCCCCAACTCAGCCTTTGAGTTGCCCACATTTTTGATGGAAATGGAATCTGTTACCTAATCACCCTTGTCACTCCCTAATTCATTCAGTGGCTACTTACTGGATAATTGATATAGTTAGAAATTTTAATTAAACTTTCAAATGTGTATCTCTTGGTACTAGTTGACTTTCCCATTCCTACAACAAAAAATTCAGCAACTATAACTTACAGGCGAAGAGGCTTAACATGGCTCACATTATCAGAAGTTTTAGTCCATGATTATGTGGCTCTAGTGCAGAAACATCATGACGGGGTGCATAGTGGAGCACTTCTCACTTCACGGTGAATGGCTAATCAAGAGTGGAGGAGTAGCATGAGTTATATGGGTGCGGAGGGCCAGGTGTTATAATCCCAATGGCTGTGCCTCCTGACACACCATGTACACTCAGAAGTGTCCTTTTCTAAGCTCTTTGGCCCTCAATCCTAGAGATCCACCAGTCAGCTCAGTCAAGCTGACAGCCTACCTTAACTCTCTTAGTGTATATAAGAACTTAGTCTAACTGTTAGTCAAGCAAAGTTACCTGAGGAAGGGCTTTTTACACTGAGAACGGAAGGACAGAAGATGATGAAACATACATGTTGTGTGGGGAGTAGAATAATGTGGAGAAGTCAGTTTTCAAAGCTTAGGGAATGCTCCTTGAGGCTGACAAAGGCTTTTCCAGCTTCTCAACAGAAAGAGGTAGTTCTCATCTCTGGTCTGAGTTCTTCTCTCACAGAGCACTGTCACTAGATCCCTTCTCTCCTAACCTGACATTTAACCCTGTGGATAGCAAGTACTTGCTTTTCTAAACCATTTTCCTGACACAGGATCAATGACTACGCTTTATCTTTCCCTTCCACTGCTTGAATGACACAGTGACAATGGCACATAGACAATGACACTTTCAAAGTGTAGCTTAGATGTGTCAGAAACGCTGTGGTGCTTTGCTTGAGGGAGGTGGGGGAGAACTCCACCTAAAGCCCTGCTCCAGAGGCCAAGAACTGGCCCTGCCAATGGCAGTGTGAAGTGTACATCAAACGATTGGGTGAAAGATGAGCTCCAAAGGCAGAAACCAGGCTGGGCTTGACTTTAGGTCTTATGTACATAACTTTAAAATCATTTTTTATTTTTATCTACAACTCCTAGAAATCCTGAGAGAAAATTAGAGGTCTAAACAAGTAATTTTTTTTTTTTTTTTCCTTTTTGGAGACAGTGTCTTGCTCTGTAATGTAGGCTGGTCCTGAAGTCACTGTGTAGCCGAGGCTGACTTCAAACTCATAACAATTTTCCTGCTTCAGTGTTTCAAGTACTAAGAATACAGGCATGTACTGCCACACCCAGTTTAAGTGGTCCAGGAGAATTGAAATCAGAGCCTTGAGCTTGATAGGCAAGCACTATGACCACTGAGCTATGCCCCCCACCCACAACTAAAGACATACCGAGAGCACTATTTCGGGAGGTTTTTATATCTTTGAACAGCTATTTTCTAAACCCCCATAAAATTATTTTTAGTCCTGTCAGTCTTAGGCAAGAGTCCTCAAGATGACACTACTTCTTGGCAGCAAATTAAATGCCACGTGAACTTGCAGTTGAAGTTTGCCTCTCTTTTCCACTTTGTGAATTTGTATCCTTTAAAATTATGTTCAAAATGTCATATGATGCATTTTTATTCATCAGCTTTTAATTGCACAATTACTCTGTACCAAGGCCAAGGCACTGGTGATATAAAAGTAGACAGATTTATGTCTGTGACCTCATGAAGCTTGATCCTATTTGGAAAATACAGATTATGAGATAATTATTCAAGTGAAGCTTACTAAAATCATTCCAGAAAGTTTTAATTGCAGTTAAAATAGGATGGATTACAGGAATGGAGAACAATTCGGAATGAGGCTCGGCTACGTAGGTTCCATTAAGAAATAAAATTTGGAATGGAGAAGAAAGAGGAAGCCTGTTTCTGTAGGATGATCTTGTAGAATAGTGTGAAAGACCTGAAACACAAGCAAATTGGGCTTTACTTTGGGGCAGAGAAATACCGGTGTAGCTAGCATTGAGTGTATTAGGTCAAATAGACCAAAATGTAAAGCTATAAAAACAGGCAGGGCCTGGGTTGTGTATGTTCCTAAAGTACAGGGCAAGATATTTGGGTTCTCACCTCCACTTTCTTGTGACTCCTCTTTGAGAGTTATAAGAAGTCAGAGCAGCACATGTGATTTACATTGCAGAAAAGATACTTGTGGAGGTAGACTTTATGGGTACCAAGAGAACGTGAGGTCAGGGTGAGAGCAGAAGGCGAGAGATTAGGCATAGAGCTTCTGAGGTTTTCTGGGTAAGAGAGGGAAGTTACCAAGATTGGAACAGTGAATTATATACAAAGATCGGGGTTTCTTCAAGGAAAGATTCACCTTTTTTTTTATTCGTCTAAGTCATTTTCATGCTTTATTAAAGACTGTTTACCTTGGGAATATTTGAAAAATGTGAGCACATTTTTTGCCAGTGTACGAGTGGCTGGCCTATACTTATAGGTCTTATATTCTCTTAATCTCTTTTTTTATGTTCTTGGGATCTATGTGCAAGAACATTGACAATTTTAGGCAATTGTTGTCTCTGAAAATACAGAAATTAGTTAATGAAAATTGATATGTTTTAAGATTTTTCTAAGGATTTTAAAATTAAAGTTTCTATACCTCTTTACTTTTTGAGATATTCATAGAAAAATTAATAGATAAGTAAATCCTAAAACTTGTGGGAATGAAAAACACTATCAATTTCTTTTATTGTTGTTGCTGCTGTAGCTTTCTGGTGCTGTTTTTCTGGAGATCTGGTCTCGCTAAACTCCCCAGACCGTGTTGCTCACTTCGCTGGTATGATAATTCTATTATAACCTATGAGGTTGGATTACATTTTTTAACACATTAGTATTTTTTTCATATTAAATTTGGGAGATGATATGGCAGCTTAGTATCCTAGCTGTACTGCCTGATAAGTATTTTACCTTTTTAAAAAATAAAGAAATTTAGTCTTTTAAAACTATAAAAATCTTACTGGATTATAAAGTATACTTGACTCAAAGTTTAACAGGGACCTTACATTGATTTTTCACCAGGTCATAATTCAAAGACCAGTTAGAGTGCATTCATTAGATATGGCCAGACTGCTTAAGCAATCTATAGGAGGATTAGAAATGAATGCATTTCCATACATAAATGATTTATTAATTTTTATTTCTTTGCATACAATACATGTTAGTAGGAGTTTCTTTGTATATTGATTTTGCTACAGTTTTGACAGATATACTAAGAGAAAATAGAAAAAATTGCCTGCAGATTAGTGTGACTAGCTTGTCTCTCAGTTACTTGTTTTGATTGTGGAATGAAAGATAAAAATGTAGCTTTGGACTTACAAAGAGTAGCTAGGGTCCACATCAGCCTCCCACTCAGCCACACTAGAAATTTTAATAGCGAACTATCTTCTTAAAATAACCTGGGACAATGGGAGTGTGGGAAGGGGAATGGGAAATAAAAGGTTTGAGATGAAATACATATATGCACCCACCAAGCTGGATGTCACTATTATGCATCACAAACACGTACCGATAAAAAGAATGATTTTGGGAAAAAGCATTTTCCTGTCCACACTGACATAAAAACCACCAACATTTTTATTTTTGTGCCTTATAAGAAAAAAAAAAAACATGCAAAGTAGACTTGTCAGTAGACAATATAAAAAGGTGCAGTTATTTCAGCAGGTTTGGAGAAAGATGGTTATAAGTGGTAATGGACACTTGGAATAAAGGTCTGATTTTAAGCTTGTGTTTTGCGCATTGTCCAAAACATGACCTTCTTAGAGTTGCAATTGCCTCAGGAGCATTAGGACCTTAGGACTTGCACTGTTCTCATTGCTAAGTTGTTTTGAGGGTCCAATGAAGTAATGCTTGGAGTAGGCTGTGAAGTATGAAGTATATGATTTGCACAAGTTGAGTCATGACTCCTTTCCAGAAGAATGAACTACACACATTGTCTCCTGAAATCTTGTCGTTGAGCGATCTGGAATTCGCCGAGGCTGGACAACAGAGGCACTGTAGATGCAGTGTAGTCTGTTGATAGTTTTCAGTACAGCTCATCAGGAGGAAAGTTCTTTGTTGCTCCAGTGTACTTCAGCTCCGGTTATAGCACTCACCAGATTCAAACTCTGAAATATTGAAAAAGTTAAAAATCTTGGCATCATAATTCTCTGTGAGCCTTCTTGGGAATTTCAGCATTCTGAGTAACTTTAAACACCTTAGAATTAGAATTTTTATGTCAACAGTTAAAATACTAATTATATTTCATATATATTTATCACTTAAGGGTTGTCAGAATATGACAGCAGTTTGAGCACTTGCCTAGGAAGCATAACGCCCCGAGTTTGAAGCCCCAGCACCATATAACCAGACCTGGTGTCACATGGCTGTGGTATCTAGCTCTCGGGAAACTAAGGCAGGAGGCATGCCATGAATTGGAGGCCACCATGGGCAGGAGCAGCCTGGACTATCGAATGAGATCCTGTCTCAAAAAAAAAAAAAAAAAAAAAAAAAAAAAAAAAAAAAAAAAAAAAAAAAAAAGAAGAAAAAAAAAGAGTTACCCTAGATTTGAAAAGTTATATAAGTACCTTGTTTAGTTTACTGTAAGAAAGCTATGTTTTTATGTTCTTTTTAGTCAAAATAAAACTGAAGATTAGAGATACTACATGGCCCATCTAAGTGACAACTGATGAATGATATAAATAGGAAGCAGACAATGCTACCTTGTGCTGTTTTTTAAGGTCTTTTTTTGGATGAAATATAAAACCCCAAATTAGAAAAATAGCACTTACAGAAACTGAAAACAAACTGCTCAAGGAAAATTCATGAAAATCTTCTTTCTCATTGTGGGAAGGGGGATTTTCAATTCTTTTTACAGCCATGTGGAATAAATTGATAAATAATTTAGTAAATATCTCCACATTGGTATTACATATTGTCCCATAACCTAAGCAACTGAAGCTTTTCCTTTATTATTCTGTGAAGAATCCTAAGCAATAAGACAAAAGCAGGAGTGTCACAGTATTACATGTCAAGTTTTATTACATGGTGTTGGCATAGAAGTGGTTCAATGTAGTGGGATTGAGAATGCAAAGACAAGACCGACTACCCTCAGCTGTCTGATATTGGACAGAGGAGCAGGATCACATACTGGAGGAAAAAAAAAAGTTATCTGCCTAAACAAACAGTTCTGGAAAAAACTGGTCATCCACATGTAGAAGAATAAAATTAGACCCATATCTTTCACCACAAACCAAGATCAAATAAAAATTGATCAAAGAACCAGATATTAAAACAGAAACACTGAACTTGCTGAAAGATAAGTTAGACAAAACCTTAGAAGATGCAGGCAAGAATTTTCTCATCAAAATCCCTTTTGCATGTGAGATAACTCCAAGAATGAACAAATGGGACTATATCAAACCCTGAAGCTATGGTGCACAGCAAAGGAAACAACCAAATGAAGAGAAAACCTAAAAAATGGGGAATTTATTTTCTGCCAGCTGTTATTTGGACAGGGGGTTAATATCTGGAATAATCAAAGAACTGAAAGAAAAATAGATTCCTCAAAATGAAAAAAAAAAAAACAATTGAAATGGGTAGACCAGAAGAAGGACAAATGGCTCCCAAAACATGGAAAAACACTCGTCATCTTTACTTACAAGAGAAATGCAAATCAAAACAACACTGTGGTTCAATCTTAGTAAGAGTGATTTTCATCAAGAACTCAAAAAAATGTTGGTAAAGATGCTGAGAAAATGGTGCAATTCTACATTTTTGGTGGCACTTTACACTGGTACAACCATTATGGAAAACAGTATAGCAATTACTCAAAAAAAGGCAACTGAAAATAGATACCTCATTTGAGCTAGTGATACCTCTTCTGCATGTATTCCCAAAGACTTAAAAATCGTCATTTAACAGTTATGCATGCCTACACTTGCCTGTAGCAGCACAATTCAAGGTAGCCAAATCTTGGAAGTAGCTGATAAATCAGCAGATGAATGGATAGTAAAAATGTGGTAATATAATGTACATAATGGAGCACTTCTGTGGTATACAGCTACATTGGAATCATTTTCAGGAAAATGGGTGTCCCTTGAAACCATCACATTAATAATAAGTGAAATGAATTAGACACAAAAAGGGAAATGTTACATGGATTCTCTAATATGAGAACAAGAAATTACAGAAAATCAAAGAGCAAAATGAAAGAATGAGGAACAAAAATAAGGAGACAGATTTTATGGAAAAGGGAAGTGAGCGTGGCGAGGGGGTCAGAGTGTGGGAAAAGAGAAGGGAAGTAAAAATGATCAAAGGGCAATATGTGTATGCACCAAATTTTCCAACTGGATATAATTATTATGCATCATATATATTAAGAAATAGTTAATATTAATGAAATAATAGTTTTTTGAAAAGAGAAGATTCCTTATTATATTTTACATGATTATTTTTAGAAAAAAATAAAGAATAGGACTGTCCAGCTGTGTTGTGAATCTTTCTTGCCCTTATTGTATGTTGTAGTCGATGAGTACATCTAAATATACAAATCCTATGATACGTAGACTCAGTTGACATGGTCTGTTCCCAGCTAACTACATGCCAGATGAATAAACTTAGATTTATTGTGTCTCATGCAATTGGAATTAGCTCATAATTAATGCGAATGATTTAATAAAGTTGTAATTTGCTATATAATTACTATAATGAATTTTGTTATTATCAAATAATTTGCTGATTATTTATAGTTGAGTAATATGCTTAAATTTTGAATATAAAAAGCTACTAAAATAATGTGTATGTGTTTTTAATTGTTACTCCTCTCCCATGAGCCCTGGCCAGTGAATACACTGAAATCCTACACCCTGTGTGGCTAGATTTGGTGATAAGAAATTTGGGGTAATTTAGATATTAAAATTGAGGCCCTGGATGCAGCAATATTTAAGCTCTTACAGAGAACAGAAAAGACACTAGATCCCTGATGACATAGGGAGAAGGTGTTAGTTTACACAAAGGGAAGATGAGTCTCCCTAGGACTGAATTGGGTTGCACATCGGTATTGGGGTTCCTAGCTTCCAGCACTGAGAAATAAAGTTCCGTTGGTAAATCCATCCATGATTAAGCCATGTTGTAATGACTGCCAGTGTTGACTAATGCATATGTTCCCTACTCAAGAATAACATATGCAGTGTGAGCGGGTAATCGTAATAAGTTATTCACTGTCTTATCTTTCTACTGCTCCTTGTGTTAGAGTTCTCTGAAGTGATGTATCTAACAGGGGCTGACTAAGGCAAATGTGTAGGGGCTTACAAATACGTATGTCGGGCGAGTAGTCAAGGTTGAGGGCTAAACACACAGGAAGGTTTTTGTTTGCTTGTACGTAAAGTGAAACAAACTAGGGCCTTCACAATGAGCTATAAACCAGAACATTATTTATTTATTTATTTATTTATTTATTTATTTATTTATTTATTTTGAGACAGGGTCTCACTATGTCACTGATATGGCCAGGCTGGGCTCAAAGTTGAAATCCTCCTGCATCAGTCTCCCAGGTGTTGGACTTGCAGGCCTGTGCCACTGGGCCTGGCTCAGGAAGAATGTTTGAGTTTTATCTCAGTGGTAGAATGCCTTCTTCTTTATTTCTTCGATGTTTTGAATGGAGCAGGTGCCTATTATGAAGAATAGTTTGCTTTTCTTGAAGCCAGTGCATCTACATGCTAATCACACCTAAAAATACTTTTATGGCATAGGCTTAGCCTAATATCTAGCTCATTGTCTTTGCCAGGTTAACACAGAAAATTAACTATCAGTCAGATTTAACAGATCACCACAAATATAGCCACTTGAAAACATACAAGTTCATTATCTAGTTATTCTGGTGATCAAATGTCTATAATGGTTCTCACTGGCTTAACCCAAAATGTATGGTAGTGCTGATTTCTCCAGAGTTCCTACATAAAATATATTTATTTGCCTTTTGATCTTACGGAGACTTTTGAATTCTTTTCCTTGTGACTGTTTTCCTGTATGTTTAAAGCCGGATCTTTGTCACATTGTTTGTGCTTTAGTTGTACCTCACTTTCTTTTGCAGGTGTAAAGGGCTTTGTCAGTAATATGGGGGCCATGGACTTAATTCTGTGTAATCAGTAGATGTGACTGATTTTCATTTACAACTGTGTTTTTCTCGGCTGGATAACATGGCACCTTCACAAATGCTGGAGTGCAAGACATGGGCATCGTTCGTGGTGGGGGCGGGGGCGGGGGGGCGGGGGGGGGGGGCTTCTTCTCTTTCCAAACTGAACAAAGCATCGGTGGGCATTGCTAAGGTTAGAACTTGGAGTCAAAGCACTCCCACATCCAATAGGCTACTTGGCATTGTCCTCGTTCATCTTACGAATAATGAGCATGGTTAGCTCCTCTCAATAATCAATTATGTTATTATTTTGACTGTTTATTGCAGTGGTGATTGTTTCAGAGCAAGGTGGGGAACCTTTTCTGCCAAGGGCCATTTGGATATTTCTGACATCATTTGCAGGTCATAAAAATTATGCCCTTAAAATTTAAACCTCAATATTTTGTTGAAACGTTTATTTATTATACAAATAACTCACTTCTAATGCCACAGCTGCCTTAACCCAGGAGCACCAAATGATGTCATAGACCACATACAACCTACAGGCTGCACATGCTCTACTCCTGTTTTGGGGGATTAAAAGTAAAATGAATTTGGTAGAAGGATGGTGATGATAGAATGGGCATCAATTTATACTGTATTTTTTCTTTAGTTTTTCTGCAACCCAGGATAAACACATCTTTTTAAAGTTATAATGTAAGCTAGAGATGCAGGAACATTTTAATTATGCATACATTTACCTAATAATTCAAAGATACTTTGAATTTTGGGAACTTATTTCTGGAAATTGAAAAAAAGGACAACATCAGAATGATTATGTAAAGAGTGATAGAATGAATTGAATTTCTCCAAACTCTCTTCTGATCTCAAGGAAGACAGGAGTTTAAAGATTATATCTAATAATATGTAATCACATTATCAAAAGCATGATTCTGTACATAGAATACCCCCCAAAACTCCTAAAATACTGGCAACGATTTTACAGAACTTGAAAAAAAAAACAATCGTAACATTCATGTGAAACCAAAAGAGACTTAGAATAGGCAAAGTAATCCTGAGCAACAAGCAGATGGTGTTACGATTCCAGACCTCAATTAATACAAGTTGATGTAATATAACAAAGCAACAGTGATAAGGAATTGTATGGTATTGGCAGAAAAAACAAACAAGTTGATCAGTTGAAGAGAATCGAGGATGCCGAAACAACCTCAGTACTCTCAGCTCTTGATCTTCATTAAAGGGACGAAAAACGTACACTGGAAAATGGATGGCCTCTTCAATAAATGGTTCTTATAGAACTGGTTATCCACTGAAGATAGTGAATCTAGACATACATCTATGGCCATGTACCAAAATCATATCAAAGTGGATCAAAGATCTAGATATTAAAACATAAACATTGAACCTCCTGGAGGACAAAGTGGGTAAAACTCTTGAAGAGTAGAAGACATGATGCAAAATAAATTATGCCCATAATCAACAAATAGAATTATATCAAATTAAGAAGCTTCTGTACTGCAAAGAAACCAAGAGAGTGAAAAGAGAATTAACAGAATGGGGAAAGAATGTCTACCTTCCATTCCTCAGACAGGAGGCTAATAACTAAAATATACAAGGAACTGAAGAAAAATAGATTCATCAATATCAAAGAGCCAATTAAAAATGAACATTTAAGATGAATATACAGATCCCACTGAAGAAGTACAGATGACCAACAAATACATGGAAAAAATGGTTGACATTCTGAGTCGTTAGAGATATGCAAATTAAATGCAAATTATTCAGATCAGAAAATCAAAAGACAATTAGTTTATTTGCAAATTTAACTGCAGGTATCAATTTGTGTTTGCAATTTTCATTGTTGGATATGAGAAGTAATTTGCTAAATATTAAGTTTATTAAGAAGACCTAGTCTGTATAAGAGAGTAGCAAGGATGACTTTTTTTTTATTTTGATAATGAAAATATTTGCAGAATATTTCATTTATTTTTAATTCAAGCTTTTGAAACACTCCTGTTTTATTTATAGACGACACTCTACTGTGTACACACAAGGACTTCTTACTTCTGAGTTAGCACTCACTGATCAACCTTTCTTGCCTCTTTTCTCCCAGACTCTGAGAAGCACCATCCCATTCTCACCTTCTGGACCGACTTTTTCAGATTCTACATAGGAACAGGATAATGCAGTACTTATTCCTTTGTAAATGGCTCATTTCACTTAAAAAAATGACCTCCACTTTCAGCCATGTTGTTGAAAGTAGCAGGATTTCAAATCCTCTGATCACTGTATTTTTTTTTTCACATTAAAAAAAAAATTTTAACAGCAGTAGCCTTACATTAAACTATTATTTTTCTTTGCAATTTTCCTCTCTTGGTGCTCGCTGTCTCTGTCTACAAATTTAGTACTCATAGTGGCATAAATGAGGAAAAGATAAAGTTTAACATCACTTGGGAAGCATAATGTATTCAGGCATATTTTAATAGAACATTCAATTCTGAAGTCCCCAGATATCTTTATTATAATAATAATGTTCTTCCTACAAAATATTCAGACTTCAGTTTACAGATTACAAGATATGTTGCTTAAAAACAGACTATAGGAACTTAAAGGAATTTTTGTACTATATGTTCTAGGGCAAAACTGGGATTTTAACATGTTCATAATCTAAGGCAATAGTATTTTTGAAATATGAATAGAAAGATTTCTGTTAGTAGTTCAATAAGAAATTATCACCTTGAAAATTGAGTGTAATTTTTCATTGGTTTATTTTATATATCCATTAAAAAAGACATTACTTCAAAATTATCAGGAAATAGTACAAAGAATTTCCTAAATAATATGATTCTCATCATTTAAATGTTGCGTGATGCACAGGTTCTTGATGGTTTCCTGTATTTTATTAGATTTTTTATCATAGAAAATATATCTTCATTTGTTAGATAAATTTAAGTAGCAAGATAATGTTATTTCTAACAGTAGATGCAATGACTTGTTTGATGTGGCAAAATCAGTTAATTTTTATTAGTTTTTATTTAGACAAAATGAGTTTAATTAGCAAGTAGTTTTAGAGTTGTACTGATCTGTAATTAGTCAATTATGCTATTTAAAAAAATGAACAAAAGAATTCAAAGTTGTAGAATTAAACTATAACACATGAGTTATCTAATCACTGATGTTGCTTAATAATCATTCTTTTACTGTATTATTTTTGCATTTTATAACAAAAGCTATAGAACACAAGCTTGCCTTTAACTTTATGAAAGACAAAACTTTTGGAAAACACCAAAAATAACCAGAGTAATAATGTTTCAAAAACATTTTTAGTACTCTTCTTTTTTAGTGGACTAGTTTATCCATAGTCAGCAGAAAGTAATAAAACTAATGTAGGTCTTTAAAATAGAAGGAAAAGAGATTAATGAATATCCAATAAAATTTTTGGAAAATTACTGTATAAATAAAATTTTTATCATAGTTAACATCAATGAGGAGAAAGCTGTCATTATTAAAATTAAGATTTGCAGCTACAATTTTGTTTTCAAAGTGAAAGGATCAGTGACATGAAAGCACGCTTGTGTGCTCTCTCTCTCTCTCTCTCTCTCTCTCTCTCTCTCTCTCTCTCTCTTTTACTTTTTGTGGTCCTGGGCATTGAACCCCAGTGTTTCTCATCAGCTGTATTCCCATTTCATTCCTCCTACTAACTTTTTGTGTAATGGTTTCACTAAGTTGCCCAGGCTGTTCTCAGACTTCAGATCCTCTTTCCCTAGCCTTCCAAGCCATTGAGATTATAAGGTTGTGCCACCGTGCCTGGTCCAATTTATATTCCGAACCTAAGAGTGATACATAGGTAATTATCTAAAAAAATAACCCCCCAACCCCCCCCCCCAAAAAAAAAACAGCTTAGACTTGTACTGGAAAAAAAGTTGTGGGGGGGAGCTATTGCTCTACTGCTTTGGGGTAAATTTTCAACACAGTGTGTGTTAAGATTGCACCATGCAGCTCTGTTGACATTAATGGGGATCTCTCAGCTACATTTCCTCATGCTGTGCTGACAATGTACCCCCTAATGTTTGAGTAGTTTTTCATCTATCATGGATGCTAAAGTAGAGTTATTATGGTTCACAGTGTAAAAATATACTTGGTTTAAAAATATTTATTTGATATTGAGTTGTGTGAATTGTTACATAGAGCTCAAACCTAATACTCCACCCCATAATGTTGAAAATACTGGTGTTCGGTGAACAAAACTATATATTTTGCTTCAAACAAGACAGAGATGTTACGCTTCACTTTGAGTTCATTTTTCCTCTGTGATATGATTCTGAGGGGCCACTATGACGGAGAGACCACCCTGTGGATTCACTAATATAAAGCTGTCTGCCAGAGATATTCTTTGAATTTTCCTTTTTTCCCCTTTGTCCTTATTTTTAATCTGTTTACCTTCAAGTCCTCCCAAACAGCCTGTCTAGTACAAAGTACACGTTAGGTTTAACTGTATTTTTCTCCTCTTATTTTACTGCAGTACCCAAATATATCTTAAAAATTACGCCCCTGCCTTCTTTTTATTTCCCATTTTAGTCTCAGTAGATGTTTATCACTAAAATGCTTTGTGAATCTACCTTTACAAAATGCTTGATTTAAAAGAATTAAAATCTGCAAGCTACATTATCAAGTTTATTTATTAAATACATCTTGTGTTATGTTGGATTGCATAGTTTACTTATAGAAACTTATGACTCTGTTATTAGAGAAAATTGTTTTTTGATCACTGAAGAATGACAATAGAACATTTCTTGCCTAGTACTTGGTAGAAGGGAGCATGCAAGAAACACTTTGATTTTTGCTTTGGCTGTGAGATTTTGTTTTTGCTTCAATAAACTTTGATATATAGTTTATGAGAAAATACAATGAGGATAATGACTTCTGGAAAGATGATTATATTAATTGAGCTTTATAGTTGTATAGAATTTCTATATTATGGAAAAGAAGATGGACACTATTGAAAGTATGTGTTTATCTTCATAGAAGAAAGATAAACTTGTACCATGTCAAGCTAAAATGTTTAACTTTCTCCATGTCTAGGACTCTTGTCTTTTCCATTCATGTCACTGATGTTTTGGAGTTTTTAATAGGTTTAAAATGCAAGCAGATCCTACACAAAATAGAAAATAAAATATTTGGAGAGAAATTACACATTTCAGAATGAAGAGTACTAGTCTAAATTTTTGTTGCTGTTGTTTTGAGATGAGATGGCTCTGTTCATTTCCCTGACTGGGTGCAAGTAATTGGCCAGCCTGAACCTTCTGAGTAACTGGGCAAAAAGTGTCTCAAAATGTCAGAAAGATACATTTTCTTGCTAGACTAAGATTGTAGGTCTGCTGGTTGGGAAAGGAGTCAATTCAGACAATTGATTTTTGAGTCATGAACAGAAAGGTAATAATTGAAACTCTCTCTAGGTTTGGAATAGATAACTAAAAAAATAAAACCAGCTAAGCTCAGATATGGAAAGCTTGGAGACATTTCACAAGTAAAGAAAATATCAAAGAATATGAGGGTTTAGGACGAGACTGAGTAGATAGAAGACAAAGAAACAGTTGATGAAATATAGGTAGGTTGAATATCTGATGTTTCATTACAGTGGGTTGTAGCCATGAAGACTGAGAAATGGCCATTGGTTAATTTATGAGTTTGCTCAGTTGTTTTAGGGAAAATGAAACTTGGTCGGTACAATATTGAAGTGTGAATAGAGAATGAAGAAAATGAAGCTATTGATAACAGTAAAAAATTATTTCAAGAAAATGGCAGTGAAAAGGAATCCAGTGTAATGGTAGGATGACAAATATCATGAATCAGAGGATAATATTTTGTTGTGGATTTATTTCTTTTAAATTGGCAAGTTTTACATGCACTTGTTAGTATTTTGGGTTACTTCTGCTGGCTAAAGGGAGACTATTAGTATAAATTAGAGAGAAAAAAAAAAGGTTTGCATTGAGACTATGCCTGGTGGACTAGAATCTATTGATACCATATTTACATGTCGAAGAGAGTAAATCCTAGCAGTTTTATTCCATTCCATTGGGTTGGCAGGATGAGGCAGAACAGAAAGTTTTTGGAGTTCTGGAGGACTCCAGAGAGCAAAATCGTTGTGACACCTGCTCCCAAGATGATTGAATTCAGGAATGCTTTACCACTGAAAAGGCACATTCTTAGGCAAAGCTTAGAGGGCCTATGCAAGTAGCTTCACTAAATGTTAAAGGGTATCTGTCTTGCACTTGATGAACAAAAACCATGACATATGACCTGATTCTATTTTATTGAGGATATATCTATACTATATAGAAATTATGAAACCACTGATTGTTTCATGATTAGTAAAAAAATAAAATGAGAGTTTCAAAAATATTTTTCCAGTTTCCTTACTTTATGTTGAGGAAAGCCACATAAGATTTAGATAAAAATTTAACTGCATATTTTAGTGTATTTCATCTCTAAAGCAGTATATTTTCATGAGTAGTATGATAGTAATTCTAGGTGATATGGTTGACCTCTTTTTTACTAAGAGGATCCCATTTGGTTTGGTTTGTTAAGTTATTGAATTTTCCTAGTTCTGCTTCTGCCTCTTGAACTGCTCACTGTAGTCCCTCAAGCTGAAAATTGATCTCCAGTCAATACTGTGCAGTGATTCCACCTGTACTGTAATCTGTTCCGCTCTGTGGATTGAATTTTTCATGGGAAACCTGCTTACCATCTCTGTTAGCTCTGGCCTGGTTGAAAGGGCTGAAATCCTCATGGTGTGACCATTTGCCATAAGAAATCCTTTGCTGACCAAAGGGCTAAATGGTACAGAGATGCAAGCGTGGTATTGAATGTTTTCCGCCTCTTCGCAATGTCAGAAAAAGATAAGTACCTAAATGCTATTTCCTTTGTCTTTGTAGGAAAAAGCTCTACTATGCTTTCCAGTATTCTTAATATAAGTTAGAATAACTCTATTAAGTTAAACGAGTTTTATAAATGAAAGAAAAAGTAGTAAGAAAAATAGTTTTTCAGTATTATTTAGTACTTGCTCTTGAAAGGTGACAATACTATCCATTTTCTTTTCTGTTGAGATCAAACCATCCTTTTAAATGAAATTTATTTTTGATAATTTACAGAACTTATCTTTTTCTGTTTTTGATGTTTCTCTTTAGATTTATTTTAAAGTGTAACATTTTGATTTTTAGTCTTGATTTATAAAGAGTCAAAAATCAGTAGTGTAGAAAATAAAAGGGAATAAAAATCCACTGATTCTTACATAAGTGAATATGGTCATATTCTTTGTGCATACAGTGAACTGTTATTCTGTAATTTTTTAACCAAGCAATTCATCATGAGCATTTTCTAAAATACTACATTTCTGTATTCTCTTCTATTGACTGTCCAGACCTCAGATATTTAACTGATTTCCTAATAGTAGAAATATGGAGCATTATAAGTTCATCTATAAGGCAGAAGAATGACCTTCATATTCAGACTGTAGCATTAAGAGAAAGCTGTCCAAACAGCTATCTGCAGGGCTCAGGATTCTATCTACAGAGTTCAAACCCAGTTCAGAGAGCCTCAGGGTATTCAGTGGAGTTGGCCCCCTTAGAGACCTGAAAAAAGTAAATTGGAATCTGTGTTAGTAAGCTGTTTGTTACCAAAAGTAATATCTAAGATAATCAGCTTATACAAAGAGGTTTATGTTGATTCACAGTTTTAGAGTGTTGGTTCATGATTGGCTATCTTACCTACTTCGGGCAAGGCAGTATATCATGGTTTTAGTGAAGTGGAGGAAAAATGACTTCCTTATGGCACAGAAGCAAACAAGGGAGAAAGCCCGAGTCCTACAGTTCCTGTCAGTCATACTTCTAATGACCCAGAGACCTTCTACTGGGCCAGACCAACCTTCTAAAGGCTGTACCGCATTACAATAGCACCACCTGGAGAAGCAAACCTTACTCACAGGGACATTTGGCAAAGATACTAGACACAAACTTGGTATGAGAGAGTTGGTTGGGCTTATTCATTACCAAAACTTCTTGTCTTTTATTTTTTTGTTGATAGCTATAACTTTCCATACACATAGAGAAGTATAGAATAGTATTTATGCATAAAGTTTAGTTTTCAAGATGAAAGTAATAGATTCCTTTAAACAAATTTTTCTTTTTTGCATTGGGAAAACACAAATTTTAATTTTTCTTATGGTTCTTCTAATTAAAAAAGACAAGTATAACCACTGTGCTCTACAAATGGCTTAATAAGGGTAACTTTTTGTTAAAATGTGCTCTTTGCAGTGGCTCCATTCTCAAAACCTTTCAAATTATTTTCTTAAAATGAAAAATTAAATACAGAAGATAACCACATATAGTTTGCAAGGAAAGCCAGTAGAGTAATTATTACGACGAGAAAGAACATTTAAACATTTCTTAGTGACTTCTGTTTTTATTTTCTACAGTCATCACAAATTGAAAAAGAAGCAAACTATATCTTGGTAAAATTTTAAAATAAAGCACACATGGGCCTGGGCCACTGTGAATAATGCAAATATTGTATATTTATAAGTCTAAAAAAATCACAAGTAAACTGAATTCTTAGTCAGATATTCTCATTTGAAAACAATAAAATTGATAAGCTGTTAAACAGTTACCTCAATTTTTCTATTACAAAAAGTTTGAAAATATTGAACACTTTTTAATTTGTAGATAGAGTGTAATAAAACTGATATATCACCTCTAATATAGTATTTTGGGGGTCTGAGGTTCTTTGCATTTAGAATATGAAGTTTCTAGTTATAATTTTGGATTACATATCTCTTAGGTAGAGGACCTACTCATGTAATAGTGTTTCAAGAACAACAATTTATAGTCTGTTTTCTTGTGACTTATGTCTCTCTCGTGTTAAAAATAAAAGGTATCGTGAAGTTAGTTGGAGATGTATTGGTAATTAATCTTTTATTGTATGTCTGAAATATAAACTTTTTAGCTAGTCAAAAGTAATGACCAAGTTAAATTATGGAAACCTTTGTTCATATAAATGGTTTCATAGATTGACACAAAAAATATCACTTAGGTTAGTGAAATGCTCTTTCATATTATGGTATATGTATTGAAGTTTGCTTTAGCCTTAGGTACTTAAATTTATATAAAATAGAGAAACAAATCAGCCAATTCCATAGTCCTATTTTCAAATAACATGTGTTATATTGTTTTGTAAAGTTAATATTATTTTAAAAAGATATAAACAAAACTTCAATGAAAATGAAGCTTTGAGCTTTGCAGAATCTGTCTTGGAAAACACACTTAGCTTGGCTGTGAGGATTGAGTTGCTGGTTTGGTGAGAGAACCTGCTTTCCATTCATGGGTGTGCTTCTCACTCATGTGATAAACATTAAAAATAGAAGCATTTAAAGTGATGAGATTTATTTCCTTTGCTTCAGAAAAGAGTAGCAAAGTGAATATGGCTCTCTGCAATTAAAAAATGGCCTTCCTACCAATAATCTACAGACAAAAATTGCTTGTTTTCAATGGAAGTTTATAAAAAACATGAAAATGATTAATACGACAGCTTTTGAGGGATCTTGCAAGGTAAATGAAAGAGATACACATGTTGTGGCACCTACAATGCCAATGTCGTGCTAGAAATTATAATTTATTCTAAACTAGATAATACCAAATTTTCTCACAAGCACTCGCAGTGTTTCATGCGATGTGATTATTTGAGCTTTAAAGTTATAAATTTTTGTAGTTAGGAAGGAATACGGTTTTGCTTCAGTTTTGTTTAGTTCAGGAGAGAAACCATTACTACACAGACATACAAACACAGTGATACACTAGGAATAATATATGTGTGTGTGTGTGTGTGTGTGTGTGTGTGTGTGTGTGTGTGTGTGTATAGTGATACACTGCACTAGAACATGTGCCAATTTAAAAGCCACTTTGTAGGGCTGAGGATTGTCTCTTATATGGTGGTGTTCTGAATAGGCTGTTCTATTATTATTTTAAATTTTGATCTTTTGAGATTCCTGGTTTTTGTATTATGAAAGCATCTTTTAAAACTTTTCCTTGGCAGAAAAGATTGGCCACTCCAGGTAGGGCAGTGGATGCTTCTAGACAGCGCTGAATGTCCTCAGACTTGGGGAGGGATAAGGTAGGCTAGGTAAGTTAGGACTAAAGAAGCTGAGAAGGGGTTTAACATAGAGTTTCACTGTTCAATGTCAAGCTTCATTCTACTTTTAAGTCACCTATTTGGCATCTGTAGGTCCAAGTGAAGCATCACAGTTCCTGGCAAAACATTTTTAATTTTGGAGGACGTATTGAGATTTGAATCCAGAGCCTTCACATTGAGCTACTTACCTACCTCACACCCCATACCCCACATATTTAAAAAAATAGTTTTTTTTATTTTGAGACAGAGCATCACTATGTTACTAAATTGCCCAGTTTCCCTGGCTAGACATGAACTTGAGGTCAGCCTGCCTCAGCCTGTCAGAATGCTAGGGTTACAGGCATGCACACCATGTTTGGCTCAAGAACTGCTTTTAAGTTTCTCTCTGCATCAGAACACAATACAAATTGAATTGTTAAGGGATCAGGAATTTTTTTCTCTATTCATGTGGAAGCCTCTGAATATTTCACTTAGTCTTTTGTAGACATATTTTAGGATGCTGTGAAGAACATTGACAAATGTGTCTCCAGTTGGGTTTTAAAGTATTTGTGTGTGTGTGTGTGTGTGTGTGTGTGTATTTATTAGGAACCATAAAATGATAGAAGTGTATAATATAGTTTTAAAAGTCTCTTCTGGATTATAAAATATTTCAAATCAGTTCAATTATTTTTATTTGAAAGGCTTAGTAGGAATTTTATTTATCAAGTTGCATTTAGAAAGCAATTTGTCATCCTAATAGGTTAAATGGAGACAGAATTTAGCCTTAAGTTTCATCCTACTGTTGCATCGAAAAAACTTTTCCTGAGTTTATATATTGAATACAATATTTGCTTCCTCATTAAAGGAGAGGGCGAATGATACAAGCCATAAGAATTGAGTTTATAACATCCTTTAGAAACACATTTACAAATTAATGGTAAATTAGAAAGAATAGAAGGATTTCATGTTTTCAACAGAAGAACTTAAAATAATAGAATTGGATTATTAGAAATGGAACTAGTGTAATGAAATAATAGAGGGATATCAAGTTACTTGTTTTCTGATTGAAGCAAAGGCATTTAAACTTATGTTTATGAAGAATTTGCATCTAGGCTTAGGAGGATAACCTTACTTAGAGGAGGGATACCTAGAAGCAAGGATTAAAACAAATTACTTTTTTTCTCTTTTACCTTTAAGTTCAGTTTTTAAAAAGAAATATCCTTACTGTTTAAGAATATCCTTGTAGTGAAAAAAAAAAAGAAAACTCAGCATGTAGGTTCGAAAAACGGTTGCACCTCATTCCTTCTCCTTCATCTGCTAGTGCAGTTATACATGCATGAATGCTGTGCATGGCTATTCAGGTCAGATCTGCTTCCGGCACGGATGCCCCTGTTGTCCATTTTACCCATCTATTAACATCCTGAAATGTGAAAAGCTTTTTTTTTTTTTTTTTTTTTTTTTTTTAAAGTAGAATGTCAGTTTCTTTTTTACTTAGACCAGTTTGGCCAGTACAAAAAGGAAGAGATTTCATAGTTGTAGCTGCCAGGGCAAAGATGGGCTGATGATGTGAGAAGGCAGGAGTTGATGTTCAGATATGTATCAGGGTGCCCACAGGTGCTTCTAGGACAACGCATGAGATCAAGTGGAACTATCACAACGATGTGTGCTTGTGCATGACAACAGGCACATGTCTTTTCCAAATTTCACATTTTACGAAGCATTTCTTCTTTCTTTTAAGCTTTGACCAATTCTGCATGATGTGTTTGCTTAAGTAGTTTTCAGAAAAAATATTTACCCTTAAATAGTTGAAATTATGACCTCATAACTTAAAAATTGCTGTCAAGGTAATCTGAATTTTAAATATTATAAATACATTATAATGACATAACAGAATATCTATTTGCAAAAAATATTGGGTATAAAATGATTCAATAGATTAATAATAGAGATATTTCTGTTAGTGTGTAACATCAAAATTGCTTTCTAAGACAGCAATGATAATCAGTGAATAACTATAAAAGCCTCTCATCAGGGCTTGTGACTAGTGGTGAAATCCAAACAGCTACTCTGAAATCTCTGAAAATTCTCCTTTTATGAGAGTCTGAATTCAAGTGGCTGTTTTTTTTTTTTTTAATTGAAACATGAATTGGGCTTGAGGGATCATTTGGTTGCTCTCCACACTCTGTATGGATTTGAAATACTGTCCTTTGCGTCCATTTCCCAGGAGTCCTTGCAGCCCTAGAAGGTCTGTGCAACCGAGCCTTTGATTTCTTTTAAAAGTTTCCTTTTCTTTGGAGGACTCTACTATCTTGAGATGTCTTATCTGTTTCGAGTTGCCCTCTCTCATAGGCAGAATGCAGAATATGGAGGGTACAGGTTATTTTGGTGGATTGTTTTCTTCATTGTGTTAGGGGTGGGAAGGATGAGGGAGGAAATCAGGCTCATTATGCCTTTCAGTTTATTCGTTTGTTGGTCCCCTGTCAAGCTGCCAGCCCTCTCTGTGGGATAACTGCCCTTTGCATAGTAATCTGCCAACATTCACGGTGGTTGTATTCACTGTACCCATTCTACTGTGGAACTCCATTACGACTGGGTTTTGAATGCAAAGCTTCATGATATCTGGGTATAAACACTGTGCCGAGCAACAAAGACATCCTTTGTATTTCTTAATCTTATAATTCCAATTTTATTCACTAGCTTTGAGGAAAGGATTTTCTGAAAACAGGAAAGAAAATACATGTCACCACTCTGTTCCAAACTTGCATAAAGTGGTGTTTGAGTGGGCCGTGTTTCTTCTAATTTTAAAACTTGGTTTGTTCCATAGACCAGAAGAGGCTAAATCCCAGGTTTGTTTTCTACCTGTGTAGGTGTGGGAGAATTGGCCTTTGTTTTCTTGTGGTTACCTTGCCTGGCAGTTGGCCACATTGATTATTCTTGGCATGCGTTTCAGAAGTGCCTCTCTGATCTCTGCTTTGTACACAGCATCCTGTTGAATTCTTAACCCTGCACCCTCTTCTCCAAGGAACACGTGCCTCTGCCCTCTATGGTGACTTCCTCAGAGTCTGCTTTGTTTATTCTCTTCTGTATTTTGAGAATACAGATTCTTCAGCAGCGGTTCAGGGACAGTTGAAAATTAAGCAGGAAAGGTTTTTCTTAGTTCCCTCTTCACCTTCACCCATTATTTTAGAGTCAGAATTAAAGCCCTGAGCCAAGAAGAGAAGCAGCGTCCCTTGGGACTCTAAGCACATTTAGAGAAACTAGGCCTCTGCTTAGTGCCATCTTCTTCCCTTCTCAGGGGACTTGCTGAGGCCTCGGGGAGTTGAGGTACTCTTTCTCCTCTCTCTCTCTCTCTCTCTCTCTCTCTCTCTCTCTCTCTCTCTCTCTCTGTTTTGTTTTTGTTGAAATCTTTCACTCAAGGAAAAATGATGTACATATTCTTTTTGTTAAGAACCACTGTAAGCTAATCTGTAAAAGATCATTTTAAAATTCACTAAGTTCTTCCTGGGCACTGTTTCATATATATTTTCTCATTTAAGTGGTGGGCTCTGTATGACTATGAAAATGATGCTTGCTTTATGGCCTCTTTGGCTTTTTAAGATCTGTAAGACTATTCATCTTACTACATTTTTGTTTGAGTGGAACATCAGTATACATACATTTCTGTACATACTCTTATATATGTATATATATATATATAATTTCTATGTGAAATATATGCTCATATATGTCAGAATATTTGCACATGTATGTTCACACATGTGTGTTTGCATACACAATGCAATCTACATATAAGATAGTTTCTGTAATACTGACTTAAAAACTTTTGAATAGAATTTCAAAGAATTTTGTCAGTACATAAATTGAAAAATATGTTTTTATTTTTATATGTGATTCTTAATATGCACATGATTCATCCCTGTTCATGGGGGGAGAGGAAGAGGGAAAGAGAGAATAATTAGATTTTGTGCTTTTTTTCATGGCACAGGAAACTATCTACATGTTACATAAACACTACCATTTTTTTAAAAACAAAAATGTCTGAGGAACACTGAGAAATCATCATATATGACAACCAACATTACAAGTGTAAAATTTTGTCTGAGGCTTTGTTCGTCATATAAGTTGATTTACTATTTCTCTTTTTAATTTGGATTATCAGATTAAACACTTAATCTCTATTTCCTCTTATGTTCATAATGATAATTGGTCTTGATAAGCTCTTATGTTGAAAACACCACGAATCAGAAATGTACTTTTAATACATCTGATGTCTGGATAATATAGCTTAGACTAGCCTACCTTGTAAAACAAATTTACAACACTGTCAGTATGGTTTAGCAAACTCTATATTTTAATAAAGGATTGAATAGCTCATGTAGTTTATTGAATTATGTACTGAAAGTAAAACTCAGAGTGGTCGTGTTGGATGTATTTTTTCACCACTCAGAAGCTGAATTGTAGTTAAATATGGAAAGATAGCACCATATACTAATTGTTTTTCTATTCGTCATATGAACAATTTTGAGTAAACATTAAATGAAAGTTATTATAAGGAACATTTTATATAAATTTGCGTTACTGTATTCTTCTAACAAATTTTAGGTAGACAAAGCTTTTTTGTCAGAATCATTAGAGTATCTTACATTGGATTCAGTTGGTAATGACATTCCTGTGAGTGTGAAACCTAAATCAAGTCACAAGTATTTCATGTTTTTTATATAGAAAGTAACTCCTAACTCATGTCCTGGCTCCTGTTTGTGAGTACAGATAAAAGTTTGAGGAAGATACATAAAATTTTCCTTGTAGTCCCTTGGAGTCACATTGAAAGAATCGATCCAAGCTTTGACTTCTGTAGTCTTTAAGATTCTTGATTTCTTGGTACTTCCTCTTAAACAATTGTAAGAGTAGTCTTAATTCATAAATTTGTTTTCAAGCTTGATAGAAAGCATCCATACATACGACACTAATAAATACTAAGCACTTACAAAGGCTTTTGCGTATGTTTAGTTAGGTGTTCAGAGGTGTCAAGCAAATACATGACAGCTTTGGATTTATTTGAATGTTTGTGTCAGCACAGTTTTGATTTATTTAGATTTTGGTTACACTCAACAATGTAGTTAGATTAATTTTAGACTAAAAGGGTTGATAGAATTTTTAAGTAAACACTGATGATCAACATTCTTCATTTTTAGAAAGTAAGGCAATGACATAGAGAATATTGGTTGAGCTGGAGTTAGATTTTGTTTGTTGATCCAGGAATGGCATACACATCTAGTGTTACTGTACGTATTAACTCATAGAGGTCAAGTTTATTATTGTCAAATACCACTCAATCGATACTTATACTATCTAGGACACTTCATATGCATTTTAATTGTAAGAATGTACACTATTTTCCATAGTAAATTTTAAATTTTCTTTTGAATGTATTCTTGCAACAACATGTAGCTACAGAGATATTTAAGCAGCCTTGTAAATGAAATCGCCCTGCCCTTTGTATATTAATGTTACTTGGCAAGGGTGGTTCTGTAGTTTGGCAGTGATTCCACGTAGTGATGGAGCCCAAGGGGACAATCTTAGGTCTCTTGGTCTTTGGGTTTGCGAAGCTCAGGTGTTTTGGTGCCGATCTGCTGCCAGCTGCCCTATTCTCAGAGGAGGTATGCTGGCAGTGGCACTTTAGGCAGAGAGAAACAGTGGGTTTCATCAAAATAGCTGAAAAACATCATTGGAATTTGCATCAGAATAAATCCATTTCAACTCGCCTTAGCTGCCATGTAAAGAGGACTGTGAAGCTGAGTGCATGCAGTATCTCACAGTGCCTATTCTGTATTTCACCAAATACCCCATCTGAGGATGTGCAGCCTCCTTTTGGCAGCTGTGATGCAGTAATTAGACTTGTATTTTAAACAGGACATGCATCCGAATCATCATCCCTCACATTCAAACTAAACTGGGGACTCTGATTTAGGGACTCATTCTGTATTAACCACGTCTGACTGCTCCTTGCCAAAGGGTGGCCCTGCTTGCGCTGCTCACACTTTCCAAGGCCAGTCCGAAGCAGAACCTTCCAAGACAGCTCTGGGTTGCTTTTCACTTTGTCTTCACTTCTTTTTTGTGTTTGTGTTAAAACACTCATACATTTACAATATGTATCACTTATGGAGGACAGGAACAATGAAATAGATACTCTCACATTATTTCTGCATATCTGTTTTTTATATATCCACAGAGTAAAGCAAAGCTTGTAGGAGGACTTTATGAAAGTGGTGTGAATAAATAAGCTTTTTGGATTCCTCTTTCTAAAGTGAACTGTGTGTCTGTGTGATTGCAAATGAACAATGGTATTATTGTCCAGATAACTAAATGTAACTTAGACCTGTCTGTTCCTCTTGATTTAGCCTACTGCTCATCTGAGAGATTCCTGCTTCATTTAGCCCTTAAAGGGATTCATTTGCAGAGTTGTTTTTAAGTAACATTTTGCAAAAGCAACTATAATACATACTGACACATCCAGAAACTATGAATTTTCTCTCAGTATTTTTTTTTTGTTTTTGCTGTTACAGTTTCGTTTTCTATTTTTGTCCATTCGCTTTGTGTGTGTGTGTGTGTGTGTGTGTGTGTGTGTGTGTGTTTGTGTAGGTAGTGTAGTTGTGGCTAATATATTAGTCTGAGGAATAGAGGGATGTGATGTGAAAGAAGTATCTAATAGCAACTCTGTTAAAAGATGTTTACCTTAAATGCACCCTCATGGATGAAACTGGGATAAAATGACATTAATTTTCTGAATATGCTACTTTCCTCTTTTGTACAGAAGGAGGCATGTGTGGGTGTCTGGTTCTCATTTTTAATGCTAAATAATTTTGTTAAATGATTCATTGAAATCAATATGATTCTGAGGAATAGCTGTATTTTGTATTTTAACATTATTATTTGTGGGGCATTGGATTCCATAGGATTATCAGTTGATATTTTCCTTTGAGTAAATTTTATTTTAATATATTAATTTATGAATTTTTATAAGAAGTAAAAAAATAGGCCCAGCTTCTAATCATATTGCCTATGATTAAACATGATTAATGTTTAGTATTTATTTTTCTAGACTTTCTTAATGTATAAATGGTTATGTATAAGTGAACATATTTATGTCATAGAGGTATCTGTGTACACACAGCACACATGAGTTATGCACTCATTCAAAAGGTAAATATAAGTCTCACACAAAAATGTTCTCAGATGTTTCTGACTCTTCAAAACTTATCTTGAATATTTTCTTTGTTACTATGGATGTTGTTAATTATATCAATCCCATCATAGTCATCCATATACAAGATCACAGTGTAGTTAATTCAGCTTTTTTAAAAATTTTTGGGCACTGCATTGTTCTCACATTTTCACTAGTTTGAATATAGTTGTAGCAGCCATCATGAGCATCCTTATTGGTGCCTCTCAGCATGTGTCTTACAACATGTATTTGTGGGACCAGAGGAAAATTATGAAATACATAATTGACATTGTGTTAAATAGAACCAGCATGCTGTCTAAAAGGTCTGTTTTTTATTATTTGTAGTTATTTTAAAGAGAGAATCTTGATATCTTAGAATAATTGTTTCCTTCCTGAATCTAATTGTAAAATAATGCATATTCATTTTAGATATTTTAAAGTTATAGAAATATTAAAAATAAAAATCTTTACATATAATCCTATGAACTACATTTAGTATTAGTTTTTGATGCATTTGTTTTCAGTCTGTATTTTTCTGTGCTTAATTTTTATACTGTTGATATCTCAGATTTTTTTATAATCTGAGTTTTCTATTTAGAATTATGCCATAGGTGTTTCTACCTGTATGATTTTAGATACTGTACAGTGGTAGCCTCATTACTTGATAGTTCCCTACCAATCAGTATCATAGATAGACACTTTATTTCACTACTTAATATGCTTCCATATTTGACAATGTTAATAATAATGTAAGGAGGATCTTATAACTTTATATTCCTATTTTGAACTAAAAGGTAGAAATATAATTTTGGATTTTGGTGTCCTTTGCAAAGTTATTATCCAGAAAGTGTCCCACTTTCATGGATGAAGTGTTCCTGTCTCCACATTGCTTGCTGCTGCTGAAGATATTTTACGATAAGGTGAAAGATTCCAATCTACCTACCATCTATAAATTCAGTGCTATTATTCCTTATTTGTCATATGAACATTTTTGTAGTTTTTGCTTTAAGTTATAACTTGGGTTGAACTTGTCAGGTCTTCCAGTGGACGAAAATTACTGGATAGCTCATGTGCAGTTATTTATTGAATAGTTTTGCAAGCTTTGTATACACATTAACTAATAGCAAACTTTTGAATTTAACACTATCCATGAAGATTTCAGATTCTCTCCAGACAGATGCTATAAAGCATAATGTTTCCTTTATTCTTCTTGTATTTTCTGATGCTCTTCAGCATAATTTCCTCATCTACGTCTTTTATCTACCTCTTTTATATTTATTCTTTTGTTGTGATATGCCATGGCTTTTTGAGACTCTTACAACTTGGATTTATTGTCTTTTTCCCTTCTTCTTGGTGACATAATAATTTGTTTCTTAACTTCTTCATCTGGAAACATGACACCATCAGTCTCATGCCTTTCTTCTCCCAAGAAGCTTAGCCATGGGTTTAATACAACAGTCCTGTGCCCTAACCATCCCTGCTACTCTCATTCATCTGCCATGGTTATTCTACGTCTCATTACTTCTATGTATTTCAATTTCCAACCAAAGAAAATGACCTGCCTCTGATTACAGATTTTCATTCTTTTTCAACTTATGTTTTGAAATAGCCTCATAACATTAATACAATTAAAACCTTCCCTTCCCTCTTTATTTGTGTTAGGTTTCTGGGTCATCCTTTTCTTACAACCTTGCAAGTGCAGTTCTCTAGTATATGCAAGGGGATACCTTTCAGGATCTCCATGGGATGCCTGAAACACAGACACGGCAGAAATGTATGTATACATTTTTCTTTACATTCGAAACTCTGATAAAATTTAATATATAAATTAACTGTAGTAGGATATTAACACTAAGGATGAAACAGAAATGTAGCCATGTGCTATAACAGAAGTCATATAAATTCGTTTGAATATGATTTGTCTCTTTTCAAATATTTTGTGCTGTCCTTCTGCTCCATGTGACATGATACAGTGCCAGCACCGGATGAAGCAAGGTGTAGGCTCTATGCAGGGGTTCCTTGAAGGCCAGCACTGCAATACATGGAGAGTTGATCTGATAACAGAAGTAACTACCAAATGACAGAGGGGAAGGAAGTATATCAAGTTTCGGTGCTGAGCAAAGAGATAATTGATGTCCCTGGTATGGCTTACCTGCATGGTTTGGGATGCCATCATAACAGTTTAGATCCGCACACAGTTTAGAACTTATGAATTATTTATTTCGGGATTTTTATTTGAAGTTTTTAGTGTGTGGTCGATTGCAGGTAACTGAAATTACAGGAGAATCTCAGAAAAGGGGAAAGAAGTTTTTTTTTTTTTTTTTTTTTTTTCCTCAAACCTGAAAAATTGTGGCTTTCTTCTTTGCTCTTGAGCTGACTAGAAACCTAACTGGGGTGGTCCACTTCATGAATCTAAGCTATTTTTAAAATTATGGTAAATGTTTAAATTTTGAAAGTATAAAAATTACAAGAAAAGGCATATTTCCTATCATCTCACTTCTGACATACCTATGACATCAATCATGTCACGTCCCGAAGCAGTAATTCTTAAAGCTCATCTTTTTTGTCTTTAATTGTGTTGTCATGACTGCCTCAATGCCATAACTGGGTTGAAAATATTTATCTTTCATAGTCATTTTGACTTTAGGGAAGAATCAGAACTTGCACTTGCCAGATTCTGGAAATAATGTGGATAAAGGTACGCCACGATGTTGTTTCCAAGGCTAAGTCTCCAGTGCTCGGCAAATCAGAGTGGCATTCACCATATTTTTTATCATACTTCATAACTGCATGAATTATGACTTTCAGATCTCTTTTGAAGTGACAAGAACAATGAAATAAATGTTTCATATGATAAGGGTTGTTTTGAAGATGCTTAATGTTAAGGTGCCTTTTACTGTAATATTTATTTGTATTTATTTGAGCATCCCTCCTATGTTTGGATGATCCTCTGCATATAGTGGTGCTACTTGGGCAATGTTATGAGTTTCTAAAATGTAACAGGTACTAATTCCAGATGTTACAAGGGGAAAGAAGAATTACATGGTCTAACGAGTATAGTAAACACAAGATGCTTTCTTTCTTTACAAATTCATAAGGCATACTAATCTCTTAGAAGCTATGAGAATTCCTATTGGGGAAGGTGATTTAAAATAGTTTATCCTTGCATTTCTAACCTATTTGGCTTAGAGCCTTACACACTTGATTCATTTCTGCAGAAATTTGCTTGAATAAAAAACACTCTGAAAAATGCTGGGCAGTCTTAGCCTTGGCATTAATTTTGATCTTTAATTTCATGACTCTGTAACTTTATGTGCTTGTTTAGCCACTTGAGATATCTGGGATAGGTCCACTTCAGCATTCCAATCAGTGAGTGGATTTGTGTGGCGTGTCAGGCACAAACAAAGTAATAAAATTGTAGAATGATGATGGTCCTTTAAGATATGTTCTTTTGAGCTCAGCATTGTTTTGTGTGCTATTCAAGAGATGCAGAAAGACTTCCCCATCCACACACAGCTAGGATTTGTGAATTATGGTGTTGCAAGCAATTCTTTATTCTAAACTCATCACTCAGTGAAAGTGAAGGTTCTTTAAGACTTTCCTTCAAGGTCACTGGAAAAGAAAGAAGATACTTTGTTTTGGTAACATGTTCATGTGAGAATTACCAGTACTTGCCTTGCATAAATTAATGACTGATAGTCTGCCTGAGTAAGTTCAAATTAAACAGATGTGTGCAAGTGCAGGGCTATAAAAGTTCAAAGAAATGCAAACACTATTAACAAAAGTCACTGGCAGAAACTAATTATAATTCTGCAGCATATGAATCTTTGAATAATGTCCCTAAAAGGTCAGCCTAAAGTCTTGCTTCTGTCTACTATAACTTTGAAGAAAATTTTAATATTCACGTATTTCATGGCATCATAAATGTTGAGAAAAATGTAAAGTTTTCTCTCAAAGTTTCTTATAAAAGAAAGTTTAGGCAATGCAGTATTGATGAAAACAGTATTTGAATTTGTCATGATCACTAAGTAATTGGCAGGTTTATCTTTTAATGGAGTTAGGTAGCTGCGTTAGAAGTGCACCAGAGCAGTGCCAGTTGTATACTCTTTGTTTCTTTCCTTATTTCTTAGTCTCGAATTTATCTTTCTAGGAAAGTTTTGTAAATATGACCATTTTCCATACACTGGTATGTTAAAGATTCATGCCAGTGTTGCTAGTTATGCATTTTAAAGTGATTATGCTGATTTTAACATAAATATGGCATGCAATCTCCAAAAACATAGTAGAAACAATTAGTACTTACATATATTTCTAACTCTAACGATTAAATGATGGCTTCAACAGTGTAATTTTTCAGCTCTGCATAATTAATGACTGAATAAGCAATTTAATTATATTTAATTTTGATAACTGTTATGATTCAATAATTACATATTTGTTATTTCTAAAAATTAACTGCTTTATTGGCTGTGATATTGATTGAGTTCTCACTAATTGAATTTATTGATTTGTTTTGTAGGAAAATTTTACAAGTCAAACAAAAAGCTAAGGTTGCCTTAATAGTAGAAACTTTTAATTGCTTTGGCAAGCATTGAAACTATGATCTAAGTATAGGAAATTACATATATATTATTAAATAATTGATGAATCATAGCCCAGAGAATGGCCATTATAGAAGCTTCCCAAAAGAATATACATTGTGGCATTTTATTCTTTTCTATACGTTTTGCTCTCCAAAAAATGTTTAATATTTTATTAATGACTGGAAAAAAGATATCAAAGAGAAATTTTCTGTATTTTCAGTGGACATGCATTTGGTAGCAAAATGCTACATTTCAGGAAAAAATTCCAAAATTGCTATTTGTAGCTTATAAAATTTGTATGAGTTGCATACAAAAAGTTTTATGGTATCTTATTTCGTCAGTGAAAGAAACTGAGTGAGTACTTGTTTGTGGGGAAAAGGGTAAGGAGTACCATCCTGAGATGCCACTGGACTGAAGAGTTTTTATTGATCTGTCAAACCTGATTGAGGGCTCCCTACATCCTGAGTCCAGCTGCTTCTGTGCTCAAGGAATGTATAGTCACTGCAGAAGGGATATTAGGAAATTAGTACAGTTCATCTGTATAGATGTTCTGTCAAGAGTAGAGAATTTGTGTGGGAATAAGATTACAGTTATTTTAACCTTGGACATTAGTTTCAGAGTTGGAGGTTTCTGTAGTTTTAGCATAATTTGACAATTACGGTAGTGTCAAGAAGGCTAAAATCAATCTAAATTGGTTTAATGATAATATTCTCAAGAACGAGATAGCTATACCTTATATTGTGAAAAAAAACAGAAGAGGATAATCTAGGATTCAGCTAAACCTCAGAGTCCTTTATAGGGAGGAATTATGACTGTGGACCACTTCTAAGCCATGCCGTACAAAGAAATATTGAAGAAAACCTGAAGAAAAGAATTCTTGAGGGTATGATAGCTTTATGTAGAGATGCATAGATGCCATAATTCATGCCATTACCTTTGTCTGGCCTCCAATAAATGCCCAGAATTTTTCTGAAAAATTAAGACTCTCCAAATTACATATATGTGTATTAGGAACATTAAAAAACTCCACTGGTATGTGAAACTTACATTGTTAATAAAATGTTTCCAGGCTGAGGACATAGCTCTGTGGGTTAAATTACTAATGGAGCAAGTTTGAGATTTGAATTCTGTTGCTTAGCACCGCATAAGCTGGGTTTGGTACTCCTGTCTGTAATTCCAGCACACGAGAGGAGAGGCTGAGACAGGAGAGATTCACTCACTAGTTCAGGGCCATCCTGGACTGCAGAACAAGACCGTGTCTCAAAAAAAAAAAAAAAAAAAAAAAAAAGGAAGTACCCTTTATTATAGCAAAGTGAAAACTTCCATCTTTAGATCCAATCTGTCTGGGAGGTTGAAGCTTAGAAACTTCAAGAGACTGTCTCAAAATAATAGTTAAAAAAATTAGCTGGTATGAAGTTTAGGCAAAAGCCCTAGATTCATTTCCCAGTAACAAAAAAAAAGTAAAGAAAGAAAAGGAGAGGGGTGGGAGAGGGAGGGAGGGAGGGAGGGAGAGAGAGAGAGAGAGAGAGAGAGAGAAACCAAGAAGAGAAAAGAGGTATAATAGTATTTTCCTATTACAAGTATGGCACTACATTAAATTATTCCGCATAATGATTAAATCATTTCATAAGGATATAGGAAGGTGCAGTAACTTTTTCAGGACAACAGTTTATCATTTGTTTCATTATTGAAAAAATAGGACCTATTTTGTTATTAAAATTAATATTTGGGTTTTCAGTAGATAACTCATGAATACTTATAATGACATTTAAATTATAGTTCTACAGTATGGTGCCTAAACTCACCAAATTCTAGAAAGTGAGTGTAGTGTCTATATAAATGTTTAGTATCATATTTAAAGTCTCAGGGACCATACTAATAGGATTCAGATGGAAACACCTAGCACAGTGCTTTGTGTTTTAGTTAAGTTGAGCACGAGAAAATGTAATCTGTGATGTGAAGTTGAAATCTTGCAGTGTCTGCCAACTGGAACCAAAAGAGATAGATGAGCTATGACCTATGGTTATTTTTTTTTCTTTAACCTATATTGTATAATTCTTACCTCTGCAGAATTGGCCCTTATTTTAAAATTCATGTTAAACAAGGTTAATGTAAGGCAATTATTAAGTAATTGACAAATAATATTCTATTAAAAAGGAGAGAACACATCAAATCAAAATGCAAAACCTGAGACTGACACTTTTTTCCCTATAAAGACACGTGAATGTTTCAATCAAAATGACTGTAACATGAATTTATTTCAATGTAGTGGATGTTTCATTATATATAAAATTAGCTAATAAAGTGAGACTATCATGAGGATAGCTTTTAATTATATTAAAACATTTGTAATCTGTATAAGGAAATTTATTTAAAAATACTTTTAAAGAAAATTTATTCAAATGTTAGCTAATTATTTTTTTCTCAAGTAGATATATCCATGACGTTCAGTATAAATGCTCTTTTGTTATTTCAAAGCAGAATTGTGCAAAAAACCCAATAATCAAACAAGTATCCTTGTAGTACTGCCAAAATGAATTTCTATTTTTTCAACACATTAAAAAACTCACGTTCATTGGGATGTGGATGTATAAATTCCAAATTAAATATTACAATATAGAATTAAGTTTATTTAATGAACAGAATACATTTCTGTAATATAAAAAGCTGGAATGTGAGGGAAGCACTAGACAAAGTGTAAAATATGGTAGGTATAATCATGAATTTAAATAGCTAGGTAAATCATGACTGTTCCATTTTATTAGACATTGTTTCATAAGTTGGAAGACTTGGCAGCCTGATAAATCTGCCTTTTAATATTGAGTTGTTAATTTTTAAAGTAAATTATATCTGTGTCTATTATTGCTGTAGTTAGCTAAACCAGTGTTTAACAAATGGAGAAATCTGCTGTGAATGTCAGTGTAATAAAAGTGTAAGTACAAAAAATATCTGGATTTAAGAAGTCTTAGCATTATATTTAATCATGTTCTTCATATATGTTTTTCAGTAGGAAATTTTGAATTTTTGAGTTTAATGTGTTAGGATAATATTTATTTTAGGTATATATGTATATTCATATACATATTATATATGTGTATATATATTTTATATATGCATGTGATTTAACTGTCTTAAACTATTGATTTTTCAGGAACTGATTACAGTAGACTAAAGGTTTAGGACGTTATGTGTTACAAAAATTAAAATAAGTAGCATTTTTATAAAATAATAGAACATTTTGAAGGTTATGAAGTAGCAAAGCTTGATAATAAATATTTTTTTTTTGTTTTCTAATTAGAGGTATTTTCTGTCTACATGGTCTCCTATCCTCTGTGGTTTTCAACATTTGTGAAGTGTTCTTTTAAAAATAGATAACAATAGTAATTTTTAAGTAGTTTCATCTTACTGAAAATCATCATGGATTTTTAATGTTGACATTCGAGGTGATTAAGAATTCAGTGTAGTTTCGATTTGCATTTCTCTTATGGCTAAGGACGTTGAACATCTTTTCATGTATCTATTGGCCATTTGAACTGCTTCGTGAGTGAACTGCCTCTTCATTTCATTTGCCCACATTTCAATAGGATCCTTTATTTTGGTAGGCTTACTTTTCTTCAGCTCCCTGTGTATTCTAGTTATGAGCTTCCTATCTGAGATGTTGGTGGTGAATATTTTTTCCCAGTCTGTTGGTTCTCTTTTTACACTGTTGATAGTTTCCTTTGCTGTGTAAAAACTTTTTAATTTGACAAGATCCCATGGGTTATGTCTTTTGCTTTTGGTGTCTTGTCAAGGAAGTCTTTGCCTACCCCTATGTCTTTTAGATATCTGCCTAATTTGTCTTCTAGGAGGTTCAGTGTTTCACTTTTAATGTCTAGGTCTTTTATCTACTTTGATTTGATTTTGGTGCATAGTGATAGATTCTTCTTCATGTGGATGACCAGTTTTCCCAGCACCATCTGTTGAACAGGCTGTCCTTTTTCCATTGTATGCATTTGGCTCCTTTGTCAAAGATTATGCAATTGAGGGTGTTTGGGTTCGTCTCTGCATCTTTAGTTCTGTTCCACTGGTCTAGCTGTCTGTTTTTGTGCCAGTACCAAATTATTTTTATGACTATTGCTTTATAGTAAAGCCCAATGTCTGACATTGTAATGCCTCCTGCCTTGGTCTTGTGCTGGCAAGGACACAGGGAGAAAGGAACCTTCCTTCACTGCTTGTAGGACTGTAAATTTATACAACCATTGTGGAAAGCAGTATGGGGATCACACAAAACACTGGGATTAAATATCCCCTTCGATCTAGCGATACTCCTCCTGGGAATATTTCCAGAAGAGGTCAAAATAACACATAACAGAGATACATGTATACCCATGTTAATAGCAGCACAACTAACAATAGCTAAATATGGAAGACACCAAAATACCCATCAACAGACCAATGGATACACAACTGTGGTATTTATACACAATGGAGTACTATGCATCTGCAAAATCTAATAGCTTGGAGGATTTTGCAGGCAAATGGAAGAAACTTGAGAACATTATGCTTAGTGAAGTGAGTCAGAAGCAGAAGGTGAAACATCGGATGGTCTCTCTGATATGAGAAACCCAGATCACACCTGTCTCATGGAACTTAAAGTGAAAAACAAAGTGAACCCGGGGGTAGGGTGGGGAGAGACAGAGGGGTTGGTAGGGGGAGGGGCAATAGGAGAGCAGGAAAGTCCTTGTCTCCTTGCCAAGATACTTATGGGCACAAAATGCTCAACTTCATTGTAAACCTTATATTTTGCGCTTATACGTATCAATAAAATGGGGAAAATAAAGAATTCAGTGTAAACAGTGAATGCCTTTATCCCAAAGTGGGGCTTCTATAATTCTCCATAGTAGGTCCGCCATGCTGTGTGACATCCTGTCCTTGTATACCTGTGATCAGGCCCAGTTTCCTGCTGGTTGCATCACACACAAAAGTCTAGTCACTCCTTTGTCACTTATTAAGTGGTGAATTTTTTTTTATGTGTCTTATAGGTTAGAGAGGGGATTAAAAAAATAATACCTAACCTCTATATAAACTCTCAAAAGTGTTATATTTCAGTGTTTTCCATTAATATAAGGGATACATATCTTGTGTTTTCTGTAATATTAATCCTGACTACCCAGATTATGTCTTGTCCAGAGTAGAGATTTGTTAAACAAATGAAAAAAAGCTAATGATAGAATTACTTTCCACCGGGTCTTGTCCCTTATTATACTTACATTTACTGGTGAAACTATAAATGCATCTTAATTCTTTTACCCAGCTAATATTTTTGAGTAATCATTTAGAACCAGTACATTCTCTGTGGTTATCAGTTAGTCTGGAATATGATATTGTAGTTAATTTAAAAGCCAATAAATTCACATTAATTTCAGGCCATGTCCTGGGTGATGTGGATAGTACTACATATTGGAAGAGGAGCAGTAAGCGTAAACATGAGGCTAGTATCAATTTAAAAATGACACAGATCCTATCACGCTGGAGTGTCAACATTTGTGTGCCACATTTCCAGGTAACTCAGCCATTCTTGTCCATTTTGAGCTTTAAATTCGGTAGAAAAGAGTAGAACCATTTATGAAGTGGAGAATGTAGTTTTTATGAAAAAGTGTGCCTCCCTGAGAATATTCTGATGGAATATTTCATTTTTGTCTATAAGTTTCTTGGAGAAGTTTAAAATTAAAAGCATTGTGGCAGTGTTCTTTCTGTTATTCTTAATTTCTCCTTTAGTACATACAGGCATCTAATGGTTTAAGTGAATGGTTGTGACTTGAAAAATATTCAAAGGTTTTTAGTACCTAGACTGACAATGTGACTAAAACAGGAAGTTAGTATTTCTATCAATTTGGCTTCTGATTAAAAAAATCTAAAGAGCGGAGTGAATATTTTAGGACCTGAATGTTCTGAGGAGGTGGCAGAGCCCTTGCCCTTCCCCGTAGGCCTTTGCTGTTCCTCTGCCACCTTGGTCCAGGAGCTCCCAGCTGTCCTTTATTAATCTGTGTATTTTAATTATTATTATTATTATTATTATTATTATTATTATTATTCTGTTTTGTAGTTCTGGAGGTGAATCCCAAGGTCTAGCACATTACTTTCCCAGCACTCTTGTGCTATTTTTAACAAGTAAAACAGTCTGCTTTGCTGCTTTCTTAAATATACTGTGTGTACATACTTCCGTATGTGTTGTCTGTCATAGATGTATGTTTGTGTAAGTGTATTTTTCATATATTACTATGAAACATCTTAAATTCATACTGAGTATTTTTTAATGAAAAATGTGTTTTTTAAAGCATGCTAATTTAAAAACTTGTAAGATGTGGATTTTCTCTTAAAAGTATAAGTTGGTCAGTATTTTGTGTTTAGAGTTTATTGTCAAAAAGTGCCTTAGTAGGTAGCTGTTCTTGCCAAACCATTTTCATCCACATGCTGGCATTCTTTACATTTGCATTTTGTAATCCATTATTTTCTATATTAATTTATATGCTGAGGGAACATTGGAACCAGCTTATTGTTTTCCCAGTATTTATCTTAATGTTTAAATTTAAAATGCGATTTCAGATTTATTAAAAGTGTGTAACAAGCAAAGAAGGATTTTTGCTTGTACATTATCAAGCATAACTTATGAGAGATTACAAAATCTAAGTTATAGACCTCATTGACTTTTTGAGACTAATTTGAAGAAGTTGTGTGTTTTGGGATAGTAAATTGAAAGAAATAACTTCCTAGAAAAATTTATGATTAGATGAAAAAAGAACCTCATACATATTTTTGTGTAGTTCAGAAATAATAAGATGTGGTATGATATTAATAAAGTATTTGTTAGGACAGGAAAATATAATTAAAATATAAAGTATGGCATGACAACAGGTTGTTACATAATTATACATTGTAGTACTATATTGTAAAATTCCTATTTAAACATTTAACAGGAACTTTGTTTAGAAAAATTAAAAAATAATACACAGTTTTGTTGCAGTTTAGTAACTATAAAAATAAATTTTATATTGGGAATGAGAGGGGTGATTTTTAAATCATGTATGAAATGGAGTAGTAACTGAAAAATATTCTTACTTTTCAGTCAAAGCATCTAGAAATGGAATGCAATTCTGAATATAGTTTATTTAAAAATGTCAGTTTTTTTATCCCAAGCCCCCAAAGGAATGAAATTAATAGCAAAAATATTATAAGTGGATATTAAGTATAATATGTTCATAATTTATTCTCTCTTCATTTAATATTAGATTGTAATTTTTGGAATAAATTGAGATTATCAGTACATTTTCTCATTTTTCTAATACCAGAAATTGATTCAATATTTTTACCTTTTTAAGAAGAATGTAGATTAAGCATAGTAGTACATACTTTGTACTATTTCTCATCTCTCTCAGAAAAATAGAAAAATGTAAATATTTTTAATCCTAAATATTTGCTTTTTGCTGATTATGTGCTATATTCAGGTTAACTTATTGTCTTATGTTAACTTTTTTATTGTTTCCAGTACACTATTATATCTTTATTGACATAATCATGTTTTGTAGAGGGAAGGTTAGTGCATGTCCTCGTTCTCATGTCCTGTAATTGGAAGGTTAAGGTTGGGGGGATCCTTTGCAGTGTTATTAATTCCCAAAGTGACATTGTTTCCATAAAATGGTTAATTTCCTCTGTGTGAATATTCTGTGTCTACAGCATTGTATTTGAAAATAGACTTCCACTTGCATGGTTGTTTGAAAATGTGTGAAAGACAATGCATACAAGTATTGTTAAGAATGAAGTGTAAATTTGAGGTATGCTTTTAATAGCTGAGTTTCTTTAATTTGGAAACATGGTGTGATAGTAAAAGCAGCATATACTTTATACTGAAACCCCCTAATGATCCTTAGATCATGAAACTTTGTGTGTGTCTGTGTGGGTATGCATCCTTTAGTGACCCAAATAGAACAGAGTTTGAACTCTGATTCAATAATCTTTCGTGAGATATATAAAATTTTCAAAAATATTAATAAGTTATGTGAATAATCTGCCCATTACCTCTGGGTTCAGAGGGGCCAGGACAGAAGGTTCTGAAGAAATTAGCATGATTTATTAGTAGTTCCAAGGCATATCCATTTCAATTTATCAGCATGACCTTGTTCTTAAAAAAAAAAAAAAGTTCACCTTGAGTTTTTTTTTTTTTTTTCCTTTTGTTCCCTTGGTTTGAATAAGTGTTTTGTGGCCTCTTCTTTTTTCTTGTGCATATTGTGAGAGCAGAGCAGCTTAGTCTCTGGTTTCAACTTTTCATTCATCATTCAGAAGCGATCATAATATTTAAGGTCAATGAACCAGAATCGTTTGTCCTTGATTCTCTGTTGAGGTCTTAAAAATATCAATGTAAATAATTTGTCCATTTTAGGAAGATGAGAGTAGGAAATCTCTTTGCAGTGATATATATTCATTCTACTCTTAAAACTTAGGAAAAATAAATCCTACTCTGCAGTTACTATAAGGGTCAAATAATGTAAGTTATTTTATCAGTTTGAACAGATTGTACATCTTTGTGCATTTCACTATTGTAATTGAATTTTGTTAATATGCTTGTGTCAATTTTAATTTAAGCCTCTTCTAAAACACCTACCTTTAAGAGATATGTATTTCAATATCAGAATGTATGCTTTTTATCAGCTGTCCATCTTTTTAATAGTTTATCAGACCGTAAGTACAGTGTGTTATTGACTCCACAAAGATTGAGTTGGCTACTAGAAGCACAGTCACTAAACTTACTATGAAAGCACTTTCTAAGTCCTCTGGTGATGGTAAATATCCAAATGTGAAAAACTGTTTATTGTCTTTCAAGGATTGATATTCAAAAATTAAAGTAGATACTTTTCTATGCATGTGAGTTCTTTGTGCACATATCTATTTAAACAAAATATGCTGTCAGTCTTCATTAAAGCATGTACATAATGTTTAGTAGTTGAACATTTTGCCTCTCAGCACAGCTATGTGAATATTTCTAAGAGAGTACAGATCTTGTGAGTATTGAAGAAATGGCAATTTTCAATAAATTTTGGTTAATTGTTTCAAGGATGTTTCCCATATATCCTTTGGCTTCATAAATAGTTTCCATGATGGTATTCAAGACTGAAGTCTAATATTGCAGTTATTAATATGTTAATTTGATTCCATTTATTATTAATAATTTAGTAGCTTAAATTAATTTTTTTACAAATGTTTATGAAGGAATACTTTCCACAAGATACTTTGACATAAGGTGCTGTCTATATGGAGTGCAATATTTATGAGCGCTGAAAGAGATTACTCAAATTAGATCACATTTTTGTTTCTTTTACTATAATGAAGTTTTGTTTATTCCTTTTTTATAAATGGTAAATAAGAATTTATGTGTTTGCTTATTTAAATTGCTCATGAATTAGTATTCTTACTGATGTCTCAAAAACTGATATTTTTGGGAAAATACATTTAATCATCTACTATATTAAAGTTTGATTTGATTTTTTCTATAAAACATTTAAAACTACAACAGATGCACTGTCTACTGATAGATCATTTGTGTAGTATTTTTTAATACAGTAAGATGTTTCTAAATATTGAGATGAAATGCTCATATTATTCCTCAAAGAAGAAAAATATTTAGCAGCATAACTAATGGCTGCATACAGTAGCTTTTTAAGATATTCATAACATTAATTGTAGCTTTGATTTTGTTTTTATAAGCATTTTGTACTGCTGGAGTGAAGCACAAACGATTCATTTCATGGGATATTTGACAACGTCATTGCATTGAATAGCTTCTTCAGTTTTGCTTCTTAATTTTCTTTGCTGGCTTAATTTTAAATTAAAAATAAACATTAAAATTTCTTTGCAGTTTCTTATCATAAACAAAAAAGCTTGCAAATGTGTTTTATCATTTATCATAGGGAAAAGTTGAGTGTAAAAAAAAAAAAAAACAGTTACAATAAGTATGACTGCAAAGTCCTGTCCTGAAGGGTTCTGTTTCCTACTGTGAGACAGACTAATCCCAGTGTCAGTCCCTCTCTCCTCGCAGAATCCCGTTGCTGCATCTCAGCTTACTCACTGGTACTAGGCAGGTGATAGGGTGCTTTGTAATTTGTTCTGTAGGATTTTGATCATATTATATTTTCAAAGATGACTATTCCAGTCAATTAAAGTGGCATTAATGTTAAATCCTGTCACCATATATTCAATTCATTATAATTATTGTCATTGGATTAGTGTTTTTTCATGATTTGGAAAAAGGAACATTAGGCTTACTTTTATCAAACATTACGTTTTCTAATTTTAAAGTATTCTAAATTAATTGCTTATTAATGATTAATATATGTTGACTTTATAAGTTGTAGTTAGGAATAAGAAAATCTCCCTAAGGACATGAATTTCTATATGATTGTAATTAAATGATAGCATTGTATTAAGTGATGAGAGTAGGGGCAAGTCTCCCAAAGTTACTGAGATGTCCAAGCTGGGCTTCTAGTTGAGATCCTCCTATCTCATCTTCTCATATTTCTGCGATTATAGGCTGTACTACACATGACAAAGATGATAATCACTTTGATTTGTTTGGAAAGAAATCAAAAAGTCAGATTACAAGGAGGTGACATTTAAAACACATAAATGGGACAATTCTGTGGAAAAAAATTCTGCAAAATAAACAAGAGTGACATATCATGCAAAGTATATAGTGAATATTTACATCTGTAAAAAGTTGCAGTAAAATCCACAGTGCCATTCCTCCCTGTCAAAATCCTAACCTCATTCTGACTCTGAGTCAGGCCTGTAATCCCAGCAGGTTGAAGGCTGAAGCAAGACAGGAGCATGTTTGAGCAGAGTCTGGGCAGCTTAGCATGACCAGGTTGTAAATTAAAAAGAAAGAGAGGAAGGAAGAAAGGAAGGGAGGAAGGAAGGAAAGAAGGAAGGAAGGAAGAAAAAGAAAGAAAGGAAGGAAGGAAGGAAGGAAGGAAGGAAGGAAAAGAAAAAGAAAAGACTGGGTATGCGGCTCAGTTTTACTGTCCTAGGCTCAGTCCTCAGTAGCACAGAAAAACAGAAAAATACTCCCTTTACCTTTGAGCACACTTACACCATCATTCTTACTACATTTGTTTGTTTATTTATTTAGTTAGTTTTAATTTTTGAGACAGTCTCACCAAGCTGTTAAGTTGCCCAAGGCTCAGCTTGTAATCTTCTGACCTCGGCCCTCCAGAGTGCTGAAATTACAGACCTGATCACTGGGCCCAGTTCATCCTTGCCACTCTGAAGCGGATCAGAAAGTACTCTTTCATGGGAGTCTTTATGTCCTGTTAGTAAAATTATGGGGGTTGCCTCTCTGATATGCCATTACATTAAGAATCAGGCTCAGAAAAATAATACGGTGTGTCCTCTTCCACCTTATTCATCAAATCTAGCACTGTGTGACTTCTAGGTTCCCCCCACTCCCCATTAATGGTAAATGTTTTTAATTGATTTGGATATTAAGATGATCTCAGAAGAACAGCTGAAGATACTAAGAAAAGCCTTTCAAAACTGCTTCAGAAAATGGCAAGAATGAAGCAAGCAGTATGCTCAAAATGAAGGGAATAGTTTACTAGGAATTAATGACAGTGTGCCCTTCATTGTAGTACCATATTAAAAAAAGAGAAACGTTCTCTGTTTTTTTTTCGTCATCTTGTGTACATGAAAGAAATTTTACGGCCTTGGGAAATAGAGTATGTAGTCCATTAGTTAAGGCACCAATCTTAGAACTAGAATGACTAATGTTGCTAATTTTCTTACTTTCTCTGTTGTCATATGGAGTTATACATAGCTCTGGGTATGAAAGTTACTGAGAACATTTCCCTCATCTATTCTCTTAAATTCATCCATTCCTGTTAACACTTAAACCTGACCATTCCACAATTTTTTCCCTCTATTTTCATGTTGCTTAAGCCAATTTTTTTTCTTATTTCTCATTTCACTTGTTCTGTCAGGAGGGTGTGGGGCAGTAGAGCTTTTCTGTTGAAAGCTATTTTTCAAGTGTCTTACTAGGTCATCCCAAGATTTTAATTTCCTGGCAGCATTTTCAAAGGTTTTCCACTATCCTCACCAGCCTATAATTTTGGGGGACTCTGTTTTGTATTTTGTTGACAGTCACCTTCTTGTTTACCTCTCATTGTAATTTAGCATCAAATATCATGTTAGTGAATAGCACCCACTAGTTTTTTTTTTTTTTCTGTAGCCCAAAATGTTCAGTCTTAGTTCACACCTACAAATACTTTCTCAAGTACCTCCCTAAGGATTTTTAACAGATTCCTCCAGCTAATATGTCAAAAACTAAACTTATACTATATTCCCACACTCTTAAAACAGCTTTGTATATTCTTTACAGTTCTAAAAAATGACGGCTGTCTTTCATTTAAAAATTGGTAACGTTGACTTCTGTATCTCTTACATAACATACACAGCTAACCTTAATTGGACCTTACATCCTTTGAAACACCCAGCTAGCAGTTTCCAACAAAACCACCACTATTACTCATTAGGATTGCTGTAATTTCTCTGTGCCTCTCCATGTGGACCTTCTGATCTGTTCTCAACACAGCAGACAGAATGATCATTTGGAGTTATAAGTCATATCTTGTTGCTCCTCTGCTTAAAATCTTCTCCTGTCTTTCTACTTAGATCATACAAAGCTAGAGGATGAGCAGTAGTATTCCTACTCCTACCAGAACTGGGACTTAGCTGATTCCTCGCTGTCTACACCTTCTTATGCCCTCTTCCCAACTCTGCCTGTGTGCCTTTGTTCCCTGGTTGTGGTTTGAACATCCTGCTCACCTCTTTCCACCGGCCAAGTTCTTCCCACCCGGGAAGGCTCTTCCTGGACTTGGTTATCCATGTGCCTTTGAGGCTTTACTCAAGAATTGCTTTCTCTGTGAAGGATTTTTTTTTTTTTTTGGTTATATTACCCAAAATCATAATCATACCCTTTTATCTTTGTGATTCATGAAACATATTGTATGCATTTTACTTATATAACATGTTTTGTTATTTACCTAAACTTTAAAGAGTTAGTGATATTTGTTCTCATTATAACTTTATTCCAAGTACCTAGAAAATATGTCAAGCATGTACAGGAATCTTAATACATTTGTTGAATCAATTAAATATTTATTGAATGTATGAATTTTAAATTGGTACAATTTTAGTCCAGTGTAAGCGTTATTATAATAGTTTTGCTTTTAGTATTAAATATAGTGTGAAATACTCTTTGTTTGTAGTCAGTTGTGGACATGTGGAAATATCTCTATTGCATTCCAGAGGGAGAAAAAGTCTCGTCTCCTCAGCTACCTAATTTCTCCCCTCCTGCCAGTAGAGAGAAGCATAGGCGGTGTCTCTCTGAGGTGTCTCTTTCTGTGAATCGGCTAAGTGTATGAGGATTAGGACATGCAACAGGTTCCTGAGAGTAACCTCGCAAGAAAAGTCTGTGCTCCAGGTGGACATGGGGGTTCACAATTCCACATTTTAACATATCTTTGATTATAGTTTATAGCATCTGAACCAATAAGAGAGGAGCAGTTTGTTAAAAATACAAGTCCTAAAGGAGACCAAAAATTTTAATAAAGATAATATATGGAAAGTTGTCATAGAAATTGATGTGGTTCACCTTTAAGAGATATAGCAAATAACAAGAGAAATGGCTTTAAGCATGTTGCAGAAGGCTTGCTCAGATAGTTTCTATGGCTACTAAAAGCATTACAAAAAAATAACAAATGGTCTTTGACCCAAGTGGAGAATTTTCTAGATACATAAATGTAGCTGCTCAGTGTGGGCTTTTGACACATGCCTGTAATCCCAACTACTTGAGAGCCTAGGGCAGGGGAATCACAACATAGTCTGAATGATTTTCAGGACCCTTTCTCAAAATGTGAAAGGAACATATAAAAGGGGCTGAGGATGTAACTCATTGGCAAAGTGCTGTGGGTTCATTGTCTGGTAACACACACACACACACACGCACACACACACACACACACACACACACACAAACACTCACAGTCACACACTCAAGGCTGTTGGAATGCAATATCTTCTGCTAATGTTTACAATGACTAGTATTAAGAAGGGTTAGCATTTTACAGGTATTTATTGAACATCTATTTGTTATATACTGAATACTATAGATACAACATTTCTGAGAGTATTCTGCATTTTTAGTAGCCCTTCCCCAAAGGATGACAATGTCATAAAAATGGAATTAAAAAACTATGCATCCGGTTCTTTACATAAGCATATGTTTACAGACTCTCATTTAATTTTCAGAACAATACTTTCTGTGTTCATACTATAAGGCATTGAAAACGCAGTTGACACTTGTTATATTTCTATTACCAGTAAACAAATTGAAGGTATAAAGGTAAAGCTCCACTATACTTGATGATTAGGAAGGGGATAAGTAACAGTATGTCTTTTCAGTTCCTGTGCTTCTAGCTTCTGTATCTGAATTATGGTGGCAGGTTATAGAATTTTACTATGAGGAACATAGCATGTGAATTTGAATCTTGTACCAACCTTTGACTTCTTATGACTTTAAAAATGCCTGTGGCCTCTTTTCAGGAGTGGGAATGTTAATGAGAGTGCCTATCGTTTAGGAGCTGAATCACCTGTTGCAACAGTGCCTTGTACATGCTGCTGTGTGTCCAATGCTAGGTACCACAGAAGAACAACACTGTGTTATGAGATGGAAAGGAGCCTTCATTTTAACTAAGACTATATTTTAAGAAACCATGTTGAAAAACTTGCTTTTGATTTAAGCCTTAAAGGATAACTAATGCAGTATCTGTCTTAGAAAGTAGAAAGTCAAATGCAGTAGTTAATAGCATAGTGTTTGGGGATATAAAATCCAGGCCCTGCCAATTACTGATTCTCAGGCATCCATGGTTGCTTTGTAAAAATCAGAGAAATAATGATACAATTCTCTTGAATGATATTATGAACATTAGATGGATCACTGGGATGCAGAAGGGCTTAGAGCAATGTCTAGGAGGCAGTGAAGTATACTAATTTTATTCTAAATCTACCTATGTTTTAAAACAAGATTTTGAAAACAGTCATTTGAATTGGCAAGAGGAAAGTAGATATTGAGAGACTTTTTTCAAGGAAAATTGGGAAAAAGAAACCTATTAAGACCACAGAGCTGAACATTTTTTATTAATAAGCATAAATGTTGAAATGTACATACTACATTATAAAGTTGAATAAACATCTAGCATAAAGGAGTGCCTGAAATTAACCATGAGGCTGTAGTATAAACATTCTAAGATGAAGCATTTTTTTATTAGTGATATAAGCTTATATTTGATTTGTGTGTAGGTGTTGTTAAAAAATAAAGGAGTGCTCCTTGGCCATTTGTGGTGAAATATGTCTTCATGACTGCTAATGTGTATTTGATCAAGCTTTGTGTAGCTATTTTCCAATGAAAAGCTCATCCTCTTACATTTTGATTCCAAATGTGGCATGTCTACACCACCACTGTCCTGTGAATTGCCCTCTACTGCTTTTTCTCTAGATTTAAATTCGGTGTTATCGATAAGGCTGTCTAGCTTGAGGAATTTGAAATGTTTCTGTCAGCACTTTATATTGAGAGGCTTGAGAGACTAGTTTGGCAGCTTCTCTGAGTAATTTACTGGTCTGTGTTGCTTCTATCCTAATGTAGATTTGGGGAAGATTTTTGTGATACCATCATGAAAGCCTAATAGGGCTCTTAGAAAAGTCTTCCTTTCAAACTTCTGGAAGTGGAATTTTCAGCTGTAATTTTTTTTCTCTTTAAAACTATAGTGAAATGAATTAAAATCCAGGGACATTTGATTATTTAATTTTTGAGAAGTCTTACTCCGTGAAGTTTCTCATTTTTATCTACTAGTGACACTCATGCTGTCTTTTGAATTGGCTAGAGTTGTAAACATTTAGATGAGGATGCTCATTTTGAGTGTATGCTATACATGTATGTATGTACGTATGTATGTATGTATATTTGGGGCAATGCTATTTAGAAATTCTCCCATGTTGACAAAGTTTTAACTTCCCAGTGCCTCAGATTCATCACCTTTTAAATATGGATATGTTTTTCACATTTAAATTAGAATTAGAATATATGTATATAGAACTGATTCTTAACACTTAGAGCCATTATAGCTGCTAATGTTTTGTTCCTCTGTGTTAAAAATAGTTTGAGAATTATGAATGGGTTACTTCTTTTAGTCTTCTCAATAAAACTTTATTGATAGTTCCTACTCCCAATTTTACAGACATGTACATTGGGACACAAATAGATTCATTTAGTGTCATGCTGCTAGTGTGAGAGTTAGAATTTATAATCTTCCATTCTGGTTCCAGAGCACGTGGTATGTGTTGTTTCCAATTATTAAATATTGTGCTTCTTGTATTATCCATGTTATATAAATTATTAGTATGTTAACAGTTTTAATTGTTGTTGCTGGGACAAAATACCAGGCACCTATAACTCAAACGATGAGAAGTTTAATTTGGCTCATAGTTTTTGAGGTTCTGGTCCATGACTGGCTGGCCCCAAGGTGCAAAAAGTAGGGTGGAAGGGTGTGGCAGAGAGCATCTCCTCCCCATGGTGCAGCCAGGAGTCAGACCGCACAGGGAGGAGATAGAGACGGAGATACACCTTTCCAAGGCGAACTTCCAGTGGTACAGCTAAGTGTGCTAAAGAACCAAAGCCATGTGCTCAGAGCAAGCTTAGCTATGAGTTCATCAGTGGTTTCCATCACTCAATTGGTGTAGCACTCATGATTCAGTCACTTCCTAAAAGCTCCAACTCTAAGCACAGGACCCTTTTGGGTTACATTTAAAATTTAAACCATAACGTTCTGCCTCTGGCCACCAAAAGGTAAAATGTGCCTGAGCACTCAGTGGATGGAACATCTTGTCCTCTGTGGATTTATTGTATGGTGAGTGATGCATGGAACATGACACTTTTGTATACTAAGTTTATTCTAATTCATAAAAATCGGTAGCTTTCCTGTACTTCAGCATGTTGCTTGTCTTGCCTGATACCGCTCCTCATACTTTTGGCTAAGATCACATTGTCTTGCTTGAAAAACCTATGACTTAATGACTGCGGTTGTGCCCTTTGAAACAATGCATCTGCCTCGTGATGTTTCAGTCTTTAATACAAACTGTTTCCTGTACCTGGCATTCAGCTTCACTTAAAGCAGAATTCTGTGTTGGCTTATTTTTATTTCACACCAAACACTGCAATGTCTAGAGCACCGCATTCTTCTAATGTTGTAGAATGAATAATGAAGTAAATGAAGTGGAGAATCACAGAGGTGTGAGTCACTGGATCTGATACAAATTAGTGTTAGAGATGAGACTGGGCGTTTGAGAAACAATGACTATCATAACTTACAACAGTGGTTGTTAGAATGCAGCTTGTGATTCTTTGATAATACCCATGTCTCCTGTCCAATCATTTCTACATTGATGTATTGTGTACGATATTGTTGTGGTTGAATATGAATAATAATTCTACATTTGTGTTTTCATGTAAGCTTTTGATTAAATTTCTAGAGGAAGCACTAAGCTATAGAATATTCAGTAAATGAAAATAAAAGCTTATCAGATTAAGTATATGGCAGGTAATACTGGTATTATTGGCTAATATCATTTTGTTAATGCCATATACCAGTGTGTATGGCATTAATGCAGCCATACAGATGCATATTGCTTGGGTATCCATGTCAAAATTGACCCTTTAAGCAGGAAGAGTGAAAAAAGTGAAACTGTTGCACTTGAGTTTACTTGACTTGAAAAATCACACTGTTAAGGAAAGAAATGTAATCTACCATCAGAAGCTTGTTTGCTCTAAAATGTAACATCTAATTTCCTGTAGCTCTACAAGGACTGCTGAAGTGATCAAGGCTTTGGGAAAATGGAAAATACCTAAAATATACCTCTCAGCAAACAGAAATTACATGATAGTCAAAAACAACGTGTCTCAAAAAGAATTACATCATCCATACTGTCAGTGGGAGGCATAGGGCCCTGTTCCTTATAGAGTTTAGCCACACTTCCAGGTTGTCTAGGCATCTTGGGCCATGGTGCTGCTGGATACCCAGAAGTCTCAGCTTCTGGGTCAGCTGATGCTTCAACATGGAAGACTTTCTAACATTAAATATGTACTCACTTTTACCTCAAAATTGGAGGCAATTGCTAGGATTCCTGGATCTCTGAATGTTATCCAGCCAAAAATGTATAGCATGGTACAGCACCAGGTCACTATCTTAGAAACTACAAATCTGAGTCAAAAAACTAATTTCCCTTATCTTTTCTCTTCCTCTGATAGCAGAAAAAAAAAGCGCATGTGTAAAGCTGAAATTTAAAATAAGATTTGAAGCATTTTCAAGATACGATGAATATGAATTGATGAGAACAATGATGAAAAGAAAAGATGCTATTTACAGAGTTGAGAAAAGCAATACTCAGTTCTGTCAAGAAACTTACTCATTTTCTCAGCAAATTGATGATTATTTTTCAACCGCTGATCTCACTTTGAGGTTTATTTAAAAGATAGTTTGATAGAGATAGATATATAGATATTTAATGATATAATATCTCCTTGCCCTGAAAACCTGAGTTTTAGGACAAGATGAAGAAATATGAATATTTTGAAATAATTCACTTAAAAGACCTCTTCAAGGAGAGAGAGAGAGAGAGAGAGAGAGAGAGATAGAGAAACAGAGAGAGAGAGAGAGAGAGAGAGAGAGAGAGAGAGAGAGAAGAGAGACAGTTCTAAACTTCTATATAGTCATGGCTTTATGGAAGTCTTGCATGGCTATAATTTGCCCAGATTTGCCCACAGACACATAAACATCAGTGTCCAGTGACACGTGATAAAGGCTCAAGTGCACCCCATCCTGGCATGCTCATGCCTGTGTTGAGCTTAATAATGCATCTGTATCACTTTTTCCCCAAAGGGAAGTAAAAGGATGTCGCCTTGTAATTTTTTATTACTGTATAATAAAATATAGCCATAATAAATAGCATCTAAGCACATAAAGCAGATTTGGATTGAATCCATTTTGCCTTCATCACTTAATCTATAGCTCAGGCTTTTAAGTAGTTGTGTATCCTAAATTGGCTTAATTGGATCAACTTGCTTTTGCCTGTCTTGACTGCAGTGAAATAGAAAGCAGTGTATTTAATATTTATTTGCTCTGTAATTCTTAGGTGCTAATTTCAGGAAATTTGCCTTTATACTCTGTTGTATTCCTTAACACCACTTTGTGCAGATGGTGATTTAAATTGTCCTTTGATTAAATTAGCCAAATTCTTAAGCTTATTATTGCTGTTGTTCCGTTATTTTTACTATTATTCATAATGCTAATGCGTATAATTAATTAATTCCAAAGCAGGCCTTTTGTGCACTGTTAAGAATTTTCTGATTTGATTGTCAGAGTCCGGGGAGTAAGAGGAATAGAAGTATTATTTAGTTCAGTTTTGCAACTCAGTGAGATAGCCTATAGATTGATTCTCTAAGGAATGAAATTGACTATTGACTATCAACCATTTTTTTTAAGTAAACAGCTAAATAATATATGGGTTTTCTTTTTATGTGTTAAATTTTCACTTAGTTTAATAGAATGTTAAGAGGAACAAGTTGAAACGCTGTAGAAATTAAAAGCTACTGTCTGCTAGGAGTTTTGTTAATCATTTAAAGAAGAAAAAGAAATGTGGGAGGAAAAATGGTTTTAGACAAATTTTTTCAAACTTACCTTTCAGCCTTCTGGAAAATCTTAGGTCATTTTTGATTTTGTTATGCTATCCGCAGCAAGCTATTTCCACAGTTGTAATGAGCATGTAATAATAGTATAAGGAAAAAAAGATAGACTACTGACTGTTTTCTAGAAACCATAGCCATTTTATTTCAAATATTATCTTGAAGGATTAAGATATAGAAATATTGTTTTTCATTTTAAGATGTGGGCATAATTTTATGTGTATGTATTTAATCCACTTTCCTTGTTTTCTTATTCCTCAGACTATTTTAGCTGTTAGTATTGCATTTATGTTTACTGTATAAATTCTTTTAAAACAAATTGAATTCAGTAACAATGTGAACTACATTCAGTATTAAGTATATTTTGAAAAAGTTACATTTTAATTTAGATTAAACATTTTTCTTCAGGGCATAGTACAGCAGTTAAAGTGCTTGCCCAGCAAGCACAAGGTCATGGATTCGATTTTTTGTTACCATATAAGCTGGGTGTGGTGGTACACTCCTGTGATCCCAGCCTTTGGGAGACTGAGACAGGAGAATTGCCATGATTTTGAGGCCAGCCTGGGCTACACAAGGAGTTCAGGACCTGCTTGAACTACCAGAGTGAGATCCTGCCAAAAAAAAAAAAAAATAATAATAATCTGATTTGCTACTCTTTGACTTTTTAATTCTGAAAATACATTTAAATGTTTTACTTTCCTCCTCCCCCATACTTCAGTGTTGTAATTACCAAGTCTGTAGTTAGTAGCAACAGAAGGGGCACTATGCAGGGCTCTAGGCACTGACCCACCTTCTGGGGCAGGTGTGGGGATGAGGTTGGGCTCTGGCTGCAGAAATCCTGGCCCTGGGTCCTTCAGAAGCCTTGGCAGGTGGCAAGTTGGTGCTTAGGCAGCTATATCTCAGGGTAGATATACCTTCAAAGAGACACATGCCATTGGTTCTGTCCTTTAATCTTCCTCAGCTCCAAAACTTGGAAAGGTAGGGCTGGCCAAGGACTTTGGTGAGGTCAGCTTGGCAGACAGACTAGCAGGGGGTCTGGTAGGTATGTCCCAGGGGATGCACTGCATGGGTGTGATGCTGAGGCTCTCCAGCATGTCCAACATTTGAAACAATTTGTGTGAGGTCAATTTTAGGGACAGCAGGAAGAGCATGGACAGACCACTGATGGGTGTGCGAGGGCCTGCTTTCTGTGATACCAAGCCTGCCACCGTGTGCAATATAGAGGGCCCTCCCACCAGTAGCTGAAGAGGTAGAAGAATGCATGGAGTTTATCCATGATGTTGAAGAGTTGTTTTGGTATCTTACTTGTACATTAAATATTATTAAAATTTTTTTGTAAGTGCATTTTTTTATTTCCAAAGTACCAACTAGTTAAAGGAAATTATAGTAGATATTGTATGGAAGTACCAATTTGGTGTATCTGATATCTAAAGAACTTAAAGTATTATTTTACATGGATACCTTATGTATATTACATATGTGAAGTAAAATAGAAATTGTTCAATGTGCAGAAGTCCTCAGTTACTACTTAGACAAATGTGGTCTGGAAATACTTAATAACAATTTTCATAATTAAGAAGTTCATGAGTTTTAAATCCCATGTCATTCTGAGTAGAGTTATGCAATTGTGCATTGTCCTCCCCTGCTCCACAGCATGTACTTCCTGCCTGGTCACTCAGACAGTAGTCAATTGGGTATTAGAGCCACTGTCAGGGTATCAATAGCTTGTTTATTTTAACAATGGCCTCAAAACATAAAAGCATTGCTGCTGACCATTAAGGTGTGTGAAGAAGTGAAGGACCTCTGCAATGAAAACTACATTTCATTGAGAAAAGAAAAATAAACATCGAAGAAGACATCAGAAGACAGAAAGACATACCATTTTTCTGGATAGGCAGAACTGATATTGTCCAAATGGCCATACTATCAAAAATGATTTACAAGTTTAGTGCAATTCCTATCAAAATACCAACTGCATTTTTGGAAGAACTAGAAGACAACAATCCTAAAGTTCATATGGAACCAGAGAGGCCCGGGATAGCCAAACCAATCCTGAGCAAGAAGACAAAAGCAAGTGTCATGGCCATTCCAGACATCATATTTTATTACAAAGCAACAGTGATAAAATTATTGGGTATTGACACAAAAACAAATAGGTAGATCAATGGAATACAATTGAGGATCCAGGGACAACCTTGGGAACCCTGATCTTTCATAAAGGGACCAAAAACATAGACTGGACAAAAGATGGTCTCTTTAACAAATGGTGAAATGGAGAACTGATTATCAACATGTAGAAGAATGAATCTAGACCCACATCTGTCAGCTGTAGTCAAATAAAATCAAAATTTATCTAAAAACTAGATACTAAAGTAGAAATACTGAACTTGTTGGAGGACTAAGTAGGTAAAACTCTTGAAAATACAGAGAGCAAGTACTCAATGGAATGCCTGCTACATAAGAAATAACACTAAGAATTAACAACTTTGAAAAGCCTCTGTGTAGAGACAGGCACAATCATAAATATGAAGAAAGAACTGTTGTAATGAGAAAAAATGTGCCGCAAACTCCTTTTATAGTGAGATCGTATCTAGACAATACAGAGAACTTAAAAAATAAAAGTTCTCAAAGTAAAAGACCCAAATAAAAATGGCAACTAATACATGACAAAAATGTTAACATATTTTGTCATTAGAGAATTGCAAATAGAATAATGTTTAGGTTACATGCTAGTTCAGTGAAAGTGGCTTTTATCACAAACTCAAAAAAGATACATTGATGAAGATGAATACAGAACTTCTGCATTGCTGGTAGAATTGTATGTGGGTATAGGAACTATGGAAATTAAGATGGAGATTTCTCCAAACATCCAAAACAGCAATTTTTTTGACCCAGCAATACCTCCTCTTGGATATCTTTCCAAAACAGTTTAAAGCAACATATAATAGACACAGATGCTTATCCTATTTTTAAAGTAGTACAACTCATAATAACTAAGTCATGGAAGATGCTGAAATGGCCATCAACAAATCAGTGGATATAGAAAATGTGGTGTATATACATGTGAACTGCTATTCTGCCATAAAGAAAAAAAAAATCAAACTAATGTTAGGAACATACATGTACCCTAAGGCCATTAGGCCTAGTGGAGAGTGTACAACCTACAAGATTAAATACCATATGGCTTCTCTGACATGAAATATTTCAAGTACAGATAAGTGAAAAAAGAGTCAAATGAGAATGTTGGCAGGAAGCAACAAGATGGATTTTTGGAAAGGGAGAAGGGATATTGGAAGTGTGGGAAGGTGGGAATGGGGGTGTGGAAGTGAATGTGAACTTGATGTGATACGTATGTGCACTAATTCCTAGTTTAATGTAACTATTATATGTTTCAAATAAATGCTAATAAATAATTTGGAAAAGTAAAAATGATGCAGAGGGAGGTATTTTGAGAGAGAGGAGACGAGAGAGAGAGAGAGAGAGAGAGAGAGAGAGAGAGAGAGAGAGAGAGAGAGAGAGAGTTCATCGAACGTGATTTACGGTGATTTACGGTACATTCGTTTATACTGCTCTATGTTTTAATGGGGCTGGAGGAATAACTCAGCAGTTAAATGATTGCCTCAGAAGCGGAGGAATAACTCAGCAGTTAAATGATTGCCTCAGAAGCTCAAGGACCTGGGCTCATTTCTCCATCACCACATCAGCTGAGTGTGGTGGTGAGTGTCTTTAATGCCAAAACTCAGGAGGCTGAGGAAGGAGAGCTGCCTTGAGTTCAAAGCTAGTCTGAGCTACATATTAAACTCAGGACCAGCCTGGGCAACACAATGAGACTCAAATAGATAAGTATATACATGCATAAATAAATGTTTTAATGTGCCTAATTTATGTATTAACATTTATTATATGATTTATTATGTGTATGTCTGTGTCAGAAAACACTTTATAAATGGGGTTTAATATTATCTATGGTTTCTGACATCCCATGGGGTTTTAGAACTTACTCTTACAAGTAGGAGACCGCACATAATATCCTCAAATAGAAAGACTGATATACAAAATACACACTCATACATGCACTTTAAACTTCACCAAAGGTACTACATTTTAATTTGTTATAATACCAATATAATTTTACCCTCGTAATTTAAGACTAACTAAAACCAAAAAAAAAAAAAAAAAAACAAAAAAACAAAAGAAAAGAAAAGAAAAGAAAAGACTAATTCAAGATTGTAAGTTACACGGTGGGCAGGTTTCCAGACGTTCAAGTCTCAGATAAGGGATTACCAATACACATTGGTATTTCCAACCCCCTTTTAATAAAAAGTCTTGAATACTAAATTATTGTTATAGTTCTTTCTTACAAAGCCCACAGTTCCAATTGGGACTTTTGGTCATAGCATTTTATATTCATATACTTACTGTTGCATAGTTATTGCTTTATGATATAAAAGGATAGATTATGGTGCCTTCTGGAAATAATTCTAGATAATTTCTGCTAGAAAATTATCCCTTGAAGATATAACATGGGAGCACAATTTATTATAAGGACACTCAGTAATTCCTACTATTACAGAGGTTGAAAAGTGTGATTAGTGGGTAAATATGTCATGTGTAATCAGTCATCACGTGGCCATTGTGAAACATTAAAAACGAGGTAAATTAAAATATTGTTTTCATATTGATATTTTGAGAACTATTTACCACACCAGAGAAGAAAAGAATAAGTATTGTCTAGGAAATAATCTTCCAAAAACTTACCTGGCTATCTAATGGTTACAAAGGTGAGCTGCTGACTCCTTATAGTATGAAGTGCAAAATAAAAAGGAGGGCGTGCTGCTCAGCTGCTAGTCCATTTTCCTGGAAGGGGCTTTGTTGTGAACCCAGTTCTTCTCTAGAACTTGGTTCTAGCCTTTTTCAAACTCTTCCGCTGTGTCTTTTAGTGGCCAGTCATGAAATGCTTCTCGTTTTCCCACATGTGTTAGAATAATAGAACTCTTTCTGAGAGTAAGGTTGTCACATCAAGTTTAATCTGAAGGTATGCCAGACAGTGATGGCGCTGAGTTCCTCATGCACTGGGGATAGCTAAAGCGTCTCTGGACCAGTTTGTCCTTGGCCAAACTCAAACAGGTAAGATCTGTGGCTGTGAAAGCTTTGGGGAGACTTGAATACTTGAGGAAGAAGAATCACCGGCTCAGTGTCTTCTTAAAAGTTGAATAAGTACAGCCATGTCAGAGCCTTGCAAGAATTACACTCAAGTACAATGCCCTAGTCAAGTACCTCTTAGAATTACCTGTTTGATGTTTCTTTTCTTTTCTTTTTTTTTTCTTTTTCCTGTGGAGACAGTCCTTGACTTATAATGGACAAATTCATAATTTTTAGATTGAAAGGTGGTGCAAGTATTTAGTAGAAACTCTGCTTTGGATCTTGCCCTTTTCTGGAGCAATGATTCCAGGTAGGATACTTTCCCATGACGCTGGGCAACCTCAGTGACCTGCAGCACTCTGTCAGCCTGGGGATTGCCATATGCAGCTGCCTCTGATGTGCTGTGTTGCCCAGCTGTGCTGTTAGCTAGGTTAGATGTACTACCTGCATTTTAAACCACATTTTCAACTTCTGATGGCTTCAGTGGTAGAGAACCCACTTGTAAATTGAAGAACCACTGTATATCTGTAGACTTGTGAATGATCTCAGGATTACCATTTCTATGGGATAAGAAGCAGTCTCTGTTATGGATTACAACCTAAAGGAAATGAGTGAATGGTTGAGTTCTTCAGTTTGCATTGGAGAACCACATGAGTTCTCTAAGAGGGGATGAAGTGTCTGTTTACACTGCCCTCTTTCTAAGCTATTACTGCAAGGGCTTGGTGTACATATACTAGACAACTGAACTGGGTTGTGTCCTTCCTTCTCTTTGTTATTGTATTCTGCTAGGTGAGGCACTACAGCCTAGCCTAGCCTAGCCTAGCCTAGCCTAGCCTAGCCTAACTTGTTATGGTCTTGGCCTCTTCTGTTTCATCATACATATGAAGACAGGAAAACTATCCATCATTATAGTAAATATCTTCTTTTTCTGGCATTAATTATAACATATTTTTATATTTAAGCAACATGTAAATAGTTCCCCTTTCTAGAAGTAAAAATATCAGATAAAATATTGATAACATTTTATGGGTTTTTCTCTTTTGGATTCTCTCAGTCCTTTTTACTTACTAATAAATTGTGAATTGTCTGCGTCTTAAATTACTATAATGTATATAGATCTGTTGCCTGTTTCAAAAATATTATAATTTCCCATTGTGGAGGAAGCTTATGAATAATTTTGGGTAATTTTCATGTTAATAATGAAGATATTATGGAATAGAAAAGGTGAGGAATTTTATAGTGTTAAATACTGGGGAATTTTAGAAAACAAATTTTGAAAAATTTTCCCCCATTTTATTGATATGTATAAGCAAAAAATTTAAGGTTTGCAATGAAGTTGAGCATTTTGTGCACATACCTACTTCTCAAGGTGAGGACATTCCCACTCTCCTTTTGTCCCTCCCCCTACCCACCCCTCCACACCTCCCCACCCTACCCCCCTGGTTCACTTTGTTTTTCATTTTCAGTTCCATGAGATAGTTGTGGTCTGGGTTTCTCATATCAGAGAGACCATTTGAGGTCAAAACAACACATAACAGAGATATATGTATGCTCAAATTCATAGCAGCACAACTAACAAAAGCCAAATTATGGAAGTCACCAAAATACCCATCCCCATCAACAGACCAATGGATGTTTGTACACAATGTGGTATTTATACACAGTGGAATACTATGCATCTATAAAGTCCAATAGCATGGAGGCTTTTATGGGCAAATGGAAGAAACTTGAGAACATCATGCTTATTGAACTGAGTCAGAAGCAGAAAATGAAACAAATTTTGATATTTTAAATACTTAGTACTCATTTGAATCTTGATTTTCTGGTAAGCTTTATACAGTCTTTTCTTTATTGGGCTTTGCTCTCTACTAATTTTGGATTTAGGTTACTCTTCTGCTCCTTAACATGACAGCTTTTTGATTGTTCACCTGGACTACTTCTTTTCTAACATAGGTAAAAAGTCTCAATTTGCCGTGAGGCATTGGTTTAGCTGTATCCCATAAAGTTTGAACTGTACTTTAGTTTTCAGTTACTTAAAAAAAAAATATGTGTTGTTCTTTGTGATTTTTCAAATATTTAGAAATTTCTAGATATGTCGAAATTTGAAGATTCTTATTTAATTTTGTTATGATTAGAAAACACATTTTGCATAATTTCAGTCATTTAAAGTTTACTAAGATTTGTTTTACAATGTACTGTTCAGTCTAATTGGGAGTGAGAGAGAAATCTTAGAATTTTCAAGCATAGCAAATGGGATTTTACTCTTATTACTAACAGTATCTGCTTTGTTTTATGTTTGCTTGATTTTCATTGTCATGAAAAAGTTACTTTGGGCCATTTTGTTCATTTTTGATGTTGATTTTGAACAGAATATTTGCCAGGCTACCCAGCCATTCCCAGTCTTCAACTTTCAAATATTGTCTTTGATAAAATGGATTATTTTCTTTTGGGTCCTGTAAATTGGCACTGTGGAAAATATGACCACATTTAGGATTACATTTTGAGCTACCCATTTAAAATGCACAAGAGTTTCAAGAGGAGTTTGTGTGAAAGCAGTTGGCCCTAGGGAGAATAAAGCTTCAGAGTACCTCAAAGCTTTGAGTAAGTACAGAGAGTGCAGCATCTGCTCTTTGTATAAGCGATTGTATTAGCAAGCCACACTGGGCAGAAAAATCTGATGTTGTAATTTTATTTAGCAGGGTGATGTCAAAATATATTTGCAAAAATAATGAATTTATTGATCTTTTAGACAGTTGTGAAAACCTGTTTTTATGAACAGCCATACAATCCTTTTGTAGATTACTGAGCAGAAAACTGTCATGAGAAAAATGTGGTTCTGGATTATTTTGGTAACTATTTATAAGGTAGACTCAAGAGTTGGTTAAATGATGCTCTTAGGAATACTGAGGTGCTTTTGATTTCGGTGGTGACAGTGACATCAGAGAGCTTGAAACCAGGACTTGAGTTCTGCCGACATCTAAGAATGAACCTCAGGAACAAAGAAACAGTTTTGGAAGTAGAAAGTATATTTATTGGGAGAAGTATGAAGGGGAAAGTGAGGTAGAAAGTAGGAGCTCCCATGGAAATAGGCAGAGGGGAAAGGGTGCCACTTAATAAGCAATTATAACCATCTTTTATGATTTTCTGTCATACATATTCATTCTCCTATACAGAGTTGGCTTTTACTGATTGGTTCACATTAGGATAGAACTAGTTCATTGGCTTAAGGATCAAATTTGAGGGCTCAAAATAAGACCACCGGCCCTGGGTTTCTGGAGTCTGCAGGTCTCATGACTTACTTGACTTTAGCTTCGTCCTCGGCAATTCCAAGGTATGGTCTTTCTTAAGCTATCAGAGTTCTTGCCTCGAAGAAATTCCTCAACAGAGGATGACTTACTCATTTGAGTTATCTAAACACATCCAGCCTAGCTCTGAACCTGCCTAATGGAATCTGACTTAACAGGATGTAGTGGCAGGTGAATGACCTCAAAATAAATTGTCCCGGCCTCTTTGTTTAATATTATAACTTAGTACCAGGGGTGATTTTTATCAAACATAGATTCCTTCTCTGAGAATTAGAGGGGAAATTTTTTTTCCAATATTTTGAAGATTTAAAATAATGCTCCTGGAACTAGGGATATCAATTAATATGTGAAAGGTAAAGAGAATAATTTGGTGGCACAAGATGATGGTTATTGATGGGAGTGAAAGTACAAAGATCTGAAGATAGTACACCAACAAGTAGCGGTAGGGAACCTCTGCAGAGATAGGGGAACGATTTGAACATCGTGAGTGTAGACATCGTGTTTGAAGGCTCAGATGAACAGGCTTGGGAAAGGAGATGTCACAGATAGAGTCAGTATGTCAAATTTAAGATCACTGTCATGTTTTTATATTTAAATTCTAAATAATTTGAAATGTATAGATATGAAGGCTATATAAAAGATAATGAAACTTTAACACTGCATTTTAAAAATAAAGATTTAAGGACTACATTTTTGACTTGTAGTTATGAAAGAGTGTTTTACACATATCTCACTAATTTGTGTTGCTTTTATTTTAATTGTTACTGACCTCTGAAGAAATATCGCTGACAAGGTTAGAGATGGAGCTCAATGCTAAAGTGCACGATTACCATGTGCGGGGGCAGAGTTCATGCCCTGCCATATTTCATTGTGAAACTTCCTTAAATAACAACAAAATGAGCTGTAAAAAATATTTCTGCATGTTACTTTTTCATTGCTTTGTGAAATTTTACCACATAGTTCACTAGCTAATTCACTCAGTTTTGGAATTAATACAACTCGGACTAAGAAAATAACCTTTCATCATAATTCCACACTCATTTCTATAGGGTCTTCCTGGAATCGTTTAAATTTGTGACAATATCTTCACAATAACCAATATGGTAAAATCTGAGATGATTTTTTTCTGAATGCTTAACTGAAAAGTTCATTTTCTTTTTGTTTTTAAACATTCCCTCAACAAATACTAGCGATGGTATCAATATAACGTGACTGGAAAGGCTTGAGGATGTAAATTCTGAATCTGGATATCTGGTAGTTAAACTCTGACTTTACCACTCAGTGTCAGCATATTAGTGTGTAAAGATTATTGATATTCATGCATATCTGAAAGGATTATTTAAATGAAAATAAAAAATAATGCGTTTAAAACACTAGAGTTTTATTTGTAAATAGATAAAATACTTCAAGTTACATATTTTGCATAATATAGTGTATATTACAAATCTGTATGGAAAAAAAGTGTCTATGTGTGCTACTCCCCAATGGAAATGCACACAGAAGCTTTGTGAGTGTTTTCTCTTCATTTCTGAATGTACATTAGTAGAGCAATGCCTGAAAGAATGAATGTTTTGTGAATGAGCAAAATTTTTCTATGTTTTAATGGCCTATCTTAATATTAAAAAGTTTTCTTTGAACATGCAGGTTCATCAAGTATTTCTGCTTCTTACACTTTGATTGCTGAGTAGAGCCTTATTTTATATTTTGATATATTTTATATGTGAACTTTATGAAGTCTATCCTAAAGCATAGGTTATTAAATTTTTTAATTACAGCTATCTTAGTACTTAGACCCTAAGTATTTCCCTCCTATTATCAACCTCCCTAATGAACTGCAATAATTTGTTTTCATTGTTTGGATGTCACTTTTAAACAGTATAGTTATCAAGTAATGAAAATATGAAGAGATAGCTGAATTCATTAATTTTCATCTAAGACACACAAAAATTTTATACTGTCCATAAATGATTTTTTTCCTAATTAGTCACTGGTATTTATGAAGCCTAATTTTTAAATATCCTTCTGGATCGAGTTTATTAAATAGAGCTATAGTTTCGTTCTGTTACTTCCTGCTGGTAGAAGATTATCATTGGATGTCAAACTTCTCTGTCTTTCCAGACTTTTTAAATTTTGTTTTGTCATCTCCTTTCTCTTCCTTTGCCATGCTTTCCCTCACAGCTGCCCTTCTCATGAGGAGGCTGTGTGGCTGTAGGTAATCCGTCTTGGGTCTGAACTGTCTGGGTACTGTTTAGTGCTGTAAGTGGCTATAATTTAGTGTAGGACTGAGACACTGAATAGCCAAATTGTAAACCAAAGCGTCTTTGTTCTGATGTACAAAAAGAAAAGAAAACTGGGCCTAGAAAGGTAGCTGTGCAGACAAATTGAAAGGCGCATATCATGGTCAGCTTCTGTTTTCAGTCTCAATTTACGTGAGCTCAATACAATTGCTTCCCTATTAACAGCTTCTTAAAAAAAAAAAAAAAAAACTTATGAAATTGCAGATATTTTGTTTACTCAGTCTGCCTTTTTCAGATCAAATTGTTGGCTGTCTTTTTTTTTTTTTAATATTGGGAGTAAATCTATGAAATTGGCTTGAGCTGCATTTTGAGTCTTTTAAAAAAATATATATTTATTTTAAGACAAATCTCTCTAAAATTGCCCAGTCTGGGTTCCAACCTGCGGTCGGTCTTCTTGTCTCAGCCTCGAAGAGTGTTGGGATTATAGGCCTGTGCTTTTGGGCCGAGGAATGGCTTGGTTGTTTAGGATAGAGGTGACACAAAATGCCAAGTCATTGTCAAGCAGTTCTTACTACAATATAGACTTTAGCAAACTAGAAGAATATGCAGTGTGGCATGGAATGCCTTGAAGACATGACTAGATCTGTGTAGATGAAGTGAATTAGTCAAGCTTGAATGTCAACATATATTTTCTGGAAGATGGTAAAGGTGTTATGGAGCAATGAAAATTGTGGCTAAGTTTATGCTGTTATTATAATCTATGCTTGTTCATACGTATAAACCATTTTCAAGATGGGATATGTACACTGTTCAAAAATGGGAAAAATCACCTGTGCAAACAGTAATTATTAAAAAAAAATGCTTGGTTTGTTGAAAGAATGGTTTGTTAGTGAAGTTCAAGTGGTTGAATATAAAGTTCCTTTGGGTACCAGTCCAAGTAGTTGAGCATGCCATTCAAATATTAAAATGTGGACCTTTTTCTTTTGTTATTTTGGATTAAACCAGAGGTCTTCTTCACAATGTGCCATATTTCCAGCCCTTTCTTTTGTTTTTAATTTTGAGATAGTTGTTAATTTGCCTAGGCTGGGCTCAAACTTCTCGAGGTCTCCTCGCTCAGTTTCCCAAATGCTGGGATAGCAATCCTGCTCCACTGGGCCTGTTTCTCCTGTGGACTTGAACTGCTCTTGTGTATAAAATCTTACTCATTGCCCATGTAGCAGTGGGCACTGACTGGAAAATCCACAGCAAGTTTCATTCCTTAGTATTTAAAAAATTTTCTCAAATATAATACTTTTATTAGTGCGTTTTCCACTAATACCTTCTCTTTCATATTTTACTGTCTCTGATTTAAATCAATGGTGATTTTACAAAGGAGAACTCGATTTTAATTTCATGCTATTGACTTTCTGCCCTATATCTATTTCTTTTTCATTTGTGAACAAGATCTAGGAGTGACAATGAATTTTGTCACTGTGTTGGCCTGTGTATTGATACTTAACTTTTTATTGTACTAAAAACAAAATACGAGTACAGCTATAGCAACATGTACATTAAATATCAAAATACTTGATAGAACTATGTAAAGTTCTTACTTAGACTCATAGAAATGCTCATGAATCAATAGGGCTTGTTGCAAACTGTTAGGAAACACTGAAGTCTAGAAGAAAGTACTTTGAAAGGCACCACGTTTTTTAAGAGTCTGATTTATTGTTTCATAGTTTAAGAACGAAAGAAATGGCATCCAGGCCCTGTGGCACAGACCTGTAATCTTAGCACTTTGGGAGCTGGAGGGAGAAGGATTACAAGTTCAAACCCAGACTGGCTTTAAAAAAATACTTTTATTAATCTTATATTTTATATTTTTAAATTTCCATATTTTAAATATTAATTTTATATATTCATAAAAATTATAATTTTGTATTTATAATTTTATAATTACAATTTTAAAAATTGATTATTTAGGTGATTTTTCCCATTTCATTGATATGTATACTGCACAATTTAAAGTTTACATTGATCTTGAGCATTTGTGCACATACATATCATAGCAATGTTACAAGACCCTCCCCTCTCTCCTCCCCCCCTCCCCCAAGTTCCCATTATTTTCCACATTAAGTTCCATGAGATAATTGTGATCTGGGTCTCTCATGTCAGAGAGACCATTCAATATTTCACCTTCTGCTTCTGATTCATTTCACCAAGCATGATGGTCTCAATATGCCTGCATTTGCCTACAAAAGCCTCCAACCTATCTGACTTTATAGATGCATAGTATTCCATTGTGTATAAATACTACAGTTTGTGTATTCATTGGTCTGTCGATGGGTATTTTGATGTCTTCCACATTTTAGCTATTGTTAGTTGTGCTGCTGTGAACATGGGTATACATGTATCTCTGTTATGTGTTGTTTTTAACTCTTTGGGGAATATTCCCTGAAGAGGTATTGCTGGATCGAAGGGGATATTTATTTCTTGTCTTTTGAGAGACTTCCATATTGCTATCCATAGTGGGTGTACCAATTTACATTCCTACCAGCAGTGCAAAAGATTTTTTATCACAACCATGTAGCATGATTCACTAAGGTCTATTTCTGTCTCTCTCTCTCTCTCTGTCTCTCTCTCTTTTTTCTGTACTGTCGTAGTCGTAACAGTGATTAGGGGACACCTGTATTCTTGGAGGCTGAGGCTGAATGATCACAGGTTTGAGCCCAAATTGGGCAATGTAAGTTATTTTAATTAAGGAGATATTTAAACTCTATACCAAAAAGAAAAAAAAAAAAAAGCTTTATTGACATTCCCATTGGACTCCGTGTAGAAATATGTATACCTTGTATCCTGAATTTCCTCTTTAAACCGTAGTTTGCAAGGATACCCAAAACTGTGGGAAAGAGTAGACTTGTCAAGCAAAAATATAATAGTTCATCTACAGCCATAAATAATTTTTCTCATAATCTAAATAAATTTTTTGTCTTTTTTGCAGAAATGTTTAATTCAATATATCAGAGGGGGAACACATGGATCTTTAGCAGCTGAAGAAAAGATTAAGGTACTAATATTTTAATCATATTTGTTGATATTTTCAAAATATCTTTTTTATTTATATTCACATTGGCAAGTACTGTTTTGAGGTTTTATCATACTGCAAATGCAGTATATTTTCATAGTAGAATATTACATTTTTCTGGAAAACTAATTGGGATTTCTTATTATATATCTGAACAAGTGATTGACATTTCTGAACATGCTATAAATGATATAATTGTATATATTTGCTGATTTGAGGAAATATAGTCTAGCTGTATGAAAAAATAAGTGAGCTAAAAATAAATAGGTTTAGAAAGCCCTTTACCTTCTTTGGAAGGTACATATGCTGTGTTGACATTTTGAAATGATAATAATGAAACCGAATATTCTTTTTCATATTAATGAAAGACACAGGCCTCATTTATTAATGTCATTTATGTGAAATATATTTCATTTATTCTTGATTACAAACCTGTAGAAAATGAATATGCATGTTAAATAAAATACGGTCATTTTATATTCAGGAAAATGCTTACTCTATAGCTAAGTATTTTTGAAGGTCATTCTGTGTAATGTAGGTATGTTTGTAAGGTCCAACATGAAAATTTCAAACTATAACACAAATGCATAAGTGTATTTCTGTCTTCCCCAGCAAATTATTGTTAGCAAAATAACCTGTTATGGTAAATCAACTGCAAAATCAGAACTTCCACTCTTACAGGGCTGCTGAAATTAATTCTTGTACAATTACTTTGCAAAGTGTACAATGTAAATTATTCCAAATATACACCCTAAAGCTGGAGTTATCATCCTTTTCCTAGTTTTTTTTCAAATTATAATTGTTATATTCACTCAATTTAGAATTGCTGATATAACATACACTTTAAATATTGTTATGTGTTATAAACTCCTAGCAATCTGTTTTCAAACACCCTGCACCTTTTGCTTTGTGTAAGAGTCTTCAGTGGCCCAGGGCTATGAAACAGCGCACTTGACTCTAGAGGCAGGAAGCTTTTCAGTTAATATTTCATGTTTCACTTATTTTAGCTTTAATTTATTCATCACAACTTTCCTCTCTAAAACATTTTTATGTGAAAATTATATTATTTCTCTCTTTCAAAGCAGACAAATAGCATCTCTCACTTATAATTATTGGCTTATTACATTAACATGTAAATTTTGGAGTTATCCTTCTACTGAGTTGGATATGAAATGCTTCATTTGCTACTTAATGTTAGTGAGATAAGTTAATTAATATAAGACATGCTATTTCAGTCTTTTTTTTTTTAAACAAGACTTTGATGTACTTTCTCTGGAGATGTTTAAAATTGGTTGAAAGAGTGCAGAGTGAGGTAAAATTTTAGGAAGTATAAAAGAACCATTGACAAACATCTAAAGAAAGAAAGGTAGAAGCAGCTTACTTTTCTTGAAGGCTCTTGACACAATCAGATAAAATGCAAAGTTTGTTGAGGCTCTGGAAAACAGTGAAGAGGAGGCCCAGTGTTTCCAGACCACAGACCCCTGTGTGAAAGAACAAAGGCTGGCCTTCTGAGGCTGTTGTTTCCAGTGGCCTAAGGCTAATACTATATTTGCTCAGACAACCTTAAGAGGTGAGTTGTGTAGAATAGGTATAGAACACCCCTGAAATCCTGAACTGCCAAAACAAAGCCTAATTTTGTAGCTTAGATATGTTCTGTGTTCTCAGTTATCATGCAGATATGGAGTAAAATTTCAGAACCTTCCTTTATATATGTCTTTTCATGAAGAATATAAAAATAAGACTTAAGAATATTTACTATAATGAATGTGGGAAATTCAAATATGAATTTTCTGGAGAAACCACAAAATTTTTCACTATTTTGAATCATTGGTGGCTTCTTTCTCATTCTTTAATGTACACATATATAATATATATTTATCATTTTAAAGTCAAGTAAATCGAACAATTTTTTTCTGTTTATGAGTTTTTAGCTATTGCTAAAACCAAAGTATGAAATGACTTTGCCACTCTTAAAACTTGTCTGTTAATGGTTGCTTCACATTTCTTACTCAGCTCTTTGCTTGGTTGTCACTAACGTAGTTTCTGTTTTTATAGCTTGACCGTATAAAAAGAATTATACAATTTGTTATCCTTCTATCTGCCTTTTCATTTAGCATAAGGTTTTCCAGTTTTACACCATTGCACCGTAACATATATCTTCATGTTTAGGACTGAATAATATGCCATAATATGCATACACCAGGTTTTCTTTATTCATTGTTCAATGAATGGATATTTGGATTTTTTTTCACCCTTGCACCTGTTATGAGTAGTTAACCATGGATCAGTTTTGTTGCATGACTGTTTGCGTAGGTATGTGCATTCATTTTTCTTGACCCTATTCCTAAGAGTAAAATTGCTGGGTCATATGGTAGTTTGGCATTTGGGTTTTGAGGGGCTCCAGACTTTTTTCCAAAGTGGCCAAATTCTTTTACATCTTACAAGAAACGTGAGTGCTCTGGTTTTTCTATGTCATTGCCCGAAGTTATTGTTATCTGTCAATTTGATGGTAACCACCCTAGTTCATGCCAAGTGCTATCTGCTTGGGATTTTGATGATGATAGCTGTTTGTAAAAGCATTTTAGTGTAATGATGTTTCATATGTTTACTTTTGTTATTCATTGTACCTGTTGCCATACACAATACCTGATACCCACAACTTAATGGAGGAGAGATTTAATTGGCTAATATTCTAAGGAAATTTGTTCCAAAGGCAGTTGGGTCCTAGGCAGAAACACCATGGTGGTAGCACATGGTAGAGCAAAGGTTCTTAGTTCATGGAAGCTGGGTTGTAGAACAAAGGAACAGGGCCAGAGAAGAAAGACAAGGGATGAGATATCATTCCAAAGATTTTTCCTCTATGTTCTAGCCACACACCTCCAGAAGTGTATTCGACCAATACCCCTCAAGTAGATATCAAAGCCAATCAGATGGACACTCGAGCCTAATCTCCGCATACCAGTGTTTCCTACCAGCTGCCTGTCTTTTTTTTTTTTTTTTTTTTTTTTTTTTGCTGTGACAGAATACTGAATATTACAACTTAAAGGAGGAAAGCTTTATTTAATCCAACAGTTTCAGAGTGTTTAAGTATCTAAGTCCATTTATGAGTGGCTTGAAGAAAACAGCTGTTCATAGCATCACAAAAGGAAGGAATCTGGGGTTTCTCAAAGAAACTGGGGCAACCCATAATGTGCCACAGTCCAGTAGTCTATCACTCACATGTAGTTGACCCATCCTGACCAGGCCCCACCTCTAAAAGTATGTAAAAATTCATAACATTCAGCAGGTGAGGTTTTAGGGAGACCTTACAGAACCAAATGATAACATTCTGTACCTGGCGCCCAAGAGGCTCATTCATGTCCACCTACTTAAGCAAAATGCATTTAGTCAGAGTCCTCATCTTTCCAGTACTGCTACAAATCCTGAATTCTGAGTCTCCTCTGAGACCCAGGTCAAACTCTTATATCTGAGTTCCTGTAAAAGTCAAAGAAAACACTTTCAACATACAATGGCTCAAGGTAAACATACCATTCCAAAAGGGAGGACTAGAAGGATAGAAAGTAACTGTACCGAAATGGGACTTAAACCCCTCAGGCCGAACTTCAGATCCTGCAGTTGGCTTCATTCATGTTGCTCCAATACCAGGGCCTGGAATATGTTCATTTTAGCCATGAGTTCCAATAGCCTCAGGTGGCCCTTCCTCTAGGAATGCACTGTCTCTGGCAGTGACCTCCACGGCTTCTCTTTCAGGATGAGTCCACTCATAGCCTGTGGATTTCCATTGCAGACAGTTCATGTTCCCAGCATCTCCAAATTTCTTAGGTTTCCATTGCATTTTTGTCTTCTCTAAACTTTATACATTTCACTGTCAGGGGCATGCTGCCTGGCCTCCAAGGCCATATTTTAAAATCTGTGTGGAAGCCTCCATGATCCATCCACTCTTCATTGCATACGGCATGCTTATGAAGCCAGAACTCTGTGGATGACACTGAGGTCCGCCTCTGGCTTGAGCAGTGCGATGACCTTGTCTCACATTGAATGTAGAGTCCTCTAAGTTCTTGGATGAATGAATTCCCTGGGGAGTCATTTTTCTGGGTTGCCCTGCAGGATGCCCTGAAGCTCTCTTTCTAAAGCAGTCTTTTGCTTTTACACCATTCAATAGGTAAAGCCTGGGGTCTGGCTTCTTCCTGAGGAACCAAAGGGAACCTCTCCTTTTTATTCTGATCAAGAGTCTTTGTTTTAAATGATAATCTTTACAAAAACCACGTGGTCTTTTTGTCCTAACTTGAAATGCTCTTCCATATTGGCAAAAATGCAAACTTTTTGCATTTTTTCCTATTTTTTTTTCTTTTGCTTTTCTGTGTAGAGCTGAATAGATACTTCAGGCAGTATCCATGTGAAAGCCTAAATATAGGCTGCCTTGAAATTTCCTCTACCAAGCCGACTAGTTCAAAACCCTTGATCTCAGTATCAATCAAGATCTCAGTTTCAAGCAAAATCTTAGGACAGAGGCAGAATTCTGAAAAATTTTGTGGAGTATAACACGTGTGGATTCTAGACCAGTTGCTGGTAAAGTCCTCGTTCCCATCAGAGACCCCCTTGAGCCCTGCTTTTTCAATATGCAATTCTGTCATCATTATGATCTCCTTAGCTCTAACCAGAATCTCTCATCAAGCTTGGCTTGCAGCATTCTAAAGGTTCCCCAGAAGGAATCTTGAAAACTTTCCAAAATTTTCCTGTAAGCCAGTTGCAAAGGCTTCTCAACCACAATGTTCAGTGAAGTCATAGCAACAACCTCACCTCTCTGGTACCGTTTTCTGTCTTAATTACTTTTCATTGTTGGGGTAGAATACCTAATGCACACAGTTTAAAGGAGGAAAGATTTATTTTTTCTCAGTTTCAAAAGATCTCAATCCATTCATTGTCAACTGATAGGCACAGTAAGGCTCTGGGAGAGAACAGCTACTAATGCCATAACAAGATGAAGCAATCAGGGGCCTCCAGAAAAAAACTGGCACAAGAGTCTATATCCTTCTAGGTCTGAACCCCATAATGTGTCACATGCCCACAGTCATTACAGACCTGTAACCCACCCCTCCTGACCAGGCCTAACAGCACATGAGATTACATAATGTGAGTGCATGGAGTCCTCTGGGGGACATTACAGGTCCGAATCTTAACAGTTCCTCATACTTCTCCTGAAACCATATTTGACTTTTAAGTGCAATCAGTTTCTAATTTTACCTAACACAGTATACCATGTAGACATACAGTTGTCCCTTTCCCAAAGGCTAAACAATCCCAGCATTTTCAAAAATACAAGTTAAAGTCTTTTCTGAGATTATAAGCAAACGCTTAGCTATATACCTCTGTATTACACAATCAAAGTAAAATGGCATAGAATAAATACTCCTCTTCTCCAGGGAAGGCATGTGAGAACAGAAAAGAAATGTACCAATATGGTACTGAAACTCAGAAGGACAAACATTATTTTCTGTAGCTTCATATATAGCACCTTGGGCACATGGTGGGCATGTATGAGTTTCAAAGTGTGGGACAGCCTAAAGGCTTGGGCAGCCCCAGCCTTATGGTTATGCCATGTGCAAGTGATAGGACCTTTCACGTTGACTGGGTCTACTCATGGTCTACAACTTTTGTTGTAAGGATTTTCACGTTCATGGAAGTTCTCTTCCTTCCTGGGATTTCCAGTGTATCTTTAGCTTTATATCTACATTTTCACATGCATACCTCTCAGATCCCCTTGTTTGCCATTGCTGGCCTTCCTTTGATATGTGTGCAGAAATCTTGCCAACCTCACAACTCTTGCATTATCATCACATGGATGATACCAATTTTAGCTTTTAGTAAAAAGAGTCGGAGGACTTTCTTTGACCATGGATACAAAGGAATCTCAGTAGCTGGATGGTCAAGCATGGGGAAATGAATTCTAGGAAACTATTTCTTTTAGAGACTTCTGAAGAGGGATTCTGGGAATTCTGTCTTTTCAAATGAAGAGCAAAAATATGGTGGTAGGGTGTGGCAGGACAAAGATGCTTAGGCCACGCAGCTGGGAATTAGAGGAGAGAAATTGTGGCAGAGAGGAAGAGGCAAAACCAGCCATGGATCCTAAGTTGCACCATTGTGGCTCCCCTGGCATACCATATGTGTGATTAATTTGAATAGATCCCCCATCCTACCATATTGGTTGTCCATCTTAATAGCCACATTGCTTAAGTACATTTATTGGATTATTGCAAAATGTAAACTAGAACTCATAGTATGACAATATTTTATGTATTGTTACATAAAAGTAACAAAGATTTTTTGATTATTACGGCCTTGCTCAGTGGCAAAACATTGCAACTGGCATTTTTTCCCTACTCCTTTTACAAGTGTGTTTTCGGATTCACAATACAGAAAATGCTAATCATATTTATTGAGGAGCTAGTAGAAATCAATGTAGTAAAAAACACTGAAGTATGGCTTTCATTTATATAAGTGATTAACCTTGTTCTATGGTTGTATTTTGTTTTAAGGTATACATTAATGTCAGTACTTAACAGAGTAAACAGCAGGAAAGTCTATAATAACTTCACATTTGAGAGCATAAATTTAACATCTCTGATTTATTGAGCAGTGTTTAGTCATATTCAATGTAGCAATTAAAAAAAACTTGTAATAAACTTTATGATATTTTTGAAATGTTATTTGAGATTTCCTGTATGGAAGCAGTAAAATCATTGGAAAAATCCTAGCTCTTCTGCAGCTTTGAGGGGTATGAGGATGAAATCTTAAGTGAAAATTTGCATAGCAACACATCAGAATGTGTTACTTTGCCAGAAAATAGTCTTTAACGGTAACATGAAAAGCATTGTTTTAATCAGAAAAATAAACAAATATTAGGTTAATTTAGTAATGCAAGTAATTATTTTTCATTTAGACAGAATAGGTGTATTTTCAATATGTTAATTTATGATATTTACTAGATTGTATTTTTTGAATATGTGCTTCATTGACATATACTTCAAATATAGCCAGCTCACCTTATTTAACATATAGTTCTGCTTTGACACATGAAACAATTTGTGTTATTCCTCCATAGTAAATGTAAGAAACTTACTTGTCAACTCCAGAACCTTCCTAATGTCCCTTTTTAGTGTACTCTTTTCCTCTGCCATCAGCATGAAGGACCCCTAGATTCTATTTTAATGATTAAATGCAAAAGAAAAAAAAAACTGACACAGATCAGAATATGGTGCACACATTTTGAGACTCCCTCAGAATATAACTCTAGAAGTATTACTCTCTCTTTGCTTCAGTTTTCTCCTATGTAACACCAAGACAAACTTTACTATCACATACTGTTTAGAATAGCGATAGGTATATCTTAAACACTATGTAAGGATGAAATAAACCACAAAACTTTCAAATTCAAGATGAAGTATGTGCTGGAGAGAAGGTGTATTTTCAATCAGAAATGATGTCCTTAAGTGTGGTTATGCATAAAGCATCAAACTAGAGTTTTCAATATAAGAAAACCTATTAAGTAATGCCATGCTTGGAAAAGTTTTGGAACGTGAATCAGCTCTCCAATTCATAGAAGGAATTATTAAATTCTCTTTCTCACAAGTGTTACATCCATCAGCATATTCTATCTGACCACTTCTAAGCACCTCCTGAGCTCCTGCCTTAATTCAGATCACAGCCCCTCTGCCATTTATTTATTTATTTATTTATGCTTTCATTTTGTGGCCATCACAAAGTGCTCTGTCTTCAACCTCACTCTTCCCCAGACTCATTGCTAACTGAAGAATACTCTATCCAGGATTTTTCAACATTTCTGAACCGGAGACTGCTTTAGTTTTAGACCACTGTCCCAAGGCTGTGGGTGTTGAGGGGAAGATACTTGCTCTGCAGTAGGTGATCCAAGAAGAGCTTTGGTGAGCAGGAGGGACCCAGGGAGGTAAATTGCACCGCCTGTCAGATCCTCAACGGAATTAGAACCTAACTGGAGCATGCTGATAGGAGGCTGAGCTCTGTTTCTTGTTCACTTAGTGCTTGCCACAAATCTGTCCCAAAGGCCTGGTGCTTACAAGGCTACAGATCAGTAGCCCAGGAGTTGGGGCCCCCTGCCCAGTGCCACACACTGTAAGATCCTGTCTCAGTTATTTTTTCATTGCTGTGACTCAGTATCTGACATGCACAAGTTTAGGAAAGGAAAGGTTTATTTTAGCTTGCAGTTTCAGATGGTCACAGTCCATTCAGCGGCGGCCGGCAGCAACTGAAGTACATGGCAGAGAGATAGGTAGAGGCAGCTTCTCAGGACATCACAAACAGGCAGGCAAGTGAGACTCATAGAGACTAGTCCAAGTCCCAGTCTTAGTTGGTCCTGCATGTGGGTATCGAAGGTGTGGCCACTACACACCTTTTGTCTTAACTCACACTCCTTTAGTCTTAAGTCACATGCCTCTAATCCCAACAATGGCAATCCACCCCTCCAGACCAGACCCCAATCCACCAACAGTATATGGCTCCATAGACAACCCATAACATTAAAATACATGAGGCTTTTGGGGGACACTCCAGATCCTAACCACAACAGATCCTTAGCATTCTTGGGTTCTCTTCCAATCCATCTTGCCAGTTACTCACAAGGCTTGTTTCCTTGAATCCACATATTCTCTTCTCCTGACAGCCTTTCCAGTATATGCGATTTAAAATTAAAACTCACAGTAGTACCCTTTGCAGGTATTTTCTGCTTAATTTTTTTTCTAGAACACGTATCAGTACTTCACACACCATTTTGTTTCTTGCATTTTCTATTAGTTCACATATTGTAAATATTTTTGTTTCAAAACATCTTTTTAAATTTCTGTATTTGTGTAATCTTTTGTATTGTACCGCCGGCTTTATACTCTTAATCATGTGTTAGAAAGATCACTTAGGGGATACGTAGGTAACTACAAGAGTAGACATAGTAAATTTTTCTGGGAAATATTTGCAAACATTAAATTGAGATATAGCAAGGATCTTGTTTAAGCCAGGAACAGTATTGGCTAAAAAATACTAGAACTAATTAATACATTCCAGGATATTTACAAGGTAAACCTGACAGGAATCTCTGAGCACTGTGACAGAAAAGAAGAACTTAGGAAAAGGTCTCAGGTTTGAAACTGAAAACCGTGTTCTTTGTGATGCCATTAAATCAGCTGTGTAAAGGGCAGATATATTAGTGTGTGTGTGTGTGTGTGTGTGTGTGTGTGTGTGTGTGTGTGTGTGTGTTTTCAGAAGTAATATTGTCAGGTTTCACAGAACTAACAATTTTTGATGTTTTTTGCAGAAATAGCCTCCAGAGGTAGATGTTACTGTTGATCTCCATGTAGGAATGATCTCTAGATTATACAATATTGAAGGTCATTATCTGGCTCACTTTGTACTCCTATGATTGTAGAAATTTAAATATAAGTTTTGATTCCATTGCTTATGAAAGTACATTTTATAACTCCTTTCAAAACCAAAGGTAGGGAATGTAACATGTGCAAGCTGGCCAGGGGCAAAGCTGGCAAAGTCCATTAATTATTCAGACAGTCATTCCTGCCTATTCCAGCTTTGGAAATACAGTGGCTGTCATAATCTGTCAGCTGTATGGCTAGCGCCCTTCAGAATTTACATCCATAAATGGTAACCTTTGAAAATCTGCATAAAGATAAGTCTGACATTCAAATGATAGCTGCCAGTCAGTTGTCTGGAGCAAAAATTGTCAGTGAGCATTTACAGCACAGAACAGGCCATGAAGCAGAAAGCAGGAAGCCGAGTATACGCAAAACAACAAAAAATATTTTTTATTCACCGAACAAAAGTAAGACTCATATTTTACACACTTTCACAACAATTAATGAAGTCATAACCAATCCTCCCTGATGAGTATTTTCCATATGCAGCCTTTGTCTCTAAACTCTTCTCTTATAATTTGTTTTAAAATGACTATTTGATTCTTATATTCCAAAATTAATGTGTGCTCCACATTCTTTGTGATGCTAGTTTTCCATTATTTCTTTTTATGAGTAGACTCGTACACTAGCAGTAATCCACTGTAATGTTTGTGTTCTGATGCTTGTCCCAGATCAGATCTTCATTGGAAACTGCCCACTCCTGCCTGTAATTGTCAGTCCTGAAAAAAATGCAAGGGTTGGGAAACCCTGCTTCTGTCACCCCAAGTAGACAAGCTATTCTGCATGGAGAGAAATGGATTCTGAGCTATTGATGCCTCTCCATTGCTGTTCGCTTCATAGCTATAAACAGTGCATCATTGTTACCTCTTCTTTTTTTGTTCTGTTTTGTTTTCTTACATTATAGTTTCTGGATTTATTCTTGATTTTTGTATTGATTAAATATGTTTTGAATTTTATCTTTTAAATGTTTCATCATTTATATAAATGCATATACCTTCGAAACCAGAACTGTTATATTTTTACCTGTATCTGTGCTGTTTTCCTGGTTCTTATATAAACTGAGTATCCTGTCCAGAATTTTTTTTAACCATTACTACAATTAAGATCTCAAGCAGTTATATCAGGTAAATTTTTTCTCCTACTGCTTCTTTGTGATCATAGCACAGATATGCCTCTATTTCTTACCAAATACAGGACCATTCTCTATTCCCATCAATTTAAAAAATTTCCAGAATATCACATAAACAAATCATACAGTGTGTAGCCTGTTGAGACTGACTGTACTCGGCATAACACTTTTGAGCTTTACTCTTGAATCTAAAGGAAAAATGTATTCCTTTTTTTTTTTGTTACTGAGTTGTGTGCAGGTATGCAGATATATCAATACTTACTTTCCATCTACTTACTGAAGAACATTTTTTTTGTGATAACAAAGTTGACGACATTTCTGTGTTTTGAATGTGTCTGCATGTGCATGTATAAGTATCCATCTTTCTTGGGGAGATATCCAAGAACGATGCAGCTATATCATATGCTAAGTATATATATTGAGCTTTTAATTATGTTTATGTTTTTTTCTATTAACTTTAGTTGATCTAATATCTATTTTTGTATTTAAGGCACTATTATTATTATAAAATAAGTTAATTAAAATTAATAAGAAACAACTTCTTCAAACATTAAACTTTGACAAGTTCTCTTGTGAGATTAGCTTGACCATTGCAAGGGCTGCTTCTACTGGTTTCAAAATTTATTTAGGAAAATTATACTACCCATATAAAAATGCTACAGTTATTATATTTTCATTGTATAATATTTTTCACTTTTCCTTATTAATATGTCTTGTTTTCTCCAGTGATTCTAACATGCTTAGCCACAGGAAGCCTGTGTAACCTTAGTCTGTATTAGGTGCTATTTCTACCTGTCTATCTCAAACTAATGCTTGTAGGAATTGCTTTTTTTGTGCAAAGGAACCTCATTGAAAAACAAGATTTAAAAAAAAAATGTGGCTACATAGGACCCAACATATGTAAACCAACACATTAAGAAAATAAATGATAGAAATGCAGAAGACTAAACATGAATCTTGAGATTGAATATTAGAAAAGGAGACCCAAACCCACCGAGTCATAATTAAAAGTTATTAGAGTGGATTCTATTTTCTATATGTCAGGATAAAATTTGTGTATCCATGAGGCCCTAAGTCACATTCAATTTACAGATATGGTTCTTTTAAAAAAGAACCCAAGATCAGTCTGTCTTTACCTCAGGCCTGGTCTTACAATTATCTTGCTGTGAGACCCAGGGTTTATCACATAATCTCTCTGGATTGTAGTATTCTCATTTGTCCAATTAGTGAGGGCAGCGTTAGATTACCCATAAAGCACCTCTGGCTCTAAAAGAAATATATATATATATATGATGCTGCAATTCTGTGAGGATCTTGGGTCATTTAGAAGCAAAAGTTTGCTAATACATTTAGTATATCCTGACATAAGTTGAAGTTAAAAAATACTTATGTTAAAAAAAAAACAAACAAAACATTTTGCTTATGAAGAGGAATCTACTACATAGTCCAGGAAAATTAAGTCATTAATTTCTCCAGTGTTTTCAAATTTTAATATTTTAAAAACCCTATGCATAAGTTAAATTAAGTGAATGCTTAGGAAAATGTAAACTTCTATGGACATTTTTGATTAGTATGGGACTTTGTTAAGATTTCTTGCTTTTAATGTTTTCCAGAATTCTGAGTGTCAATAAATTATTTAATTTTCAATTTCTCTTAATTTTAAATTACACACTTTATAACAAATAAAAGTATTATTTTATTTGTGCCAATATGCAAGTTTAAAATACTTGTAGGTTACATACTTAGAAAAGGATGGGACTATTCCAGAATGTCACTTTTGGTTATATTGCTTAAGACAAATAGCCACTGATTCATTACATGCTGTCTCTGTAATAATATGGAATGTATAAGTCTTGACAAGTAATGGAGACTAGACCATTAACTTTAGTTTATAGATATTATTTATTTGGTATATATTATATTAATTCCTGGGTGCACAACATCTTCACTGTGTTCTGGGGTTGAAATATTGCCTTATGTGACCTTGACCTGGATAAAAGTGGAGGTGTTGCTGGGTGTCCAGAAGCAACGGCACCTGGCTGTGTGAGGATGTGCAGGACATTCTAAGGAGAGACCTGAGCACAAGGGAGCGACTATCCAAGAGAGGCCTTGGGAACCGCTAGGTGGAAAGAATTTTACCCCTGGAGAAGATAGAATTAATAATACTTAACAACAACAACAACAACAACAACAACAACAACAACAACAACAACAACAACAAAAATAGTCAGGACCAATAGCATCCTCAACAAAGTAGAAAATATTGAGTAATCCGATTTGGAGGGAACATAATTTTCTTGAATGACAAAGTAATGAGGAAAGAAACTCAAATTAAAACTTAAGAACATACTTTGTGAAAAACTTCTTTCTCTATTTACCATGGACCTAGTATACTGTGGTTTTAAGGATTAGATGTCTTGGAGTGTGAAACGTGTGCAAAGGTGAGATAAAATGATTAGATTAAGAACTCTGAACTAGATGCCCATGCTGAAAGTTACTGGAATCTCTGAGCTGTTAACCAAAGCAGTAAGATCACAGCAGGATTCTCAGCATTGTTGGTAGTTCAAGTGGTGAAATGAGTTGGCTGCACGTTTGCAATAACCACTTGCAGTATGTATCTCTGGAAATGACTTGGTCCTGGAGGACCAAGGCTTTCTTTTTTAAAACATACAATTTTTATTTTATGTTGTTTTTTCCTTTTATGTCTCTTTAGTATATAGGATACTTATTTTTGTCTTGATTCTTAATATGTGTTAGTGAAAGAGAATTCAAGTGCTTTTAAAAAGAAAAAGAAAGAAGGAAATTTGATTTCTTGATTTGGCCTATTGTGGCCATCAGTGTTCTGAGAACAATAATGCAATTACCTCAAATGTTTATCTATAACTTTTAATTCCTGGAGTGTATCCTCTCAAATTGTGTCTTACAAATGAAATAGAAGCTATCAATTGCTTGTTGGCTTTGTTGCCAGACAGTGGAAATGCCTAGATTTTTTTACTAAACTTGGTTGGAATTCATGTATGATCATGTGAACTTACCATTGTAAAACTGAATGAAGCAACTAAATTTTTCATGCAAATACTTTGTGTAGAATTATGTGTCATATTTTTCTTAATTATAAGTGAAGAAATCTTGTAAGTCTTCTATGCTGTGAGATATTCCACAAATGAAATTTTAATAGACTATTTTTAATTTCAAACTCATATGTTTAATAATTCAGTCCACTGCATTGAAAGTGTTTTGGGTTATTAAATTGTGGACAATTCTTTAATAAGTATCTAAAAATAAATATTAAATATCTTTTCTGCATTTAACATTCAAAGAAATTGAAAGCTTCTTAGCATGACACTATCAGTAAATGTTGAAACCATAATTTTCAAAGATATAACCTTTGTAAAGAATTCTTTTTAAGAACAGAGCACTGAAAATATTTTTTAAACCCTTTTCTGGGTATATAAGTTCTGCTCTATTTTTTGCTGTGTTGTTTCAGGTGCTTTCTCTCTTCCCTGATGTATTTTCCATCGGTATTTGAAATGCACTCCCTACTTTATTGTTAATTCTACATAGTGAGTATAACAAAATATAAGGTTTCTAATCTGTTATTCAGTTATTTTGACAAAATTGCACAACAAATAAACTATCGATTTGAAAAGTAGGCAATTGTAACACATTTTAAATAAATCGTTGTATGCTAAGATATTTGCACATACACTCATTGGAATGGAGTTCAGTAGAATACCAAGAAGTCCATTTTCAAAAATTGAAACCAGTGATATAGAGGATTAAATTGTAAGGGTAGAAAAAGGAATATTCATCGAATCATCATCCTGTCTTTTAGGGAGCACACTGTGTTAACACTAGCAGGTAAACGATGCATAATAAACTAGTGGAGTCCTAAACACTGCATTTTGTAGTAGTTATGAAATCATGGGTTAAAAACCGTAACTGACTTTGAATCATTTTCCAGTTGCATCCTTCACAGCCTGTTTTAGCTAAATACGGAATGATTTAATTGAGAAAAGCTACCTACAGTGGACCTGTCACTCAAATGATTGACATAGTTTCTATATATACATATCATCCAGTGACAAAATTCTTTCAGTTTTTATTAAAGCAAAAAAGGATTTTTTGAGAAACTTTAAAAGTAACTTAAAAATCAGAGATTTTTCTGTATTAGCATATTCATATTTAATGTAATTGGAGTGAAAACTAAGTTATACTTTTGGCCTAATTCTGCCATTATTTATGAATAAAGCTTTTCATTTAAAGAAAAAACAAAATTATTTTTATCTTGAATAGTGCCCTAAGTGAGCCAGAAATGGGGGTAATTTTGGCTGATTTCTCAACATTCTCTTCCTTTTCTTCCTCTTCCCTTTCCATTAAAAATTTGTGTGTGTGTGTGTGTGTGTGTGTGTGTGTGTGTGTAGGACTATACATATCAATTATGTACTAACATATTTGTTACAATTTTGGTCTGTGGTGAGAGATTCTTAATTTGACTTACTTTAAAGGAAATATTGCCCTCTTGATGTAGTCAAGCTGATCTTTTGGTTATTTTATTTCTTGAAAATATTAGAGCTGTAAGTAAAGTACTGTAGGTGAAAATGGCAAGTAATAGAATTCTGACTTTCCCAGTCATAGTCCTTTTTTGTCTCATCTACCTTTAATTCATGCTCAGAAATTTTCATTGTAGTTATCATTAATATATAACATAGTTACTACAAACGGGCTATGCAGTTGTTTTCTTTTCATTTAGTTATTTTCCCCACAGAGGTGTGCATTGAAAGCTTCCTGCTAGCTCTCACTTCCTAGACACCTGTGTCACTGGGTTCTCCCACCCACTTTTCCTCTCCTTTGTACTGTATCATTAACACCAGCCTTCCGTGGATGCTTACTTAGATTAATCCCCTTCTGTTCTTTATATTTTGTATGTGCTGCATGTGATTTATTCCCTAGGAAAAAAAAATGACCAAACCACAGGAGTCAATAACGGCTCCCTAGAAAAACAGGGAAGTTATCTCTAAGAATCATTTCTTGAAAGGGAAAAAAAGGAAAAACAATTCTTCTCTATATTATCATGTACCCGAAGTTGTTTGGGTTTAGATTCGTAAAAATGCAGTATTGAGTAATAAAGTAGTCAGTGAAGAGCCATGCAGTACTGTATTTTGGATGGATAAGTAAATCTGGACTTTGTAAAAAAAAATTCTGTTGGAATTTTTGTGGAGAGCCATTCTTCATATTATTTCAAAGGTATTTTTCATACCCAGCAGACTACACTAAAATGTTTGAGTAACAAATAATGTTGGTTTGATACATCTTACTTTATCTTGAGAGACGGATCGTTGAACAGTGTCTACCCAAATGGCCAGTTCTGAAAATTTATCATTGTCCTTCCTAACACGGCCAGCAACTAAGAATAAGAATTGGTTGAGCTGCACATAGTGACACAGGCCTGTCTGAAAGCTTGATGTAGGAGGATTGAACCCAGCCTGAGCACTTCAGTGACATAACAAAACCCTGTCTCAAAATCAAAACTAAAAACCTCCTGGGGATATAGCTCAATTGGAAGGCTTTGTACTTGACCTCACAGTCCAAAAGAAGAACAAACAAAACAAAACAACAAAAAGAAGAAAAAGAAAAAAAATGTGAAATTTCATGTGTAACCAGCAGTTTATTAGACAGCTACCTTGTGAACTCTGAAATAAGACCCAATATGGTGATTTTAGGTTTGGATTTTGATTTACCTCTTTTATTTATGTATATTAGCTTTGGAAGCAATGGCTGCAGTCTTTTTAACTCTAGGGACCTATTTAGTTGGTGACGCTTCTCCCTAGAGGGGACGGAGGTAGTACTTGTCTTGCAGGAGGTTGTTGGAGGACAGCTTTGAAATGAAGAGCAGCCTTAGCAGGGGAGCTGGGAGCAAAACTCCGCCTCCTGTAAATGATCAGCACCTTTAGAGACTAATAGGAGCTGCTGACAAGAGGCAGAGCTGTGCGCTTTGCCGACTTCCTGAATTGCTTGCTTCCTGTTCATGCCTCCAAGGGCCCGATGGTCAGGTCTTTCCTAGGCTGCATGCTGGTACAGGTCTGGCCCCTACATAAAGCATGGCATAAGCTTTTATCTTTGTATTCAACTAGCATGTTTAGTGAGTTTAATTCATGTTTAGTGAGTTTAATTCTAGTAAAAATGACTGGATTCAGTATTACTAGTAAAATAAAGTTTTCTCCTTGTTATATCTTAGTCTTCCCCGATTATGCTTACCATTCTAATTTTTTGACATCTTGTGATTTATTTTAAACATTTATTTTTTGGAATCTTTGGCCATGAGCACCTTCCACCACCTCCTCCTACCTTCTGCATTGTACTTCCTTAGTGGATTCCTGAAATGAAACCAGCGTTCATATAAAGGCTCTTTCAAAATTTAATATTTAGTTAAGCAACCAGATTAGATCAAATATAATGTTAAATGAAGGCATCCTTTTTCATTCTTGCCTTTTTTCCTCCTCTTCCCTTTTACATGTGTATTTTCTTCCACAGTTGTGTCTGTCCTCTGTACACACTTCTTCCTCACCATACATGTACCCTGCTCTTTTTTCTTTCTTAATTATTTCTTACTGTGAAGGAAACAATAACTTACTCCAGTGTTGCTTGAATGTATTCACATATTTTGATTTGAAATAAAAATCTTGAAAGGGCCATATACAGAACAGGACAATACTGTGTTTGTAAGTAGAAATAAAAAAAAAAAAAGTCCATGGATTCAGAGATCATTGCAGTTACGGCTAATTTAAATGTCAGAATGGTGCCTAACTAAAATTATTTTAATTCAGTAAGGACACGGAGTATCAGTTACAGATGTATAACACTTTAATGAACTCTGTGAAACTGTCAGGAATACAAATAATTTAATATTATTTAATGGAAATTAGTATGATAAATAAAAGGCTCTGCTGGTACTGAAAGTTTGTGTTAACGATGTAATCTTAAACAGAATATTTTGAGTGTAAAATACAATCTTAAAGGTTAGAATTCACCCATCTGGCAATCATGTTTACTACAATTATTAAAGTTTATCTGATTTCATCTTTTTCAGATAAATACCCTTAATTGTCAAGATCAGTTTTACTAATGCTATCTACCTTGCAAATTATTTAAATTTATAGAACAAAAGTAGAGAAGAGATGCTAATAAATAGTAAAAGAATCATTATTGTTTCGTAATAAATGTTTAGAAGTGCTTAGGAAACAACCTAAATCACTAACAGTGGTAGTAATACCAGACATAAGCAGAATTTTAAGCTCCTTGGGCATCAAATTTTAGTCTAACAATTGAAAATGTTAGACGTAATAACTAAGGTATTCTGCTAATTTTAAATGTTTAGTATTTAAAAATCTTTCCTATTGCTCTGTAAACAAACTATTTTCTTCAGAATTTTAGGAGTAGGGAGGAGTTCATGTTTGCATATATATATATATATATATATATATATATATATATATATATATATATATATGATAAGACAGTCAAAAGCTGCCAGGACAGAGTATAGTTTTCATACTTAAAGTGTTTTGTTGACTAATGCAATAAATCTGTATTTGGTTATACATGGAAGTGAGTACTTCAGCAAACAATCATTACAAGTATGCCCCTGAGATAATATAATTTTTGGCATATGAAAATACTCAGCAAGATAGCATGTATTTCTTTAATGTAATACAGAGAGTTCATCAGCTTTTCTAAGAGTTCTCACAAGAACAGAAAGAAAAAAGTTGCAGTTGAATTTCAAGCTTTAGTTAATAAGCTTTAGTTATGTCGTAACTTCATGACTGAGATATCTAGAGGGGTTAATTTCACATGGATGACAGTGTTGTAATTATTGTAGAAATGAACATAATTATTGTAAGTGGAGTCAAGGAATTAAAATGCGTTTATTTATTAGAGAATATGCAAGGCTATCATAAAATAAAAAATCTTTCGTGCACTTGAACAGGGATCTAAAATAAAGAATTACTTTACTTTTGGAAAATCTCTTAAGTATATAAAAAGAGACAAATATATGCTTTATTTTCTAGAGGTGAAGAGAAAGTCAACTAAAATTAATTCCCGTGTTTAAAGCGGGCATTTTGTAAAAGCGATCCATCACTATATATTGTTCGTGAGTTTCCTTGTGAATTACTGGCAGTGTGAGGCCATGGTAGCCACAGCTCTTTATTCCTTCCAAACCAGTTATTGTGCTGCTAATTAGAATTGGATATTGGTGGTAGTGGAAATGGGGAGACTATCAATGTTACTTTGTGTTAAATTTTAATCACAGAAGTCAGGACATTCAGAATTATGGTTTCCACGGCAACCACAACACTGAGTCCTGTGTGAAGGCATTACAGTGGGGGTCTTTGATTAAAAGAAAGTAAACCAGAAGTGAAACAAAATGCTCCATATGTGCAGCTAAAGTTACAGGGAAGAAAAGAGGATAAGCACAGTTCCCTTGTCCTTAATTATATTTGCTTAATGGTATGTCACGTGGTTTGGTAATACACTGAACAGTCTGTTATAATTCTCATGTGGATATTCTGTTTTCATTATATTTCATTACATTTTAAATGCTTTTTTCCCCTAGCATCATTTGCATTTTTTGAATTTGTCTTTTTTAATTTCTAAATTGACTGTTGATTCTGACCTTAGTTGGTGACAATTCATGTGGACCTGGATTTTTTTTTTTCCACTCCAAAATCTTTTTGATAATGCTGTGGAAAAGATGATAATACTTAAGAAACTTATTTTTACAATCTTATTTTGAATAGTAAAGATAGCTAAAGATAGTAAAGATATTTATTTTCCTTGAGGTTTTATCATCAACATGAAAAAAATCCTAAGCCATAAATGAGACTGTTTAATTCAGAATAGGCAGAGGATTATTGCAACTATAAAAAAGATATTTTTCAGTAAGGATATTTGGAATCACCCTTCAATGTTCTAAGTACATATTCAGAGAATACTGATTTAAATTTTTTTTCAATATTTTTAGTCAATAGTTGAGATAACCATAATTAAACCATTGTTATATTTCTATTCCGATTTAGCTAACAATAGAGTACTTGGTATATACCAGGAAAATATGCTTCGTGTAATTACAAACATATATCAGCATTCCTGAGAAGTGTTTATGCTTTAGATGTGGAAGACAGCTGCTCTGGTAATGAATTTTTCATGTGTTACACGAGTGCTTTATTGAGCACCTAATTTGGATTAATTGTTCTAAGTTCTTCATCATCTAAGTTTATCTTCCAAAAAGCATATGTTTTGTGACATATTAGTTGAAAATAAGTGAAAGGTCATGTATTTTCTGCATTATTATTTCTAAATATAAACAATCAAACTAATATTTCTCAGTGCATTTCAAAATCCATAGAATATTTATAACACTCAATGTAGAGTCACTGCTGTTCTATGAATACTAAGGCATGGATGAATGACAGTGTATTAGATTTAATACTGTTTCCAGACGATTAAAATGTTGAAAGTGTTTGAAAATTTTTCTGTAAAAAGAGCCAGATAGGAAATACATTCTGTTTTGCAAAATGTGGGATACATCCTAACCAATCATGTGCATTTCTGTAGTTTAAACACATCTATAGTCAACATGTGAACAGATCAGTTCTTTCTAATACAATCTCACATTTTAGATGCATATAATTTGCACATCATGAAGTATCTTTTTGACTTTTTCAGCAATACCAAAATGTTAAAATTATTTTTATCTTTGTGACATTAAAAAAAAAAAAACAAGCAACGAGGCAGATTAATCTCTGGAGCACTAGTTTGCCACACTCTAATTTATTCCCTGTTCCCTTCCCTCCCCTCTCCTCCTCTCCTGTCCTCTCCTCACCTCGCCTTTTCTTTTCTTCCTTTCTTTTCTTTGTATTTTGTAGGGTGGATGTTGGTGTTGATTTATTAATTTTCAGAACATCTACTTGCATGACCAAATTACTCGCAAATATGTATTGAATTTTATTTTTAAAAGTTATTTTATGTGATTTTTACAGAAGACCTGAATATTTGATGAGCGATTGCATTTTGAAGTAATATATTCATAAGGATTCATAAAGTAGTTCGTTTTCCCCACATGAGAACTTCTGTTTTGGTACAGGAGATTGCCTCAAGCATGCCAGGCAAGTGCTTTACCACTGAGCTGTATCCTCAGCCCTAGAATTTTAATTGAGTTGAGAGGTCAGCAAGGGTGTGGTAGATTGAGCAAATGTTCAGAAACAGATTGGAGAATGCAATTTGCTAATGTGGCTATAGTGGGCCCCTAATGTTAGATTGTGAAACTAAGCAGTTTCAAGCACATCAGGATACCTAAATGGCTTCTCATAGAGAGTGATGCCATAGAATGATTACGGTACAGAATGATGCACCTTTGTGTATCTGATTGCACATAGAAGGAAGAGAAAAAAAAAAAAAGTAGCTGTGGATGTCATGGTTTTTAGGTAACCTTTGAGTTAGAGACATGATCTATCTTCCTTACAGCAGAGTGAATAAAGGCTGAAGAATGATTTATTTCCTTTAATTCATGCATTTGTAAGATCCATCATGAAACATAAAGTTACCTATTGTGTTAGTATGCCTGTGATGTCATTAAAAAAATAGTCATTGTCTTGGTGGCATATATATATATATATATATATATATATATATATATATATATATATATATATATATATATATATAATTCTAGAGGTAACATTCCCTTATCAAGTTACCAGGTGTTTCTTCTTTTTGCATTCTGGTTAAGAGTTACTTCCTGGCTTCTCCGTGGCTGCTTCTGTCTCTGCTTCTGCTGCTTCTGTCCTCACATTGCATTTTTTAGGTGGGCCCATGTGGGTTGTAGAGCTTCTCTTTTATATGAACACTAATCTTATAATAGATTCAGCCTTTTGAGGCAATTGGAAATTTACTTTGGGTCTCAGTTTTGTGACAAATGTTCTTACAGATTTTTTTTTCCTGGCACCCAACTCCCAAAACCTTTGAAATATAGGTTGTAAGTCTTTAAGTCACCTTCTGTTCTTCCATGGACAGTACTTGTGCCTGAGAATGGTGGATAGGCTCACATGTAGACTAGTTCTTAGGGGAATCAGCTATATGATTAGAGAGTAGAAAAATTTAATCTCACCTTCTAACTCCAAGCAAAAAAGAAGGCTGGAGTTCAGTTTAATCACCTGTGGCTAGTGATTTAATGAATCGTGTCTATATAACAAAAGCTCCATAAGAAACCAAAGGACAATGCTCAGAAAGCTCCTGGTCTGATGACAATTATGTAGGGTCTTGGGGAAAATGACAGCCCTCGAAAGGGAGGACATTGCAAATCTATGTTTCTTTCCTACTACTAGACTTATATGTCTCTTCTATTTAGTTGTTTATGGGCTCTATGTTTTTATAATAAACTGATTTTCTAGTAACTCTGTTTAAATTTCGTGAGCCATTTTAATAAACTGTGGAACCCAAAAAAGAAGACGATGGGAACTTATCATTTATAGCTGATTATTCAAAAGTTCAGATAACCTGCTGTGCATGGGACTGTTGTCATTTGACTATTGTTAAATGTGTGTTGGGGGGGGTTGATAAAATTATAGGATTGAGCCTTTACCCTCTGGGGTTTATGCTAACCGAGATAGATGAAGTCAGAATTGAACTGACTTGAACTATAGGGCACTCACTTGTTAGGTAGAAGGTTTAGAGAGTTGGTTGGTATGAGACACATTAGTTGACCAGATACATTGAGGGGAATAATAATGTGGAAAGGAAATGAGAGTTTCCCATGAGGTCTTTATGATCTCATTGAATGGCAATTTCTTTCTTAAATACTCCACCTGGAAACATAATCACATTGTTGATTAGGGCTTCAGCATATAAATTTTGAGGAGATTTTGTTTAGACCATAGCATCTAATCTGTGCTAGTCTCTGTACTAACATGGCATAAAATAATTATCAAGTTTCTAATACTGTGCTATTTCCATTAGCAAAAAATATTGAAAATAATTGCAAAAATGGATATGTAATTGAAAACTAATAAAACTTCTAAGAAAGAAAGAAATAAGCTCTTTAGAGCTTTATAGTACTAGGAATATACGTGTAATATGTGATAACATGATCTAATTTAGCTTGTTGGGTTCAGAGAAGTTCTCCTTATAGAGTAGTTGAGTCATTTTTACAGAAGAAACCAGCTTATTAAAACCCGTGTCTGTGTAAGGAACATGTTTCCATTTTTTTCTACAAGCTGAATTAATATCTTGACATTCTCCCATTTCCATTAACCTTTTGATTTGCAAAAATACAAGAATAAATTTTTACTCTATGAAAACGTGTCCAGTTGAACATGAAATAATTTATCACAAAAATCATGTCATTTGACACTTTCTAATCCTGGTTCTAATGTTTTTTTGTGGTAGTGGATGTCTCAGCTAAATTTTATGGCTATTGAGTAGATCCATCATTTATTATAATAATTTGTTTAATCACTACTCTGAATAACAGAGACAATAAATCATTCAAATAACCTGACAGAAGTAGGAATGCACACCCTGGATTTCCCATTTATGGACATCAGCAACCCGAAATTACTTATGCCCAGTTCCAGAACAAAATGGACTTCTCTCTTGGGAACCTGTATTGTTTTTACTCTGGCTGTTTATTTCTAAGATTTTGACTAATATACCTTTTTGTGCCTCTCTCTGACACATCCTGAAAATTGTTTCCTGTGATGGGAACTACTGAACCTATAAGTTATTCTGTGGGTGGGGTGAGATAATGTTCTTCATTACTCTCATAACTTCTCATACTTCTCATAACTTCTACAAATCTGAAAAAGCATACACTTTTTGACTTTGTTGAATATTTAATTTCATACTAAGTTGACTTTAAAGATGTATTGCGTGTTTTCCTTTTCTGTCTCTCGCACTACACCCTAAACATTATGAGCTGATTTATTTTCTCATTTGTTGATCCTTCCATTTCTAGTAGCTGCTAAACATACTTAATAATTTTTCTTTATTAATACATAATCATCTTAATAAGATATGTGTATGTTTAAATCAATACTATGTTCATTGTTTTTGCAGAAGGTGTTTGGTAATATTAGTCAAAGGGAAAAGCAGCCTATGTTTTTAGTGATCTAGTGAAAAACAGTGATGAATAGGGCTTAAATAGAGTCTTTTGTTTTTGTATAATTTTTGTACATTACAGAGATCTAATATTATAAAGGAATATCTAAAATACTAGAAATATATGTGAGAATATTATATAAAATGTCAATATGGATAATGAAGTTATATATATATATATATATATATATATATATATATAAGATAAAAGAGCTTGTAGTGTTCACTTCCCCAGAAGTCTTCACCACAGAGATGGTTTTGGTTGAGGAGGGAATTTTATGTGAGTTACAGACCTTATGAGTCTCTGGAGCAACTGTTGTTTGCTTCTTGTGGAGGCTAAGAAAGAATGCTTTCAAATTAGAATGGACTGCGAATTCACATTGAATAAGTTATTTCAGTAGGAAACATGCAATTTCATATGCTTTCACATGTATTTTCAATGTGTGTCAGGAACTCAGCCTTAATCGTATTGAGTAGTGTAGCACCTATGTACATTACTTATAAAGGGCGTGATTCTGTGAAAAGTATTGATTGTAAACTCGTAGACGTAAACCTTAACTGTATTTGCTATGACCTGTCTAGGTCAGTGATATATCAACTGTTGTATTTTCATACAACAGATATTTTCGAATTTGAAATTTATGATAACAGTAAGAAAGTATTGTAAAAAGTTTCTGAGGTACTCAGAGTACATGAAAACTGTCCATTAACTCAAATAGAATGCCAAGCTATATTTACACACATCATTTCTTTCCCTTAATATGAACCCTGTATGATTTTGAGGAAAAAAAATAACATTTAAAATATGTATAGTAACTGTTAGTAATGTGACATATAGAATTTTTAAAAAAGGATATACAGTACAATTTTGAAATACAGATTTTGTCCCTGACTTTGCCAAATTCTTATGTGCAGTAGTTTCTTTGCATTAAATGCAAAACATTCTTCCCATATTGACAAACTCTAAGCTTTCTGATAAATAACATTACTTGGTATAGTGTTGAGACAGAATCAGACAAAAGAAAGCATTTTGATCTCCATAATCCAACACCCGGTGACCAGTAAACCTACTAGATATTCATTTTTCCAAATGTGACTTATTATTATCTAGTATCATTGACTATTTTTAAGTACCTTTGGTTAAACTCAAGGTATTTCAAAAAATAAACAATCCTTAAAATTTATATAGTCACTCATTGAAATAGTAAAAACAATCCTGATAGAAGGATTTAACATTTACTAAGAATGGCCTGGAAAACCTATTTGCATATATATTACCTTGTTAATTTTCACCTGCATCCATCTGTGAGAACAGACTGTTTGATCCCTTCCATGACAGATGAGAAAGTTGAGGGTACAAAATTTATAAGTCCTCCAACCAGTGTGTGTGAAGTTTGAGCTCTAACCTAAGCTGAGCCCTGCGTGCAATTCCACACTACTGTCTGACATTTTGTTGGAGTGTTTAGGTAAGTTCTGACCCTGCCTCTAAGAATATTTAGGTAGCTAAGTTTCACAGGTCTATTAACTTAAAACTTGTAGGTAGGTAGGTAGGTAACTTCTATGAGTTATCAGTATACTTAGAAGGTGCCATGTATTAATGAGATAAGTAACATTTTATCAATACATCTACTTGATGAAGATGCATTTTTATGCTGATCTTGCAATTTTTAACTTCTTTACTTCTTCGGTGACAGGTAACACATTTGTATAATAATTATATGAGATGTTATTTTCAGTTTCATTTTAAAATTAACTGCATTGGTTGAATTATGACAGGATAGGTTATTTGGTTAAAAAGTTATTGGAGTCTTTTAAACATTACAATTATAATACCTTCATATTTGGACAGTCAAGAGTCATTCAACTATTTGAATTATTGTTAATTTGTGCAAAAACAGTTCTGCATGGCTTACAGAGCATTCCGGTTGGTAAAAAAGTGCAACACTGTAAGTATTGTTGTTTAATAGGTGCGTTTATCTTCTGTAATGGCTGAATGATGTCATTGGTATTTCCTTTTACTAATAGTCGTGTGCTGCATGCCACGAATCATTTCATAAAAATAAATTTTTATGCAAGAGAGAGTGTAAAGCATTATGTTTCAACTGATGTTAAAATATTAAAAATATTGTTATGATTACCTTAGTCTAATTTTATAGCTTTTACTGCATTCCCGTGTCATTCAAACTAAGGGATGTTATTAGTTGTGTGGTTCAGCAGGATTTGTGTACTTTGGTTTCAGTGATACTGTTTACATTTGATAACTGATTCTGATACATTTATTCTAATCGGAAGAATTAGTAGTAGAGTCAAGATGAGGTTCTTTTCTTTAACTGAATGCCATAATAAAAGATGCATGGAAAAAAAAAAAACACAATGAAGAACTATATAGAAATAATGTACTTAAGCAATCCTTACTTTTATGTTGCAAAACTGGATAACCTTTATCTTCATTTATTTTCTTTTCATGGGTATCTATAATGAGAGAATTGTCTTTTAAGAATTGAGTAAAGTCTGAAAGTCCAATACAGCAAATATTATATTTAATCCTTGAATTATCTTTCCATACTTGCTATGAAGCTTTCAGTTTCAAAGTCCTTACTTTGCACAGTTAATCTTTCTTCATAACATCTTGATGGTGTCTTAGAAGTGCCACAAGAAAGAAAAGAAAAAGGTACATGTGTGGACAGACTTATAGTTTACATTGCGGCTTGTTTTACTTTCCAAAGCTTTATAACAATAGTTTCTGTGTCATCATTATAGAACAACTTGAAGGATGGAGACAGATTGAAATCCCAAGGGACGGAGAAAGCCGAATTAGCTCATATGTAATGTACATAGTTAACCATTAATTTTACAAATGCATGCATTCAAAACCATAAAAATGCATTTGGCTTTCATTTTCAAGTACAAATATGTGTACTCTATAAATGACTGATTGAATTAACTGCAGATTGAATAGTTTGATGACTGAAGAATTAAATGAAAGGATTCTTTGTAAATCACGGAACCAAAAAATATAAATTACTCTTCTACAACCAAGTAGACTGTATTTATGAGGAAGGTATCTGGAAAAATCGCCATCTAAATATCTGTGATGGTGATTGTACATTACATCATTTCTGGAACATGAAGGCAAATTTGGTGGGATTAAAAAGAGAAGGAAAGAAATATGGAAAAGTGTATTAAAGTGGAGAGTCCTAATAATATTTATAAGACAGGTCTATGAATCTCGGAGAAATGTCACCTGTACTCTCACTTTCCCTGCCCCATTCTCTCTTCTTTCTTTTCCTTTGGAAAGTTTTTCCTGTTTGGCTTTCAAGTGAATTCTAAATTCATAGCATTTATTAGGTTGGCCCTCACCTCTGCTGCTGGATATTTTAAACTGCTGCCCCTCCCTGCACCTGGGTCTTTGTAGTCCTTCGGGGTAATAGCTGCTGCCTAGCCCCCTACCCGAGTCCCAGTTCTGATGCCTGTAAGGGTTTCCCCTATTTTTGACTGCACAAAAATGAATTGTAATAATTTCCTGCATGAGAATCAGTTATCAGAAACCCCACGTCTATTTTTAAATTTTACTGGTTTGGAGAACCAATTTTGGACTGTAGCCTGTTTTCTTTGTCTTAAGCCTGTGCAACATTCTTTACTTGCCAATTCTTAAATTGGAAATGAAATTTAACCCAGATTCTTTAATTATATGAAGTATAAATGAGTCTGTAGTGATGCATTTTAAATTTCTTGAAACTAGCAAGTGAGGTTTTTAGACCCAGGATTGAATCTGAATTGGGTGAATCTGATTACCCTTCCTCACATGCACACTGATGGTGCCGGGGTACTTTTATTGCCTCTAAGTCTAATGTGCTCCTAAATTTATTTATGAGACTCCTTATTATTACAGGTTACTTGCAAATAAATATCTGTGATATAAAAGGCTGTTGATTTTCAGCCTAAAGATATTGAATTTGAAGTCTAGATTATGAAATTTTCTCTTGACTCTCAATGTGACATTAAGAATAATCATGTTCTATGAAATGACTCTATTCTGGGTTTCTCTTATTAGAGAAACCATTTGGTATTTAACCTTCTGTGTGTCTCACTTCAGTGAATGTGATGATCTCAAGTTGCATCCATTTACCTGTAAAAGCTTCAGAATTATCTGTCTTTATAGATGAGTAGTATTCCATTGTGTACATATACCACATTTTACATATGCATTGGTCTGTTGATGGGTTATTTTGATGCCTTTCACATTTCAGCTGTTGTTAGTTGTGCTGCTGCTGTGAACATGGGTATACGTGTATCTCTGCTATATAATGCTTTTAACTCTTTTGGGAAGACTTACAGAGAGGTATGCTTGATTCAGAGAGGATATTTATTTTCAGCCTTCTGAATAATTTTCATACTACGCTTCATAGTGCTTGTACCAGTTTACAATTCCCTCAGCAGAGTGAGAAAGTTTCTTTTCCCCACAGCATCACTAGAATTGATTACCGCTAGACTTCTGAATTATATGCCATTCTCTCTGAGATTAAAGAATATCTTGTCGATGTTTTGATTTGCATTTCACTATTGGCTAAGGATGTTGAACATTTTTCATGTATTTACTGGTCATTTAGATTTCTTCATATGAAGAAAGTGGGGTTTGGGGGTGGTGGGGAGAATTGGAGGGTCAAAGTAAGAGAGGAAGAGTTTGTAACTAAGACATAATGTGTATGTGCACAAAATAGTAAGTTTAATGTAAACATGTGTTGCATATATACTTACTAATAAAATAGGGGGAGAAGAATAATCATTTTGCCTCTAAGAAATTATAATACCAACATATTCTACCCTAAAAGCATCTCTGTCTGGTTCATAGGTTTCCTTTTTCAGTTGCGTTTCAAATAAAGGTTTCAAACATGCTTTGAAGGACAACAGCTCACACAGAAAAAAATCTCATTACTCTACTATATTAAGAGGTATATGTTCCTGTTGTTGTAAGATCTCTTTTTTGTGGTTTTTTTGTGTTTTTAAAAATGATAATAATTATGTGTATTTTCAAGATGTTGTGACAGCCTTACTTAATGCATAATTCTTATATGGTATCCCTCCTAAAAAACACACAGCCCACACCTGTTTTGTGGAGATCAAACAGTTTTAGTTTTAGGCAAAGATACTTCATTCATGTATGTTTCACTTTGATTTAACAGTATCTCAAAAAAGAATATGACATAATCTTTTCAAATACCAAAATGTGAATCAGAAAATAAAATACCATGATTTTTACTAAAATAAAATTGTAAAGTAGTCTGAATACTTTTTGGCATATCTTTTTTAACTTTTGAAGTATTTCTCTCTTTGCATTTTACACTTTTTAAATTACAATGTTTGTAGAACTAAAATTAGTCGGTGTTTAATGAATCAGAATAGAAACTTTAGTAATAGGAAGATCTTATTGATACAACTATTTCTATTACAGTGGATCACTAGATTTTTACAATAAGTCATCCAAGTTTTTACATGTGTGTTTTAGAGCTGTTGAGCTAGAAATGGAACAGAAAAAAAAATTCTTTTTAAGTCACTAAGTTCTTCTGTTTTGTGTCTGGAAATAAAGGTATGAATAAGGAAATCCAGAAAAATCAACACGATGTTGCTCCTTGAATAGCAAGATAATTATGATGTCTGCCTTCATCCCTTCTGTCTTTCCGATTCTTACATTTGTCAGGCATACGACAAACATGGGATTTTAGTTTTACTTAGGTGGAGGAGAACAAAATAAAATATTTCTGTACCTTCTTGCTTAAAGCATTTTTTTTCTGTTGTTTCATTTTCTGATTTTTCTACATTGTTTTCCCTAAGAGCAATTCCTGATAATACTCAATTCTCTTATTTTAAACGATGAATCAATTTTAAACAATTTTTCTAAAAAGTGTCAGATTACAAAGTTTTTACCATCAGTGGGAAATTATTAGACTTATAGTGCTTTCAATTAATATCTTTGGGTAGAAAAGCTATCGAGGTATGAAACCCTACAATTAGTAGAATTATGTGTCCATCCCCAGTCCACAGCCTTAGCCATTAAATTTCCAAATTCTAATTTTATATCTTTTTATTATATTATTCTTTTCCTGTAAAGTGCCATAGAGCATCATGTTAGAATAAGAGTGCTGGATCTGACTTTCCAGGAAAGATATGAATAATAATAATAATAGACTTTCTCCCTACTTTTAGTGTCTACACATACTGCTTCAAATCTACTGATTTCCATAAGACCTTCAGTAATAAATGTTCCACAAATTTAAGGTATTTGGTCCCTCGTGTGTGACTTAAATAGTACATCTGTGTTGCTAAATATGCATCGATTATGTTAAACACTGGAGCTAAAATTTGGCAACCTTCTCCTTTTTTAAAAAAATTACTTACCACTGGTGCTCTAAGAACCAAATGAATATTTCCAACTGTTGGGTAATTATGCTTGTCATTTTGCTACTCTCAATGGATATTGGCCAGTGAATTTCAAATTATTCTAAAACTTTTTCAGAGATATATAGGAAGATGGAAGAGAACACTTAGGTTACTAAAGAACATTTGAGAACTTTTTTTTTTTTTTCACAACATTGAGTTGTGAATATATTTCTGGTCATTTTTCTTCCAGATTACATCCATGTTTTACAAGATTGATGTTTGTCATATATTACCAAACTTGCTGATCTAACCATGTATTTAGGTTTTTTTAATAAAAGTTTTCATTTGTTTTTCAAATCTTTACTCATCCAAATAATGATAGCAGTCAGTTTTGGGGCTCGGGATACTTGAAACACGGGCCAAGTGATTGCAGGAGTTATTAGCTCAGTTCAGCTTAATGTTAACAAATTTTGGGGAATCCTAAGTAAATGCACTTTTTTTCCTTTAGTCTCCATAGTAGTTCTCTAGTTGCTTTAAAAAGAAGTGAAAACTATTTTATTTATTTTTCTTGTAATGTTCCTTACAGCTATTTCTTGTTTTGGCTTTGACATTAGAAAGTAGTTTTAGGTGTTGCTGTTGTTTAGATCTAAAATGTCTCGTAAAAGATTCCTCATTCAGAGGCGGGGCTTGTGGAAGTTCATTGGACCATGGGGCACCAATCAGTTCATAGCTGAATGTTCCCTTAGGAAGTGGGGCTTGCCTGCAGAGGTGCGTCCCTGAGGGTGTTACCTGCACAAGTGTTTTCTTGTTCTCCCTCTCTGCATTTTGACTGTCCTGCGGTGCGCGGCGGCTTCCATCCACCCTGCCCCTAGTCTTGGAACCAAACTGTCATGGACTAAATTTTAAAGAAGTGAGAGCCAATTTAATCTTCTCCTTCTTTAAGGTTCATGTGTTAGATGTTGTGTCTTACCGATGAAAGAGCTAACTAACACAGATATTTGTTTTAAATGTCATAGTCTTTAGTAATAAGACAAGAAACTTTGAATAGAGCAATATTATATGACTTTCAGACTAGGGGTGTATGAGACTAGGGGTGTAGGTGTAGCTCAGCAGTTAAGGCACTTGCCTAACAATGTCATGACTCTGGATTCTCAAGCACCATGTGTAAGCTGGGAATGGAAGCACATACCTTAATCCCAGCACTTAAGAGGCTGAGGAAGGAGGAATGCCACCTGTTCAAGACCAACCTTGGCTACGCAGTGAGTTCAGGTTCAACCTGAGCTACAGACCAAGCCAGTCTTAAAGAGAAAAAAAATATCATATAGCATGCCTTCAAAAATAACTATCTTTTACATATTGACATTATAGTGTAAAAAGACTTCAGCTGAAACATAAGAATTTCAAACACATTTTAATCTGAGCATTTTAAAAATGGTTAACATCTGTTAATTAAATTCATGTACAATACTGATAAATGCGGTTGTATTTGCTTGTCATTTTTTTTTTTTTTTGAGACAGTCTTGCTGTGTATGCCAGGATGGTTGAGCTCATGGCTTGCCTTATATTAATAATTTTTAAAAAGTATAATCTAAAAATAACTGTTGCATTTCTTTAAAAACCTTTTTATTTAAGGCTAATTTTTAATGAAGAACTAAAGGATAACTGGGAAAAGATGAAATTTGAAATATGAATACCAGCATGGCATTGCCAAGTAAGTTCTGCAGAATATTGTGAAAATTCTTACTCTAAAAATTTACTGTGGTAGACAGCAACACTGTAGGATGGATCTACCACATCATTATTTGCCTAAGGTTCAAAAGTTATTTAACAATGATAATAATCTTAAATTCTAAGTTAAAATTATATTAAATTGATGAATGAAATTTCACACTGCATTCATTTTATATTTTTTCTGCTTTGGTCTACACCAGTCTGATACTGGTCTCTCCTTGTTCCTCACCTTTTTTCTTCTCTCCTTTCAGTAAAAAATAAATAGTTTATGTAATGTAATCTATTTTTCAATGTAGCATATATCCTCAGATCTTCCAGGTACATACATTTTAGTGAACTAAGAGGAGTTTTCCCCCAAAATAACTTATTTCAGGCCATCGCTTCCATATCCTGGTACTGGCCTGCTGTGTTTAGTTCAGCACTCTTTTTCCAAGAATGCGTTGCTGAATTCACTAGCTGTCTATTCCTTTCTGAAGGCTGCTCCTTTCTCTGTCTCTCCTGTGGATTGATTGATAAATATTCTTCTCAGTCAAAGAGGTTTATCTTATTATAGAAACCATTTTTTATATAAAAATAATTTTCAGTCATTCTATCTATGTTTCTTGCTTGCATACAAATCAGTGAAATTTTGTGACATTGTTAATTTGAATTTAGGATGTCTGTTTCTATTTGACTGAAACTTATTATGAAAATTAAAGACACAAGCAGTCTTTTGATAAAAGCAAAACTGTGAGGGTTTTTGTTTGAACTTCTCTCTCTCTCTCTTTTTTTTTTTTTTTTTTGAGACAGGGTCTCACTCTATCACTCAGGCTGGTCCTGAACTCTCTATGTAGCTCAGGCTGACCTAGGATCACTGGAATCCCCTTGTGTCAGCCTCCCAAGTGCTGGGATTATAGGTGTGTACCACCACGTCTGGTTTATGTGGGCCTAGGGAATGGAACTGAGAGCCTTGCACTTGCAAAGCAAGCGCTTTAACCGCAGTGCCATTCCTCTTACCCCACTTCACTGCTTATTAAACATTTTAAGTAGACTTTTAAATGTAAAGGAATACTTGAACTATTTGCTTTTAAAATGAAGAAGATAGCAGGAATTTCCAAACATGCTCCAAAATGATCTGTTATTTAGTTCAGTTTCAGTTTGTGGCAAATTAAAAAAAAAAAAAAAATCATTGAACACTAAACTTAGCCAGCATATGTAGAAATAACATTTGCAAAATGTTCTTACTTTAATATTTAATTTCAGTAATAACATTTTAGCAAAATGCTATAAGCTGTGCATCAATACCAATATGCTAACTGCTGTTTTTCCCATTTACACCATGACAAGTTAAAATACAGAATAAGCTTTTGAGAACTTTTACAGCAATTTAATATGGGTTACAACAGCTGAGCTTAAGATAAGTGAGCTTATTTATTTATTTAATTTTTCATCCAAGACAATATGTTTTAGGAAAGAATTATAGTATAATAGTTTTCATTAAAAAACAAACAAGGCAGACCAGGTGGCTCAGGCCTGTAATTCCAGTATTTGGTAAGCCAAGGCAGTAGGATTACAAATTAAAACCCAACCTGGGCTTCTTTATGACTTAATGTGTCCCTATCTCAAAAATTCGAACGATAAAATTGGGCTGCAGATGCAGTTCAGTGTGAAAACCTTTTACTCAATCCCTCCTAGAAAAGCAAAACAAAAACAAAACAAAAAATCCTTAAAATGTGTCTTGCCACAGGTAGTTTTGGTGTAGAGAGAATGTTCCATTCTTGATGATGTAATTGCTTGTGTAGGGTTATATTTATGAAATTTAAAAAATCTACCTTAATATTAAATAGCAGTGGTATGTATTTCAAACTTATTTGAACCAAATTCCATCTTTTTATGTGCTCTAGAGGAAATTACATGGATAAAGTAAGTACAAGATCCCATCTTGTGTTTGGATTGAGTCTACTCCTTGAATGAAACCTATGGAACGTGAAATTTGTTGAGAGATATAAATTTGGAAGAAAACCTTTCCGTCAGAAGTGATAGATTAAGGGCAGGGGCTGTTGCTCAGTGGTAGAATTGTGCACCCAGGTTGCTTCTCTAGCACCTCAAAAACATGAACAAAAATCAAAATATCCCAGACATAATAGGTTTAAAAGATCTTAAATGATCACTTGCTGGTAAGTAGTGCAGCAAAGCTTTTAGTTAGTATTTTTTGAAGAATGAGAGGTGAATCTAGACAGTTTAGTTGAGTATTGATGCTGTTCCACATTTCTAGTTTTATCATTTCTTTTTCTTTTGCCACTCCTATGATAAAAATAAAAAAGGAAGTAGAATATCCTACGGCTGCAAGGACGTTGCTTTATGGCTCTGAGTACATGGTTTCATGGTTGAGAATGGTGTGACAGTGGCCTTGACTTCCTGGTGGGAAACCAAAAGTGCAGGAAACAAAAAAGAATAGTTCATGGAAGATTGCAACTCATTTTTTGAAGTTTTTCCACAGCTATGCTCACAAACTTGCTTTTGTACTTTATTTGAAACTATGTCGTGTGTTCTCCCATATCTCAAATAGTAGAAACGTAGCTTTGCGACTGCCAAAAGTATCAGATTTCTGCTGGTGAGGAGGGAAGTAGACAACGGCTATGGGGTGGTCACTTGTTTCTCTTTTTCCTATCAAGTGTTTTATATTCTGCAGTTGAAAATATTTTAATCTCAAAAGATATGACATGTTTTTGTCCCTTAAATATCAACAAAGCTAGCTGGAATGTTGTTATGCATTACCTTTCATGCACTTCTTGTGTGCCTGATCATGGTTTGCTCCTTTCTCCTCTAGTGGAACTTTAATGATTGTTGTTGAGTCATGACGAAACACTCGGTGTCACTGAGGTGACTGATCTATAATAAGATGGTTCGATACATACATTGTGTAAAAAGTATTTTGAGTCAAATCACACAGACAGCAGTGTTTCATCTACAAATTTCTCAGTCGGCCCAATCATTATGTATTTTTTTATTTTCTGGTAAAATGTTCCATTCTTTCATTTAATATGTATTACTAAATGACACAATCTTTTCTTTTATTAACTGTGCTGAACATTCACTCTTCTATAAAGGATTTTAAGAGGACACTCCAGTAGTACACAGAATGCTCTTATGTATATATTGAAAACAGTAAATTTATTTAAGATATTTATTTACATCTTAGTGACCATAAATAGAAACATTATGTGTTCTAATAGTTAACAGAGAATTTTTATTTTTGCTGTAGTTACAGAGGGATTCTCCTGTCTGATATTATAGTTCTCAAAATTCAAGGCTTAGGTGGCAATTAATTATTTTCAGAGTGTGAATATATTTTATATATTATATATTCAGTAGATTTTCAGCAACATTATGATTTTTAAATTATCTTTTTCAAATATTTCTTATATTCAGATATTTTCAGATGGCCATTTTATAACCTTAAATTTAATTGAATATGACTGCACAGCAACATGTTTTAATCTTTTATGTATTCATTTCTTATTTTTTAAAATTTTTTTTACATTAGATAACAATTTAACTGACCCAAATACTATTTTATGAGTGTATTTTAAATAATTTTGCTCAATAATTTTGAAATAGTTTCTATAAGCTATTAAATGGTTAACATTTCTTCACATTTGTATCATTTTGAGGCCTGAGTAGTAAAAAAATTCACACAGAATAGGACTCTAGAGATTAGCCAAGTATCATTTTTATTTAAATATAGAAACTAAACCCAGCATAACTAAGGCCATGTCCAACCTTAAACAAAATCATCACTTAATTGCACAGGTAAATAGATAGTTTATTGTCTATACTTATTTTCTATCTCGTATTTTACAAAATGAATTTGTATACTAGATTTGGAAATTCCGCCCCAGTTATTTTAGAGTGGTACTGTAAACTTTATGTTCAAAAAGTTTTTTTTTTTTTAAATAATTCTAGAACGTATAGTAAAACACTTGTCTGTTATCAATTTTCCATATACATTGCAAGTATCACCTTGCTAACAAGTTCACATGGTTGCTGTGATGTTCAAACAAATGTGTGTGAAAAACCCTAGAAGTCTAGTCATAGTATCAATAACACAGCAGTTTATCTTTGTGACACTTTTTCAAGAACTATTTATTAATGTTGCAATGCCTTTGTCATTTTTCCTGTTTTTACAAATTTTATATAGAAAAATCACAACTATTTCTAAGTGCAACAGTGTCAACAATATGTAAGATAATACTTATGACCTAAACATACTTAAATTTATTATTTTCACAAATTAGCACAGATAAACTGATTTCTACACCTATTCTTTTTTTTATTGTCAAGTACCTTGATATTAGAGGTATTAGTAGAGCTATGTAAAGCTATATAGTTCTGTCATATGCTGTATGATCATTAGTCAAAACCCCTGAAAAATAGATTTTTGTATCTATTTTCAATAACATTAGAGACAATATTTCTTCATCTGTTTTCTTCAATCCTAATTACTTTATTCTCTGAATCTTTCTTCACCTTAAAAGTTCTAATTGGGTACTGTCATCTTCTTGAGTTATTTTTCAACTTACTTTTTTTTACTTATGTAAATCTGGTAACTTATGTAAAGAAAGTCCAATCAAAGGTATCAAACTCAGTGCGATACTGCTTTCAATTTTTATGTCTTTCCTTGTTTGAAAAAAGAAGACTCCAGATTTCACTGTGGTTACATTGGAGGTAGGGTGTCTTGAGAAGTTAAAGTTGACTTTAGAGCTGTGTAATATAAGTGGATGTGTAGTTTTCTTGGGTGTCTCCATGAAGATCAGCAGAAAACCTGCTTTAAGAAATTATAAAGTAACCAACCCTTTGTAAGAAATAAACAATAGTGATTGTCTTCAGAGTAGTTTTTAATTCTGTTACTCTAGTATATTTTCTTTTCAGATGATGGCTGAGAAGCCAATTCACAAATTGTGCCAGATGCCACAATGGCAATAGAGTTTTCTTGTCCTGGGATTTGGTTTGGTCTGGTCTCATTTGGTCTACTCTCCTCTGATCTGGTCTGGTATAATCTTGTCTTGCATTTATTTGAGTGAACACATTCTACTGTATAGTTTTGTTCAGATGCCTGCAAAACTTGGAGAAGATGTTGCTGTTATTGATGCATGACACACAGCATATATATATATATATATATATATATATATATATATATATATATGTATGTATATGTATATGTGTGTGTGTTTGTGTGTGAACATATTATATACAAATATATGTGATTTTAATTTTGAAAACTTCAGCTATGATTTCAACTTTAGAAAGGTATTCTAGTTGACCATGTTGAGTGGGCATTGTGCAAAAATTACCCGTCATATTGATCTAGAAACATTTTTATTTTCATCTGTACTAGTTTAGTTTGCATCTACATGGGTTCTGTTACAAAAAACCATGTTCTCTAAATAATGAAAACATAAATTTTCAAATTTTTAGAGTTTATCATCTTGTATGTTTAGCCATGATTGTGACTAATTTTAGCACTATTTTATTTGTAAATATGTAATATGTACATAAACATATCATACCTAAACATACACATAGATATAATAAAGTACAAATATAGCAAAGTGGAGCATCTTAGTTTTTAACTTCTTCATATTACTTATTAAGTTTTCTTGAATACTTTATGTAAGCTTGATAGAAACAAAATTCATCTAAGGTATCTTTCTGTATGAAATATTTAACCCAATATTTAAGGTCTGTATCATTGTTTCAGAATACATAATTCATGGACCTTGTAAATGTTAGTAAGCCTACTTTGGAGAATTAACTGTCCTGTACATTATTAATAATATGCTTCCATTTTCATTTATGTAAGGTTGTTTATATGATTTTACTTTTCTAGGACTAGTTTAAAAAGGTTTATGCATTCCTCATAGGCTCTCTCTCTCTCTCTCTCTCTCTCTCTCTCTCTCTCTCTCTCTCTATATATATATATATATATATATATATATATATATATAGTACATAAGGACGCTGTTCTTCCTTAAGATTGTAGAATTAAGATGGTATACTTATTAAGAATATATATATATATATATTTATATATAAATAAATTGTATTTTGAAATCTTGGCTTGTCATAAAAAAGGATGTTAACCAGATGTCAGTAAAAGTAACAGTTTTAGAATGAAATGCTAGTCAAGAATAGTGCAATGTATTAATCTCTACCCTTAGAATTATGAAGAGGAATGCTTGATAACTTTAAGGTGGCTGCATTTTAAGAGTTTTTATATAATTTTTGGAGATAGGCATGGCTAAGATTTTAAAGTAAGAAGAGCTAGGTAGAATTTTGAGATGAAATAGTCTAGTTTATCTTCTTCAAAATTTGGTTACTCTCCAAAATTTGCAACTTTAATTATTTGGATTACATAGGTTTATTTATTTATTTATTTATTTATTTGTATAGCAAGAGAAGATGATTTCAGGTGGAGATATGTGAATTTGAGAGCCAATAGCCAAGTAATACAATCAGAAAGATACTGACCATTCGAGTAGATGATTTGAGAATTATTAAGATTCTGATAGAAAATGAACAGTTATGATCACCACGTAGGGAAAAGTGTGGATAAGGCAAGAAGCCACAAACTTTGATAACACAGAGCACTGAAATTCAGTGTGGAAGGAGTTAGCAGGAGGTTTGTTAGACATTTATGTTGCATTTTAATTTCAGGAAATATTGAATGCTTTGGTAGAGTTTAAACCCCCCACTACTTTAATATGCATCAGTGGAAAGCCAAGGTAGAGGAGTACCCATTGCAAAGGGACGTTGGCAGATGATAATATGAAGGAGAATGAGAGGAATGACACTAGGGGGAAACCAATGAATTAGGGAGAGTTATGCCATGAAACAAATTGAAATCACAGGTTAAGAGAGCGAATCAGTAGGAGAGGGTAACAGGTTGAGAGCTTTGCACCATGGCTACACTTTCCTGAACTTTCTAGGTGTTACTCGTTATTTGATGGGGATTGTACTATTTTAGAATTCAAAATCTAATCCAGGGGTTAACTTGACGTAATGAAAGTTAGTGCGATATGTAGGTGGTAGTATAAGTCGTGAATGAAGTTTAGAGTAAGAGCGTATTTCATGTTGAGGCTGTGAAGAACTCCTCTTTGAACAATAAAAGGAGTTGGTGAAGGAGACGGGCATGAGTTAATGAGAGATTTAGAAGGCAACATACACTAGAAGAACAACACAACAGAAGCTGACAGAATTTATATCTGATACGATCCTAGTGTGAGTTCATGTTCAAACATCTGCGGGCAGTGTACACGGTTGGGAATTTGCTACTCCCTGACTGATCCTTTGCTGCTCCCCAGTTTGGTAGTGTATGTCTTGCAACATGAGATTTCCTCACCTGTAAAAGCAGAATGATAAGTGTAACCACTTCGTAGATGTATAAGAATTAAATCAATATTTTTAAAATGTCTACACAGTACCTGTGGTATAAATTGTGGCCCTTTTTGTCTGTATCTTTTCATCTATTATATACCACATATAGCATAAACTCCAGATCTCTTATCTTATGATTCAGATATTATACGTACAGATGTGCACATACCCCTCCACATTTGTATCTTAAGTCCATTTATCTATGACATCATGAAATGCTTTGTTAGGGAGCATTTTCATGAAAGAAAGCATTTTCTGTAAAATAATCCTTGCTGAATACAGCTACCTTAAGGCATGAGGGAGTGGGTCTCAATACAATCGTTGGTTTATTTTGACTAAGATTCTTGCTTTTTTGTTTTATCTCTAGGAAACAGTCTAATCTTTATTTACAGTATCTTTCGCACAGGTGGTACTCACAATTTTGCTAGGAAACAAAAACCCTAAATTAATTTCTTTAGGTTGTGAAATTAAATAACTATAGGTAACTGAAGTTTGACAATAGTAAACAGTAAAGCATGCAGTTTTTTTTCCTCTACTTTTATTAGTATTTGTATATACATATACACATATACATACACATATGCATATATATACATATGTATATAAAGAATACACATACATATATATATATACATATATATATATTATATATATTACATAATGTTTACAATGAACTTGAATATTTTTTGCACATATATAGCACATCAACTTTACAATCCCTTCTCCTTTTTTCTGGTTTCACACCCTCCCCATACCCCCTAATTCACACTATCACACCCATTTGGTTCTGTAGAATGCCTGTATTCTGGGTTTCCTGAATCAGAGAAACTATGTGATATTTAACATATTTAATCTTTGCATCTGACTTATTTTACTCAAATCACCACTCTTTAGCTCAACTTTTCAACCCTAGAATGGGCTGCAGTGGCCTATTTTTGATGCCTCTTCTCTGTGTCCAACCAAGCCTTTTATTGTGATATTTCCCAAAAGTTATTTTTTTCCTATATCTTTCCATGTCTTTATTGAGATTCTTTAATGTGGCCTCAGTCACCAGTTCACATAAGGAAAAGAATTATTACAATGCAATTCCTAAGATTAGAAAATGGGGAAAGAAAAAGAGAAAGGTTAAAAATGCCTTAGCAGGTACTGAAAGATAAAGTTTGTACGTTCAAAAGTTGTTCAGGTGATCATTACATTAATCAGTTTTCTTAGGATAAATTTACATCAAAGACAGAACAAGTGAATTGCTACAATAAACGGACTTAAGTCTGTATCAGATTGCTTAAAAACTTCAATGTATATCACATTGGTATATTACATTTAAATTAATAGATATGATAAATATAAGAATACTTAGTTATTTCAGAATTAACTTTCATAAATTATTTATTCACATTCCACTAATTGCTAACATTTTGCCAGATTTGGTTTATCATTGTATTTACCTATCCATTCATAAATTCATGCACACATATTTTTTAAAGTTTTTATATTGAGTTCCCATATTGAATATAATTATGTTTTTAAAAAATATTTTTGTTTTCAGAGACAGGGTTTTGCTTCATAGCCCAGGATGGGTCTGAACTAACTATGGAGCCCAGCTTGGCCTTGTACTCACAGTAATTCTCCTATTTCAGACTCCTGAATGCTGGGATTACACACATGTGCCTCCATGCTCAGTTTGTGTGGTATTGGGGAATCAAACTCAGGTATTTAGCACTTGACTTATGCTTGCTAGGCAAGTGCTTTAACCACTGAGCCATTCCTCCAGCCCCCACAAAATATACTATTGCGAATAATAATTTTGCAGGAAAGTTTCACAGATTTTATGAACCAGTTTGTATGGATTTAGAAGTATACCAGTCAAATGATTAAAATACCAGTCTTTTTTTTTTTAAACTTTCTTATTAAATGTTTCCTTTCCTTAATGATTTTTTGCTGCTGCTTGTCTCTCTGCCTCTATCAAAAAGTCCATCAAGTATTTTCTACAGTGCTGTGCTAGTGGCCACAAATTGTTTTAGGGATTCTTGGTCATGAATTTCTTTTACTTCTTCAATTTTCAGGGATAATTTTGCTGGGTAGAATAACCTGGGTTGATACTTTCTGTCTTTTGAAACTTGAAAGATCTTGCTCCAGGCTTTCCTTGCCCTTAAAGTTTGCATTGAGAAATCTACTGTAATTTGAATAGGTTTGTCTTGGTAAAATAATGTCTGTATTTCTCTTGCTACTTTTATTATTTTCTCTTTATGTTGTATTTCCGAGATTTTGATTATGGTATGTTGTGGAGAGTCTCTTTGCTGATTGAGGTTATTTGGTGTTCTATAAACTTCTTGTACCTAAAAATTCATTTCTATTTTTTAGTTTAGGGAAATTTTCTTGCACTTTTTTGTGAATTAATTCTTTTCACCTTTGGTGCTGTCTTCTCTTTCTTTCACACCCATAATTCTCAGATTGGTTCTCCTTGAATCACCCATGAGCCGTTGTATCCAGCTGCTCTAGTCACTTCTAATTTTTGAGTCATGCCTAATTATAGCATTTGTTTCCTCAGCCTTGTATTCAAGGTCTGAAATTCCGTCCTCACAATATTCAATTCAACTTCCCATGTTTTTAAATGAAATTGTCATATATTGAATTTCAGCTAGATTTCTTTTCAAAATTTCCACTTGTCTATTAAAATGTTCCTTCGTATCTTGCATTTCTTTTTTTACTTAAGCTAATTTTTTATTTATGAATACTATATGTTCAGAAAGCTTTGTCTCCATTAGGACCACTATTTGGTTAGTGAGTTCCTCTTTAAATCCACTGAGCTATGCTTTCATTTCTTTGAGACGATCTTGTTTGAACTGGTTTTTCAGTTCATTGATTTGCTTTTTGAATGAGTTCCCTATGAGTTCCACTATTTCAGGGCCCATGACATTAGTTTCTGGGGTCTCTAGTTTGTCTGTGGGTATATTGTTGCCTTGTCTTATTCCGTGTTTCTGTTGTTGAGGGACTTCACTTAAAAGGCCTACTAGCAGAGAGGTTTCTTTGAATGACTATGAGGGTGTGTCAGGGGAGCCTAAATTTTTCCAAGTTGTATTTTGGGAGTCTGCAGTGAGGGAGAACCTAACAGCCTCATGGCCTCTGAGGTGTCATGGTCATCTTTAACCTCCTCAGCTATGTTCTTTCTCCTGCCCTGTCTTCCCTTTCCCAAAGGTGGGACTCTGCACCCTGTGGAGTACTCTTACTACACCCAGCCATTCAGGCAGTGGGCGGCCCTTCTCTCCTCTCCACAACTGTCTCTTGTGCCAGTTTCCTCCTAGGTACTGCTTAACAGTGACTCCAACACCTGTAATGCACTCGTCTGAGCTTTCTTTTCCTATAATCAGTTCAGTCTTGTGCTCTTTTTTCAAAATGTCCCTTGCTTATTTTATTGCCTGTTATGCCTGATGAGACTGCTTCTGATCTAGGCTCCAGGAGGTGTTTTCTAGGGGAAGCTTGCAGTGTGTCTGTAGTAAGCACTACCCACAGGCTTGTTCTTGGAGCCTGGGGCTACCAGCTGCTGTTAATTCCTGCTTCTCCTGGATCCATGCTTACCTCGGTCTGAGGTTCTGGTCTTGAAGCTTCCCTTCATCTGTGGATGCTGGCAGCTGAGGGCTGCACTCAGTTGGCTGCTGTTTTCCTCCACTTCCAGTATGTCTTCAGGATTTCTCACCTTCCCTGGTCTTCTTTCAGTTGTTGGGGTGCTCCTTCCTCTTTTAGCTCAGTCACAGCTTCTGGAGTCTAAGCAGCTTTTCTGTCTGTAGATGCTGGTAGCTCCCAACTGTTCTTCATTGGCCTGGAGTGGTTTCCTGGGCTGCTGAGATTCTTCTTCAAGGCAGCCCTCCCTCTCCTAGCTACGGCAAACAGGCGGTTTTTGACAATATTCTCGGCTTTCTAAGTGGTTGCAGGAGGAGACATTGTGCAGCTCTGTTACTTGGTCACCATCTTGAGTGGAAGCTCAGTTGTGCCTGTTTTAATAATAAATGACAGGTTAAACATTCACATCTCTGTGTAAAGAAACACAAACTTCAGTTTCTTTCTCTTGCACCGTGTTGTCTCTCCAGGAAAGATTCAGCAAAAAGCCAGCTGAAAAGTTAAAGGGGAAGGAGAACAAAGCAAGCAAGAGAAGGTGCATGGTATGGCAGTCTTCACTAGTGTTTGGATTCGTGTGTCGTATATAGCTTTGTTTTTTTCAAGGTCTGTATAAGATACTTTTACAGTCTATTTATTTAAACTGAGTTTTACCCCTACTGCTGTATCATAAAGTTGACAAAATATAAGTAGTGGGTTTATGTCAAGTGTCTTCTTTGAACATGAGGTAGCTCTCTATACATTTTATTGCACATATTTGCAGAGGAGTCAAAAAGTGGTTAATTTTTTTTTCTATTTTGTAGGCATTGTGATTTAAGTAATTAGGACAATGGCTTGCCTATGTATTGGGTATTCAGAGACTTTCAAGTTATTATAAATTGCAGCTCAGAAATATAGATGGGAAATAGTCATTTTAATTAGTAGGAGACATTTGGAAATGAAGTAATTTTTAAGGTAATTTTCTTGGTGAGCATTTTACTGATAGCTTGAATTTATTTACCACACAGATGTCATAATAAAACAGGTATTTATGGGGTAGATTTTAATTAGAAATAATGGCTTGTAGAGTTGAAGTGATGAATCATTTTATCCATATATTGGCTTAAGTGGCTGTAATGAATGATGACGCTGCTGACAGTTTTGCATTATCTTAACAGAATGTTTTATCTTCTGAAACACAACAAAATGTGTCCTGCACTTTATATGAACAATGAGATACAAAGATAATCTAGGTATTAACCTGTATTTTAGAAACAAACAGGTAATTCTAATTTTCATTATAACCAATGCACTTTATAAATTAATGGAAAATATCTTATATGGTTACATATTTCTAAATGTAAATGGGATTGGAACAGAATCAACCAACCCTGTCAAATTTATGAGCATGAATGCAGTAGTATAGCTGATGAGATGGCTTTGCAGGTATGAAGGCTATGTCATTCAGAAGGACACATTGATTCGAGTTAGTTCTTTTCTGTTTGTTTGCATTTAATTATGTCCTAAAAGGATTGGTATAGAAAATAAAATATACATGAACTAGCAGTTCTGACTTATAAAACTATATCAATGACATTTCAATTTAGAGTACAACCTTCGCAGGAAAAATAAGACTGTGTACATGCAACTTGCATTAACAATATTGGATTCAAATGAAACTTTATTTCCATTTCTCATTCTTCCTTTAGCCAAAATATTTTATTCCTGCTGAAATGAACATTTCAGTATTGCTTGTATTTCTAAACCGCAGCAATAAAACTTAGATACAAATAAAACAAATAAAATGAGAAAATATTTATTTTTTTCTTTTCTTGTAAGAGGGGTGTTTCTTAATGGTCTTTAGACAATACAGAATTAAGACACGAGTCGACTATGAACTAACTATGTGGAATTCATATTTTATTCCTTGATTGCATTACATAGCTATCATAATGGTGTTGGGGCATATTCTGCTGTTTAGAATTCAAAGTAGCCTAAATATAGAGACAACGTAAAATTAGCAACAAACACCTAAAGGTGGTCATTTAAAGAGTAATAAGTTCCAAATAGTAGTTTATAATCATTGCTTTCGATATTAAGTTCTACACTGAATGACCATACCCATTCTCTTTCTATCCATCTTGGTTTTTATCCTCTAAATTATGAACTGTAGACAGTGTGATTTTAAGTTCATTGTCTTTGTGACCAAAGAAAAGAGTTGAACGGAGGATGCCATGTCTACATAGATTCTGTAATTTTAGTTGAAAAGTCTATCCTTGTGAGGCATCAGAGCTAAGGTGCCCTGGCCATGAAACAGGATCTTCAGGGTGCTTAAACAATGCCCCTGGAAAATAAGGCAATAGAGATGAGAGCCATCTGGCAGCAGCAGCTGTCACTGCCATGACTGCTCTCCTTGGACAAGTGCCTCTTCTTTTGTCAGGGGAAGCTGTTGTGTCTCAAAAGCTGAATACTCTACAGAGAATGACCTGCTGAGATAGAGGGCAGCTCTTCTAAAGTGTGCTCAGTCTGAAGTAACTAGACCTATTTACTACTATCTCCAACAAGTTCCATTGAGATCACACTGTTCCAAAAATTTTTTGACAATATGGCATAAAGAGCAAACAAAATATCTATGAAACATCTTGGAATATAACTTAATTATTTTCTGAAACTTCCATGTAAGAAAGGATTTGAATAGAATAAAAGGAAAAAAAAAGTTTGAAAAAGTTAATTAATATTTGATCTTTAGTGACAAAGACATTTTAAGATGTATCATTGATGTCAGTATGAACTTATGAGATATTTGTGTAATAGCCTGTTAACTCATTTCAAGAACAGTTGAAACTGCTGAATAATAATAGGTGGTAGCAATGACACATCCTGTGTGAGTGATACTGCGTAATTTAGTGAATTTTTCTCTGCTTTAATTTCTTCTTTGTTAATATGTACATAATGATAGATAGTTCCCTATTTCAGCTAATACAATTGAATCAATATGGGCTTTGTTCACAGGGCTCTTAGCACTGGAGAATTTTTGTTATTTTTTGTTATTAACAATAACAAACTGGACCTACTGGCCTTTCTTTTACTTTTTACAGAATTGCTTCTTTGTTTGATATGAATCAACAGATTTTTCTTATTCTTTCCTGATTAGGACCAGGTCCTTGATGCTGACTGACTTCAAGAAATAATTGAAGTTACAATGTCAGTTTTATAAATTACATGAATGCTATAAATTTTGGTGGGTAATAGTAACAATAACAAGTATTTTTTTTTCCTTTGAATGAAATTCTGACATCATATTACCTTGGTTGTGGTGATAGTTCTTCCATGACATACTTCTTTTCTCATCTGCTATTAGTTCACATTCACCATCATGTGACTAAAATATAAGGCTGGCTCTGTGTGTGTGTGTGTGTGTGTGTGTGTGTGTGTGTGTGTACACATGCACACATATACTGTGGCTTGAACCTGTAGTCTCATGAATGCTGAGCAAGCACTCTATAATTATACACCATTGTATGGCTTTCCGTTTTAAAGGAGAAGAGAAGCCTGACTATTAAGAAATGTTAGACTCTCTCCTCATCGTTACTGCACATTACTCATTAATGATTAATTTCTAATTTATGTGTGATAGTTTCTCTGATTACACGTTAAGTTTATAATTTGGTGAATGCCTTAGAGGTGATTACTTCTCATTGTCTCCTAAATGCATCAGAGTTCAGACACATGGGCTCTCACGTGGCCAGTGTCCTCAATCATCCTTCCTAGTCGTGTGTTTGCCTTCTTGTCTCCTGACAGTGCAAGAGTGAGGAAAGTCGTCCCAAAGTGTACATCAAATCTTACTGTCTTTGTTTTTCATATTTCCTACTTAAGACGGATTAGTTATTTCTTTACATCAGTGGGAAGAGGGTCCTTTTTGGGTCAGATTTTCTTCTCATTTGTATTTCTACTGAACAAGCATTGATAATAGCTACATCATAAAAGTTTTAAATCCTTAAGACAATAAATAAATAAAATTAAAGTCTATATTAATATCAGATATTTGTAGATACATTTCATAATTCAGTTAAAATATTTTACACATTGGGCCATGTAATATTTTTCCATATTTACGCTAGTGTTTAAAAATATTGAGTATTACATATTTCTACAGTTTACAGATTTTTTAAAGAGAGCTTTTATTATGGTTAAGGTGTGGTTTTGTGCATCTATATTAAATTTTTATAGTAAAATATTGAAAGTTTGCGAGGCAATAAATTTATAAATGTTTTTAAATACGTTGTTCATATAGACTTAGAGCAGTATATTTGGCAAGTCTGAAGATTTTTATTCTACTGTACAAATTTTTGTTTTTTTAAATACATGTACGCCTGCACATATGTATTGATCGATATAGATCTAGGGGTTGATTCCAGGGCTTCACAATGTCTAAGTTTGCTAAGCATTCTACCATCGGGTATATTCTACCACACTAGGCCCTATTTGTTTTTTTTTTTTTTTTTGACATTTATTTTTTAAAATCTGTTCACAAGATTATCTTAAGAACACAAGAACAAGGAGATTGTGAGTTTTTTCTTTTTTAAGTTTTTCAGAACAATTTGAATAGTAAAATACTACTTTTAATCTGTTCTCATTACACAGTGATTCTATCGAACTTGAGTATCTTGTGCATGTATATGTCAAGTCAGCATTGCAATCCTTCCCCTTTCCTCTTTTGCTCTTCCCTGTCCTTCCCTTATCTCTTCCTCCATTTCCACGGTCATGCACATTTGGTTCCATAGATTTCCTGTTCTGGGTTTCCCATATTTCTCTGCTCCTAGGTCAGGGCCTCCCACCCCCCTTAATTCCTGACCCACAAATCAATAGCAAACACCTGAAATCTCTGTACTAGGCACAATTTTTTCCAGGTCAAACCTTAATTTCAGCCAGCCTTATGCCCCATTAATATAACCTTCCAAATACAGGAGGCTTTTGAGGGACATTCAAGAGCTAAACCATAATACTTCGTATAGAAATAATAAGGATCAGTCTACCATTGATGCAAAATTAAAGGTACAGTGTGTCAGAATTAACTTTACAGATGTGCAAAAGTGAGTAAACACTCACATATAGCACATGAAATCTAAGTGTTTTTTTATTAAGTTAACATGTTAACATTTGAAAATATTTCAATTTAGTATAAACTTACTAAAATTTGAAAATATTTCAAATTTTTATAAGTTTGCCTTAATTTATGCTAATTGCTAAATTTATTCAAGAGCATTATTTATTATACCAAAATATTATTCGGAATGACTCAGATCCTGCATTATTTTCTTGCCAATGATAATGATTTTGGCATTTTTTCCTTCTCTTTTCCTATTTATCATTCATAGTGTCTTGACTGTTTGACCATTAAGCAACCTCACACGTGCACATCTTTCATTTCTATTCTCCTTCTGTTAAGTTACATGGAAGCTGAATCTGTAGCTTTCTAGCTGGTATGGGTTTTCGTCTCATCTTTAATTTTCAAGCTACCTCCCAGTCTCAGAGTCTTCTTTGTTAAATATCGCTTTCAGCATGCTCTTTTCCTTAGGAATATTGAATCATTCCCATTTTACTAGTTTCATTTAGATCAGTGTTCCTGGGCACAATTCAGCTTCCTCGGCATGGAGCTACTCAAGCAGAATCTCTTTCGGTTGCAACTTTTCTTACTCAGACCTCACCATAGACAAGCTTGTCTCTTGCTAATTCCTACCCAGAATGCTCCTCCTTATATCTCTGCTTCCTCTCTGACCCTTAATCTTTAATTTGTTGACTACATGAAAAGCCATTTTCACCACAGCACAGTATACACATTTTCCTCCATATTCTTATGTTACACATCTACCTTTTATCCTTAATCTTAGTTAGTTGCAAGCATTGTTGTCTTTATTACTGCTATTATGGAACTAGAGATTGAACCTAGGGCTTTGTCTACCTCCCTCAGTTTCTCAAGCTGCTGATGAAACTCCTCAGAGTCTGGCTGTGTGTTTTCTACTTTTTGGTATCCTTGACACCCATCATTGTATTATGCATATTCCTGTAAACATTTTTTTTTTTTGGATGAAATGGTAAGATAAATACTCCTTCAGTGAGACAATGAATGTGAATAGGATTGTGGTTGGAGAAGTGGATATTTCAGTACCTCTTTTAGAAAACTGCATGATACAATACATGTGAAAACACAAATATGTGTGTAATTCACTTTCATTTTCACATTTCCTTATAGCGGTAAATATTATATGGAATGATTTGTTTATCTTCACTGGTATGCCTGAATATCAAGATTGTGTTTGGAACTTAATAAACATTAGTTGAATTATCAAGTGAATGAATAGAATATATTTGGAAAAATCATACTAAGTGAACCATAAGATACTATCTGAAGGTGATCTTTTATGCAGATCTTTTATGCATTAGTGGATTGAAGTAAATAGAAGCCCTGGTGTTAAATAAATTATACAGAGAAATCAAGACACTCATAAAAACTTACTATGTTGCAGTGGTCCCTTAAATTAAACCTTCCTGATTCAAACTGCATCTAATAAAGGAAGCTTATATGTTAGTCGATCTGAGATGTAATAACTGAGGCCACTGCACTTAGAAATTATTAAAAGAACAAAAGACACCCTAGGGGTTTGAAAGACAGTGTCCAATAAGAGCAGCTTATTTTCAGCTTATTATCCTGTCAAGATCTGGTTTCAGGTAATGCCTGAGCACGATCTTTTTATAAGTCAAGGAGATATTATTCTTGGTAAGACAGTGAGAGTGCATACCATATATGCTAATTTAATTTTTATATCTATCTATTTATTTATTAATTGGTCACAGTACAGGGGGTTGAACATAGGGCCTTAGGTCTGAGCTATACACCCAGTTCGCTTTTTTATAATTGTTTGTTTTTATGTTTTTTGTTTATGTGACACCTGGCCTCTTTAATTTGTTGAGTTTACCTGGCTTGTCTAGAACTTGCAATCCTCCTGCCTCAGCCTCGTAATTACAGATCTTCACCACCATGCCTGCTTTGGCTATATTGTAAAACACTTTCCTATTTATTTTAATATGACCTTTGGTAGTGTACAATTCAAGAAAATCTTTTCTCTTTTTTTTCTCATGCTCACCATGTCATGATGTCATGTTCATTTTTCTGCCCATTTCATTCTCTTTTTTATACCTATATGAATACATACAGGCTTCATTTGTAAACATAGTCATAGACAATCAATTTATGATTATTACATTTATTCTTAAACATGATAGATCTTTGTATATTTCTTTTAGTAGACAAATTCTGGCACTTGCTTTCAGAATATTTTTGCTTCACAGTTTGTTTTTGAAACACTGACGGAGTTTAAGAAAAGGACTTAGTAACTGGGCAGCTAAGTCTTGTAAGAGAAGATTCAATGCCTATTTTTAAAGCAACATCTGTTGCCTCAAGGGACTTTACATTCTTACCAACTATGTCAGTTGATTGCATTTAACTTTGCCTTAAGAGCACCATCGACGGTGGCTTTACAAGACTCTAGCATCTGTAGATGGTGGAAGTTGAATTGCTGTTTGAAAAATTTGAGATCCTTGTACTTGTATCAGTTTGCTGTTGACCCGTGATAAGATGATTTGTATTGTGCTACATTATTCAAAGTTATTAAAATTCTGCATTCTTTCTCTTCTTTTCTAAGTACTAGTGGGAGTAATGAAGATTGCATTGAGAATTGTCATCACAACATTAATAGCAAAAACACAGATAACTTCTTGAGATAGTAACTTAAAGTAAGGCATGTGCTCTTAGTTTTAAAGATCATGCTATTTGATCTCCACAGCTTTCAAGGGTTTAGGTTAAATTATTTGCCCAACATTGTGCAGCTACTAAGTTGGAGAATTCCAATATCTGAGTTCATTTTTCTTAAAAAAAGGCTGAATCTGTAAAATTCTTTTTTTTAAATACTAATTTGATCCCTTGGCAGACTAATCTGTTCTTGTAGTATCAGTTTTAATCTCATTGTAGATAATTTTAAATTGCTACTGAAGGTCCTTTGTTTTCTGACCTGCAAACTATATCTTTAAATGTCTGACCAGTGTCTCTACCCTCTACCTAGAAATCATTCTAAGGTCATCACTGTCCTCATAACACAATTCACTCCATATTTTTTCTCAGCAAATGGCATCACTCTGTTCTTGTTTATACTCAGCATACTCTTTGCTTCCTCTTTCTCTTTCAGTTGTCACCCAGTTAATCTTAATTTCATTTTGATTCTTTATTTTTTCATTGTTTTGTACAAACAGTATCTTTTCTAAACAAGAGATTCTTTAAAATACATTGTCTTCTACATCCCAAAAATAGCTCAGTAAATTATTAATACAGTTTGCACATGAATATGTTTTCTTAAACTATTGTAAATACTCTCATAAGGTTCTAATGATCTTTGTTATCCACTTTGTGTGAGAAGTTATTAGAGATTCCAGTTCTATCTTTTCCATATTCGTTATTTCCCCACAGCCCATTCCAAATATTATCTAAGTCTACAAGTCTCCTTCACATATGGTAACTTTTATTCAAGGCAATTTTTTTTTATTTCTCATTAATGCATTTATTTCTTTTCGGTTTCTGAGACAGGGTCTGGCAATGGAGTCTAGGCTGTACTAAAGTTGCCTGTATTTTTCAAGGCTGACCTGGAACTCGTAGCAATTCTTGTAACTCAGCTTTCTGGATGCTGAAACAGCGGGCAGGCACTAATGTGCCTAGCTTAGATCACTCTGTTACACTCTCCTCCTTCTTCTACCCTAAATTCCACCGTGACTTCATTCTGCCTGGGCAACTCTTCTTAGTGGGAAACAATCTTTCCATTGATTGAGTGAGCATGCCCCTTAGTGAGCATTGTCTTTTCCCTGGTAGATATTTAATCATTTATTTAAATTTATTTTTAGCGATTGTTTATTGAATTGTACCATATTAGTCTGGATTCTAAGCTTGACTATTCCAATCCAGGTAATTTTAAAGCCTTTAGCTCATGTAAGGTATCACCTTTGCTCGAATTATATTGATTCTGATGATGATTATAATTATATAATATGCTAGCTTTCTAGAATCATCACAATTGATTGAGTTTTTGTTTTAAGAAGATGTGCATATAATTCTTGTCTGACTTTTTCTTTGTTGTATCATGATAAATAAGAGTAAATCTTCAACTAGAATATAATTTGAGTTCTGTGGAATCAAATTCTTAATCTAAGTGAGTAAATATTTTATTGTCATGATAAAATTCAGTAAGATGCAGTAAATTATTTTAAGTTGAGAAGATGCTCCTTGTACCTGGTTTACACATAGTCTGGGAGGTGGGAATGTGGATAAGATTTCTTCCCTGTTCTAAAAATCGAATGATAGATCTAATAACTAAAACCTCTTTGTTGATAACTGTAATGCTACTTCAAATAGAATTATTTGAGAAATAAGTAAGAGGTCTGTTTACTTAGTCTCAGAAAATTATATTTGATTTGAACCTTAAAGCACAAATAGGAATATAGGAAGATATGATGAGGACATCGGGGAAGGTTGGATGAGTTTTGGAGAAGTGATTATGTTTGATGTACTAGAGGTAGAGTCGTGCTCATGTGTGTGGACTATTTGGTGCTGGCAACTAAGGATTAGGCTAATCTCAAAAATAGGCTTGGATCAGTCAAAAAGAAGCCATGAGATCATTTTAAGGAGGAATGTGGCACACACATTTATTGGGGCTTACTGTGAATACAAGGTTAGCAAGGATTGGTGAATAGTTTTGGGGGTCATTTAGGAAGCACTTCTCACTGTCCGGGAGGGGAAATCCTGCATGAGTAGGAATGAGGACTGAGATGGGAGGAGGGGTTGTGAGGGGAAAAGAAGGTAATAATCCTTGCTCCTTGCTTCTTGCTCCTTATTTAGTTGCTTGTTTTGAACAAGGGGAAGTGAAATAATGTCACAGATTCGCAACACAGAGCTGGAATTTTGGGGATTTGTCGCAATACGTGGTGAATATTTAGGCTAATTTTTAGATTCTTCCAGTCAAATATGACGACACATCTTCATAATTTGTACTTTAGGATGCCAATGTAATCGTATGTAATATTATACTTTTCAAAAGCATTTTTTCAATAGGCAACTGGTGGAAATGTTAGACATTCTTGATCAAGATACTCACGGAATGAATCATTTTTCAATTTTAATTTATTTTTTTCCTAATCTATGTAAGTAGAATGTAACTTGGAAACATAAAATGGACTGTATAGTACTTTGCACAAAAATGAAAAGGCTTATGCAAAACCTTCTGATTCTAAATCTACCCCTCTGCTTCTGACCTTGTTCTTGCCAAGTCCCGCCAGGTTTGGATGCGTGAAGTAACACAGTTTTCACAACCAAAGGGCAGTTAGTCTTTGTTTTATGCAGCATAGTCTATTCACCAGTTTGCTAAAACTGAAGCTGTTTTCCTGTTTCCATTGCAGACACACAGCTTTGTCTTTACACAGTACTCTTTACTTTTAATTGTTAAGTGAGGTTTACAGTCACTCATGGTTCGAAGAGTATTTCAGTAATTATCATTTCATTTAATTTAAAATTTCTCACCTTTTTTAATCTTTGAAAGCAATTAAGAACATTTTATCATTAACAATAGTAATATTTCATCATAGTAACACTGTCATATGATTTTTATAGTTGTTACTTACTGGAGAAAACCATGCAAGAAGTTCACTTACATATTACAGCCAATATTTGGTTCTGTTTTTTTCACATTAAAATTGAAGATGATGTTATTGTTTTGCGTTATTTATACTATATGTGATCGTGTTTTTTTTTTTTTTTTTCTTATTTCAAATGCTGGTGTAGGAAGCACAATCTGTGCCCTTTTTTCTTTCTATTCTTACTTTCTCATTAAAATACACTTTTTTTCAAAGAAAAAGAATGGAGATAAACCATAACTTATTTCAAATACAGAAAGATTTTCGTTATTCTTCAGTAAGAGTGCTGTTGGGTTTAAAATACATTTTGCCGTTAATTATCTGAGATTTACATCAAAGTCCCATTGACTCACTAGCACTGAGTATAGATGTTTTGTTTTCGATGGTTGTCATTTTAAAATACATTATAGATATGTTTGATTTGGATGCGGTTATCAGTGTGTGCTAGTAGATGAAAAACAGTGACTGGAATCTATCATTTGTAGTGCAGGCAGAAAGACCATTTTCTGTCACAAAGAAATGATGCTTGTCAAAGAACGGATGCTTGTTCACACATCCAAATTTGTTCTATACACTGAAATAATATTTAAGTGTGTATTTTATTCCATATATGGAAGCATTATTGGTATTTGCTTCATTTATTTATTAGCTAATATCAATTAGTCCTTCAGATCGGCAGCTTTTAGGCATGTTGGAGCCTTTTCATTAGCTGCAGGCTCTTGGTGTTGTTTTACCACCTATTCAATTTTTGGATCCTGAGTCCGGTCCCTGCCACACTTTTACATTATTCTGTAGTTATTTTTTTCTGACATCCCTTCATTCCATACTGGAGGAACAACGGATGTTTATGTTGTACCTGGAGCCAACCTATGTACCTATGTCTTTTTCACATGTATTAACTTCTTTTTTTTTCTTTTCTTAAGCTGTGCTTCAGCTCACCTTCCTTCACATGTCCCTCTTAACAACCCCCCCCCCCCCACATGTACTATGCTGAAATTGCCCACACGTGGTAAGCTTTCCACTATTGAGCTACATATGTATCCCGATACTCAGTACTTTTCAAGGCCCACAACTCTTAATGAACTAAAACCACATTGTGGTGTAGTTAGGTCATTTTTCATCTATTTGATCACCCATTGTCTCCACGTTCTCTGTCATTGGGGTTGTTTAAGGTCAAGCAGAAATGTTGGTGGGATTATTTATCGTTATGAGTTATCTTGTTATTGAAAATGCTATTTCACGCTAAATAGATTTAACAAACTTTGCAAAGAGTTTCATTCATTAATAATGCTTATATTACAGCAGTTCATTTCACTGTTTGGGTCTCTGCTATATTCCCAACATTGCTTTATGGCTTATGCCTGTCTGTCCGTCTGTCTGTCTTTCTATCTACCTATCTATCTATCTATTACAGAATTCTAAGGAAGGTAATATGGTATTGCTTTTCACATTGGATGAAGAAACTGAAGGTCTGAGAATGACACCAGAGCTGTAAAAAATTGTAAAGTTGGCAACAGAAGTAGGTCTTGACATCAGGCTTGCCCATTTCAAATGAAGCTTATGATATATTTGTTACCTTCATCTAAAGACTATTTAAAATATTTTGGTGATAAAAATCCACAAAAGTTCTGTTTTTGAAAAGACATCTTAATTTAGTAGGAAAACATAAGGAAAATTGTACTCCATTTAGTTCATTTCTGAAAAAGAAGGAAAAATGTGTAGGTGGTATGCTACTGTTCTCAGAGAGTGGTGGTGTTGACTTAGAGGTGAACAAATGGTATGCCTGGCTCATGGTGCAAGCTGAGTTAAGGTGAAAGTTACTTTGAAGTGAGTTAAGTAAGTGTGGCTGCCATTTTTCTTCATAGTTCATCCCCCTTCCTGTGTTTTAGATCCTTCAGGTCAGATGCTGGTATTGTTGACCAGATAGACTATCTTTAAGTCTTCATTCTAGGTACAATACATTTTCCGTAAATGCCTTTAAACCAAGAGTACATCAGATTTCTCCCCTGGAGTAGTTGTTCTAATGTGTATGAGCCAGAACAAGAGTGCATACTCCACCTCATTTCCATTTCAGATCTGATTGATTCACGTTTAGGATCCCTGTTCTTCCAGCAAACATATTCGTTGTTTGTTCCTGGTCAGTTAATCTGATCTGTAAATTCATTTCTGAGTGATGGTATTATTGAAGTGATGCCTCACATAGTTTTTAAAAGAACCCTGGGCTTTTGAGGAAGATACGTTTGTAAGAGAGGAGGACACTGTCTCTGTTCTTTACATCATACCTGTACCAACCATGTCCACAGAGAGGCTGAGACAGCGCGTCGAGTGGGTAACAGTCTCTCTGGTACCACACTGCCTTATTGGGCCAGATTTAATTTAATAAAAGAAGGCATTACCTTGGTTGATCATCTGCAGACAAACCCTTATGTTGTAGGACTGTGGAGCACTAAGTCCAACACAGCTCTGTGGATACGCTATGGAAAAAGAGAGCAGAATGTGTTAGGTACTAATGAATATTCACTTATCAGCATTATTATTTACTAAGTGGTCAAAATGTTTATTTTTAATATTTACCCATCTCAGTTGGTTTTCTACCTTAATTTATTTTATGAATAAAATGGGATTACACTATAAGTTAGGTGTCAAAATTTTGTACTTGTCTGCGTAGGCAACATTCCTAAAATTCTTAGGCAGTTTTCTCATCTTCCACTTGTGGCCCTATAGCTGCACCAAGTACCAAACAATTTTATTTTTAGTAATCATGTTGAATTTTCTTAGAAAAGGTGGATTCTGAAAGAATTACTTTTCCCAAATCTTTGCTGCAGTTTGGTGATAACTGAATTCCTTATGCCATCACTTTCTTGAGCTAATGTCAGTTATTTCTTAAGCTAATAAAAACAGCAGACAATTTGATCTTGGCACTGGGCCTCACTTTTTAGGTATTCTTGCATTCTGTATATGATTAAATTTATAAATAATTTTTTAATGCTAATCTTTTCATGTATACACTCCTTTGAGGAGTACTTAGTTTTTCTATCTTGCACTTTGCAATTTACAAGTCACTCTTGGCTTTCAGAGTGAATTTCTGCTTTTTATATTACCACTAGCCAAACCATAGTTGTTAGGTCAATCCGATTTTGAGGTATTTTCAGTCCCGTTATTCACTGAATTGTTGAACCTCACAAGAATCATTTAGATTAGATTTCTTAAGCCTATGAGATTGGATCCGCAAGTGATACATTATTAAAATGTGGTACTTATTTGTGAGATTCCCTTTAATGATTAAGTTTTTAGATATGAGAAGGAAATCTGTGCTTCATGTGGGTCAGTACTGACAGACCTGTTGTTCCAGGAAATGTGGGCTTCCTAGCATAGGAGGAGTAGCTGTAGATGAGTACACTGGAAGTCGGAGGTTTATGTAATAGGCAAAGGCGGACATGTTTTTTTTTTAAATCCCCAGATTTAGCTCAGTGATGTGCACAGAACAGTAATACATGTTGGCTGATACCACTAATAGTGTTCTGATACAATCTTCTTTCGCGTCCCTCTCGGTTGTAACAGTCAGGTGTGTATTTATGTAACTTCTTGTAGGCATAGGCTCTAATAGAACATATATTTTTAGCAAAATGTTTACTGTTAGAAAGCTGACAACATAAAATGGGCATAGGAACAATAATAAGAGGTAAAAGACTTGGTGAAATAATCCCGAGCAGACCAATGGCTAAGAATGAGCCCATCTTGGCTTGAATTCTAGTATATTTTTAGGAAACCAGATACCTGTTGGACAAAGTGCTTTACCTCACTTTGCCCCATGCACCAGTTTGTGTCTTTATTTGCAGATTGAGTGTGGTAAAATGCTTTGTAGAGTTCTTAAACTCTTTAAATGATTACAAAGTGTATGTAAAGTGCTTAGAACACTCCATAGCATTCGCCTCCTTTGATTAGTGTCACTTTTTACTTCCGGAGGGCTTCCACTGATTAAGTTGAAGTTTGATTCAAATGTATATCCTTTGTGGCTTTAAAGAGCAAATGTGGCAGTGGAGGCTATGTGTATGGCAGGTTGAAATTGGCAATACATCGCTTTCGCTAACTGCTCAGTGTAGTTGAGATTTATGGGTTAATTGATCATATACTAAATTGTTCACTTGATTTACTTTTTTGATTAGAAGCAGATTCTTAGTTCATCTTGACAATTATCCAGTAAGAACCCTTGATACAAATTACTTTTAGAAATTAGTATGATCTTTTATTTATTTTTTTGAAGGTATTAGACCAGAGAATACATGGAGAGTCCAAACAAGATACTTTTTTTTTTTTCCCCTGGTGTTTGTAGTCTTTACTCCAGGTATATATATATTTGGCTTCGATAGAACATTTATTAGCTATAGTTTATAATAATTATTATTTAAAACAAATGCTTTTTGATTTCCTGTCCATGTAATGGTCTCATACATTGTTGCAGAATCCTTACTTTCAGGACAAACAAAGCAGAAAAAGTAAGCTGTAGCTATAATATATTCAAAATTATGTTATTGTAAAAACCTGAAACTAATGGCCTTTTGTTACTAAATTTCATATATGCACTTGTCCCTCGTTGGCACTTTTGGATCTCTCTGTAGTATGATTTTGGTGGCCTCTTTGCCTTTCTTGAAAAGATCTCCTTCTGGACTCTTGGGTCAGTGGCTTGCTTTCTCTGGCATCCACACAAGTCATCGTTCCCCAGTTCTTATTTTTGTAGGAATGCAAGATGAAATGCCGACGGGGCCCCAAGAGTAAGTCAGGGACCGACTTTAGTAGACTTTGTTTGTCTAAAGGTACTGACTCAAACGGACTCCAGCAAGTTGTTATAATTTAAGCCAAAAGTGGGATAGCTAGGTCTTATGGTAGATCTATTTTTCTTTTCTGGAGTAACCTGCATACTGTTCTCCTTAATGGTTGTATTTTTTTGTTCAAACCATAGATGTGTAAGAATTTCTTTTTCTCTACACTCTCACCAAGGTTTTTTACTTTTTACTTTTATTTTTGTAGTGGCCATTTTAATTGATGTAAAATGGTATCTTATTATACTTTTGATTTTCATTTTCCTGATGGCTGATGGTACCAAACGTTTTTCATTGTCAGCCATTTTTATTTCTTCTTTTGCTAAATGTCTCTTCAGATCATATACCTATTTTTAAAAATTGAGTTACTTGATTTTGTGTTGTTAAGATTTTGAGTTATTTTTTGGTTTACAAAGTTCATTAAATGTAATTCATCCATTTGCAGTGGAGAATAAAGTAGTTTTTGGTGTATTCACATAGTTGTGTAATGATCAACATTATTGAATTTAGAGCATTTTCATTGCTTCAAAAAAAAAAAAAAACATTAGAAGTCACTGTCCATTTCTCCAGACTTGTCTCATTTTGATTTCTTTATATGCTCTCTATATTAATCCTCTGTTAGAAGATTGGTTGACAAAGATTTTCACTCACTTCACTCATAGGCTTTTTCTTCACTCCATTCCCTGTTTCCCTTGCAGAAACGTTAGTGTGATGTGGTAGTGTATGTATATTATAATCTGCAGAGTATACACTTTACTGAGAGTAATGAACCATGAGTTGATAAGTTGCCTTTACCTTGCCTGAAGTGAAACCAAAAGAAGAGATATGTCAGCTTACAGAATATTTTTTTTTTAAATTTCTCTTGTTCATGTTGGTTGGTGTTCTGTTTGATTTTTCTCTTAGCTAGTGGAATTTGAAAACCTATAAGAAACATTAAAACATAGGATACTTTTGAACAACTTTTGCATTTGCATTTCTGTCTAATATGTACTGAAATGTTATGCACCATTTGATTTCCTGCACATTTAAAAGAGAGAGAAGAAGCCTGAACCCTGTCATGCATTCACCTCCAAAATCATGCCATAGTGTTGGGCTGGGCCTGTACAACTTGAGTGTCATTTTAAATGAATTATTACACCAAAGCCACTGGAGTAACAGTAGACTGAGCTGTTTGGGTCTGACCGTTATCTAATATCTAGGTAACAGAAAGCAACAGATAATAACATTTAATTTTCTATCATAGATGTATTACTCTCTTTTGGACAGCAGTTAAAATTACAATAAAAAGGATACATTAAAATAGTGCAGCATATTCTTGCATACATCTTTATGAATTTTTCTGAAAAATATTAGAGATATTTCATCATTTTTTATGAATTCACATGAATGAAGGTGGTTTGTTCAACTTCGAATCATGACTAGAATTCAGTAGATGAGCTTGTTTCTCCTCATTGATATCTATAGTTTAGTAAAATATTCAAACAAGTAACAGTCCAAGTGGAATGTTACGGGGATTCTGGTTTTAAGGGCTGTGTGACCCATTTGTTTGTAAGAAAATAAAAATCATTCATGTATGATTTTAAAGGAAACAAAGAAGCATAAAAGGGAAACAAAGAAAATTTACTTGCACTTGAAAAATATGAGAAAATGATTTTCTTTTTTTTTTCTCATGTAGACTTTGTCAATGGAGCAGAATTCCTACAGCTTCTGCAACCTTAAAAGTGTATATTCTGAAATTTTCAACCTAAAAACACACTACTATTTTCGACAAGGAATCTGACCGTTCATTGATTTTAGTGTTCTTACTTTGTACTTGGTTTCCCATATTTTGAGAACAATGTAGTAATTTCCATATCATGGAAAATTTTGTGAAGTTTAAATAGTCTAAAGTATATAAAGCATGAAGACAATATTTTCTACCAACAGACAATATGTAATTTATAGATTATAAAACATTATCTAAAAATATCCACCAATATCAACCATTTATTTATTCTTTTACCTATAAATTAAAATGTTCATTAGTTTAATCATTTTCAAACTAAATAATATGGCAGAAATATATTTTTATATTCAAGTTACCGTGTTGAATTTCAGAATTTTAAAAAAATTTTAAAGCAAAAATGGGTAAAATATGTGCTAAGTAGTCATCCAAAAAGTTCATGCTTTCAAAGGCAAACATACTATGTGATCATTCATCATAATCAGTATCAATTTATAATAGCTCATAGACTTTGCAGTTCTATTCTTTGAAATTCTAGTATATTTAATATATCTTTAGGAAATTTAAAGGCCGTATTGAAATTAATACATTTTTAGGCTACTGATTCAGAAAACATTTATGGGAAGTTTAAAAATTGCCTAAAATCATCCTATAACCTCTAAAAAATCATACTTGTTTTATTCAAGACCTCTTTTTATTAAGTGATTATATATTACATTTATTTTCTCTGGGAAAGTCTGCAGATATAAGTTTATTTGACATTTAATACCTTTTTGTTGTGACTTGGCTCTAACAAACTGAATATAGATGAGTTATGAAAATGTGTCACTTATTATTATTTTGGATTGTAGCAAATTATGTTGTTCTAGTAGGCAACATGTCTAGAAAAACAGTTTCATATCCTCTTCCTTTTAAAATTTCTTACTTGTGAAATTTGGCTTTAATAATGTAGTCTGGTTAAAAAAAAAAACAAAGAATCATTAAGTGTCTTAAATACAAGTAAATGGATTTTGAAATGCTTCTCTTAACAATTTACTCGGTAACCGAGAATTCAAAAAAAAAAAAAAAAAACATTCCATTAAGATCTGTTTGATGAACGTGATTCAAATTTTAAAGTATCCAAGGCAAAACATAAAGAGAGGCAGGCCATGTTCCCAAGGCATGCAAGAGTGAGTATGAAGAATTTTATTTGTTTACTATGGTCTTTCACATTTCATGGTTTTAATTTGGAGAGGCGTAGAAAGTATTTAATACTCTATTCTTAACTTCATTTTCAGACTATAAGTATATAAAGTACATTATTTTTACTAGTCAATGATTAACTTATCTTTTTATTTCAAATTATGGGTCACAGCATATGCTTTTTTGCTTTTAAGATAAAACTGCTACCAAGAGTGAGTATGAGAAAGACATTGATTATTATCTAATATATACATACTTAAGAACTTCAATAACTACAGTATTGTTAAGTTTAGAAAGGATTATTCTAAATAGATCCCGTTTTTAAAAATACGTTGAAAAACCTGCTGGTGATCATTCAATGAGCCATTATCTAGTAGTGTATTTCAATCTAATTAATTAATTTTGTTTGTGGTACAGGGATTGAACGCTGTGCTTTTCCGTACTGAAATTCATCCCCAAGCCCACTTTTGTATTTTAATTTTAAGATAGGGTCTCACTAAGTTCCTAAATTGCTCAAACTGGAGTAATAAATTCACTACAGAATTAGTCTGATAACAGGTAGGAATAGAAGTTCTAGAATTAGACCCAAGCGTAAGTAAAGGACATGATTAAGTGACAAAATAGGTAAGTGAAATATATACAGTACTGATTGAGGTAGTAAAGAGCTGTTTCTACAATAACTTGTACAATTCTATATAGCTCTACTGACCCTTATTGATGTCATTTAACTGATAAATTATACGTGACATAAAGACCAGTGTGTAGGAAATAATACATTTTAAAAATATATGTATAGCTTATTTATTTTTTCCAATTCTGTTTCCAGTGTTTCTTCTTGGTAACCTTCCTATTTAAAAAATGAAAAAAGAAAATAAACTGACTCCATCTCAAATTCTGGCTCCTTGAAAGTCTGACCAAAGCACTAGCCACACCGTGTTCATGGTAGCATTCCATATACTACTGCATATGTCGTCTCAGTTTCTGTGGGTTTCCAAAACAAGAAGGGAAACTGTTATACATTGTTGAACTTGTGATAGTAATGTGTCAGAATCTTTTAAATGTTCCTAGTGTTTAAAATCATCCTTAACATCTTGTCACCGTTAATAGGGTTTCAAAGAGTAAAACATCTAAGTCTAATCCTGTCTTTTCTTCGTTCTCACTGAAGTTGTTGCCATAGCTATTACGAATATGATATGCCCACAATCTGTTATAAAAATGGGAGCATTCGTGACATGTGGAACTCATGATTTCCTTCCTTTAGATACAGTTATAGGCAAATGAGCATACTCTTCACAAAATGTAAGAAAAATGTCATCAAATAAAACATCTTGGCATAATTTTGAAAATTTGCAATTGTATTTTGCTGAGTTTGACTATTCTGTTACATTTACTAAATAGGATCTATTCACTATGAGTTTTATGTTAATATTCCAATAAAAGAGAGATATACATTGACAATATTATTAGATGTGATCTACTAACTTATAATCAAATGACAAAGATTCTACATGGTATGGTTTTTCAGAGATATAATTGATTGGGAAAGGATTCAGAAAATAGCACAGACTAGGCTAGTGATGAAGGTTTTGAAAGCAACATTGGTAAAGTCTGATGAGAGAGAGAATGGAAATGTTGAAAAGTGAGATTTATGTTTTTAGGTGTATGAAGTTTTGTTTTGTTTTGTTTTCTGGTATAGTGGTGTGACTAAGGGTCTTCTCTTTGAATAACATTCCCAGACCTTTAAAAAATATTTTTTGAGACAGAATTTTTCCAAGTCACAAAATTACCAAAGCTGGACTTGAACTTGGAATCATCCTGCCTCTCATGCCCACAGTGCTGAAATTATAGGTGTAGCCACCATGCTTAGCTCAGGCTGTCAGTATGAACTAATAAAGGGTTTGAGGATGAGATAATATGAAGAAATATATTCTGTATAAAAGTGGGATATAAAATAGGTGTGTAGACAAAAAGAATAGAAGATACTAAAAAAAGACTTAACTTAGCCATTGATTTCTGTATAATAGGGTCCTTATATTTTTAGTGCTATGATTCAAAGTACAACAAGTATGTTTGTATTCAGTATCTCTGAGATTAATTCTTAGGTCTCTCTATTAATGGTAATATTTAAGTTTATGTAAATGGCAAGCCATTTTAAGAAAACTAGAAATTAGCCTGCTTAGTTCCCAGAGCATCATTTTAAGGGTATTGTGTTTATGAATTAAAAGTCAAAACAATCATTGAGATTCCGATAAAATGTATTGCCCAATCTTTATTGCAGTTGCCTCAAAGTTTTTCGTAGGAGACCCTTAACTAGGTTTGAATGCAGAAAACCACTTTGGATTCTGCAAGCTCAAGTGAATAAAAACTGATCTGAACTCAAAGCTACACACACATTAATACTTATATTGTTGTCTGCTGTTTTGTGTTACAGGGGATTGAGAACCCCCTCTCCCCCAAGCTGGGCTTGAACTTGCTTTCCTCCTTCCACAATCTCCCAATGTGTGGGGATATAGGCCTGCACCATCAAGCTTCTTTTTACATATAAAAAGATAGTTTCATTTTGCATATATAGAAAAGCTTTGGCAGCTTCCTCCAAGTTTGCTATTTCATTGTAGTAGAGAGTATCTCTACAAACAGCATTGTCTGATTTTCAAAGGTAGCTGGACATCAACTGTATGTATATAAATTAATATTTCTGAAAGTTACTCTGTACTTCTTTGAAATGTTAGATGTTATCTATACTTATCCAACATGCATACTACACAAAATATTCACATTTAATTTCAACAACCTATTTGCTGAATAAAAACCACATGTGAACCTGTATAAATGATAACTATTCATAAATTTTTATTTAATTCGTTGTTCCTGTGTTCATATCTGTAAGACAATAATGAAAAATGTTAAACATAAAGTAGTGTTTAAAACTGGAGTATTATTGGGATTCGCATTGGAGTTTTTCTTCTGTAAGTTAGATTTTAAGTGATAACAGAAAAATTCGGAGATATCCTAAGATAAATTACAGGTGTAGCAGAGTGGGGAGAAAAAGGGGAAAAGATTAATAATGAGCTAGCTGTGGGCTAAAAAGAAAAAAAAAGGCACTGAAAACAAAGAGTCTGTTTCCAGCTTAGCCTGGGTAGTTGGAAGAACCAGTCCTAGGAGAGGTTCTTTCCTTTGCTGTGTCATATCTATGAATTCGATGATGACATGTTTTGAGAAGAATCTTGTAAGGGAAGGTATGCCAGGAGCACTGTCTGTTTTTAGGCCTAGAGAGGGGATAGCTCAGGAATGTAGTACATCTTGTAAAATGGCTCAATCAACCCTTTCTGTCAGAGATCTGTCAGTCTCATGAGTTTTGATTTAGCAGGAATAGATAGAGACACTCACTCTGCATTCTGGGTGCAATCATTTCTAATGCAAATGCAGAAGTAGAAAATCTATATGATATATAGGTATTTTAGAATTGTTTATCTAAAACTTGAGTCAGCTGAGCATGTGAGACTTGTGAGCAAGTGATGGTGTACTGTGTAGGCCTTACATGTCCCCATTCTGGTTGTGAATGCCAGCCTGTCTATCCCGCTTTGCACAGATGAACATACAGCCTTTAGTCGGCATTCTAATGGCTGGATGGATGTTTTCAGTACCTTCTCTTAAAAATCTAAATGAGCCAGTTTACTGTATATTTTATTTTAAAGTGTCAATTTTTAGTTTTCTATATGTTACACTATACTAGCTGCCATTTTATCTAGAAATCCATTATTTTTATCAGAATATTTAAATCAACAGCTTTGTGATTTAATATTAATACAAAGTTCTTGGAAATTATTTCCAGTATTTATAATTGCTCTTAAAGATAGTAATAGCTTTCCCCTTGAGGTTTTACAAGTTCATTTTCCAAGAATAGCTTGTACATAGACCTGAAAATGTTTTGAAGCTCTACAGTGATGATAAATTCATTTTTGTTAACATTTCTGTGTAGAGAAAGCTTCTGGGATGTGGAAAGATCTAAAACCATGTGCATCAGTACCATAATTGCAAATGCCAATTTAGTGTGAAGACAGCTGTTTGTTAAAGGAGATGGATGCTAGGCAACGCAAAGTTTAAAGAAATGGAAACTTTAAGAAAATGCTTGATGGGATAATACAATGTAATAATGTAGAAAACATATGGGGACCATGGAGATTTTAGTTCCAGGACCTGGAAGCTACATGGTGAATGGCCTTGGAAGAGTCACTTACTCCCGCTGTCCAATTCAGGTAGGAATAAGCGTCTGTATCTGAACAGTTGTTGTATTAAAGTGTCTGGAACAAAAGAAGTCCTCAGCTGCCGTGGTTGCCTGCCTATGAGCTGCAGATGTTTCTTCAACTCCGAGTAGCATTGGATTTAAGTAGCTTTTATGATTAGGATTCATCTTAGTAGTGTTGGAAACAAAATTTAAAATCTGTACCACTTTCTGGATACCATTTTCAATGACAGAAAACTGTTATCTTTAAGAAAATAAAGTGCTTATGTTCATTGAAATTTTTTTTGCTCGAGTCGGTTTTCATATTTATTTTTCTTTTAGAGTGATAGCCAGGTAATTTATGACAGAAATATTTAGCATTTCAAATTTTCTTCAAAACAAGTATTTATTTTTAAAATGAGCATTGCAAATGTATGCAAATAAGGCTTTTTTGGTGAGAAGTATGATTTATTATCAAAGTGTATTAGAGTGTGAAGAACTTGATTTACAACCCAAGGTGGTTAATACGAATTATCTTACCATAGCAGTGAGATTCTTCTGAGTTGAGAATACCTGTTTTTTTTTTTTTTTTTTTTTTTTTTAATAACCTACGTAGAATTGGCTGCACAAGTGGTTAGTTTGTTTTTACTTGAATGTGTGCATACAAATACAGGTAGACATGTATTTCACTCCTTTCCCTCCACACATACTCTGTATATTACATTTGCCAAGGCAGCAATCATGTACCTTTGTATGACATAAGTTACAAGGTCATGCAAATATCAGATTGGACTGAAGGGGTTCTGCTGTTTTCTTTAAATTCCAAGTATGTCCTTTGAAATCTCTTTTGTTTGTTTGTTTGTTTGTTTGTTTGTTCAAGAGTTTACTCAGTTAGATAGGAACTCTGCTTTTAGGCTTTATTTTCTAAATCTTTCCTGAGTGCCAATGGTATTGATTAAAGACATGCAATTTCCTTATGTACCAGATGGTATATTTTCCCTGTAATTGAAGGCAAACCAAAAACAGCAACAAAGTCAAGACCATTTTAAAATCTTGAACTTAATTAGTGGATGGTTTTATTTTTGTGTATCTCAATTTTGTTACCAACAGCAATGTTGAAGTATAATAGAGAAAGTATTGGAGTGTAAGAATATTTCGTGGAGGTGACTTCTTAGCTACTGATGACTTTCAAAGCAGAACTATAATGTGAAAAAGAGTAAGTGGACAGACCAGTGGAGTGAGTGCCAAAACAGTATTACTAACGTTCTGAAGGAGAGGTAATCCTAAGTCTGGAATAGTTTCAGAGTTCAAAGCATTTTCCCATGCCAGGAGTTATAGATGAGGGCACCTTAAACTAGAAGAAGGAAAAAGGTGATGAGAGCTTTCGTCTTCTTTGAGACTGGATTTCAAGCTACAGTTTCTAAATCTTTTATTCATTCGTTCAGTAAATTTACTGAGAATTAGCTTTGTGTTAGGCTCTTAGATGGTGAAAAGAGAATAAAAGAGAAAGAAAACATTGTTTGAATACAATTTATGTTCTCATGTGGATGCAGAAAAAATATTTATATTGAATTGTGGGCATGCAGTCAACTCTGTTAATTCTGTCCTTTTCTTGATTCTGAGTTAAGAAAAACATATTTCTAAAGAATAGCACCACTGTACCTAAATAAATTTCTTTCACATTATTTAATTTAATAAAGCTATAATAACTAATAATTTTTATTGAAGTAATAAATTCACATCGCTATTAGTGGTTACATCTAATCACTTACTGGACCTCCTCAACTTTGTTCATTAATTCTCATATATTTATTGAGAAAACATACATACTGGAAATCTTTACAATATGGTGCTCAGTAACTAATGTATCCATCATCACGTAACACCTGCTGCCTATATCCTGTCTAACTTAAGGAGATAACATGTAAAACAACCAAGAAAGTTTGGAGAGTAAATAAGTTCAGAAATGTTATATGGTCCAGATAAAATTATACAGGTATTTTTGGGTTTACAAGATCTAAGAAATTATCTTGAAATGAGACATTTTAAGTTGGGTATCAAAACATGAGTAAAATGCTGTCATGGAAGAAGACTGGAAATAATATCTGTTTATCGGTTAAAGTTCAGTCATAATTTTAGAATGATGATGAAAATGAGGGTGTCATATAACTCAATTTATTTTCTAAAATGTCAATTTTGAGATTTGACATTAGTACTCCCTTTTACAGGATCAAACTGTTTCACTGTATCGATTTCTGTAATTTATTCATGACTCTATATAATTTTTCTATGCTTATTTTCCCTGTTTGCTTGTTCTGTGTTTCTAAACTACTGACCGTAATGCATGTGTAGTTTGTATCTTTTTTCTTTAACTTCACAATAAGTGGTGGCTGCTTTCAAATCTTTAGAATATGATTCAGTGATTCTTGGCATTGTTATTTAAATCTCCCATTATTAAACTACAATTTTAAGTTCATTATTATCTATTTTAAAAATAGTTTCCAGATATAGAATAGTTCTTATTTAGAAAGAATATTCTATGTAATTATATTGTAGTTAGTCTTAAATATTTAGGGGGCCGGTACCTGGAGGCCAGTAATACTGCTTAACTTGAAAAGTATGGGATATTGATGATTAAATTTAAGGTAATAAAATCATACTTTATTAAATCAGGTAATACATTAAAAATGAATAGAATTATAAAAATTCTATCCATTGACTTACATTTTCCTGTAACTGCTATTTCATTAGCAGAACTCTCAGTTTAAATCATGTTATGTTCCATAGTAGCTTAGTTTGAAAACCTCTGTTAAAATGAAAATTACACATTGTTGAATAATGGGAATTTAATCAAAGTAATGGGTCTTTAATTTACATTTTTAATCCCTTTTGCCTTGTTTCTTGTTCTTGGTGACATATCCGATTCAGTGTAGTATTCTGTAATAAGACCTGAACTGGCTAATAGGATTCACACCTTCTAAGTTTGGTACTGTATGCCTGAGATTCAAGAAACTTATTTTAGATCTCTCTTATTTTACAGACAATTCTATAAAATAATTAGACTGGAAAAAAGTTAGGTTTTTGAATCTATTGCCTCTTTTTCTGAACCCCTGGAATATCTATATAAAATCTTGTGTATGTGTGCACTTATGTGTGAAGAGGTGCCTGTTGTTTTTTTGTCTTGGTGTGTCTCTTCTAAATCTAGAAATCAGTCATTTTTCATGTCTCTAGAGGTCATGGGAATTCTTTTGCCATGATGGTGGCAGGATGCTTGACAATACTTAACATTTGCAAATATAACAGTGACTACCCAAAAATAGGTTTTGTGTGATTGCTCTTTCTTGGTCATAATAGACTGGGTATTTTTCATTGATTTTAAACCATTTTATTTAATTTATGTTTAGTTCCTAGGAAATGGTGATAAATATTTGAGAACCTTCTTGCCTATAGCAATCGATATTACTTTTTTTTTTTTTTTTTTTTTTTTTTAAAGACAGAGTCTCACTCTGTAGCCTATGTCTGGAACTCACTATGTAGTTAAGGCTGGCTTTGAACTCATGGTAATCCTCCTGCCTCAGCCTCTCAAGTGCTGAGATTATCCATTGTAATCTCAGCCCATTTTGCCACCATGCTTAGTGTATATGATGCTGGGGAATCAAACTCAGGGCTATGAACTTACTAGGCAAGCACTTTAACCATTGTGGCAATCCTTTAGGCCCTGATGTTACTATTTTGTTTCATATGATTAACATTTAAAAAGTATATTTTCTATAAGTCAAGCTTTTTGTTCTTAAAAAAAAAACTGAGTTTCATCATTTGTCGTGTTGATGCTCGGTTTTCAATGAGATTTCTAAAAGAATCCCTATAGATGATTGTTCAGAAGATAAGTTATAACAACAAGCATCATTGATAGTGATGCTCTTCCTACACTCAATCTGTACTCACTAGATACATTACTGAAACATCTATTATTAATGAATAATATTCTTTTCAAAGTTTGTTTTAGGAGAAAATAATTTTAGAAAATAACAGGAATGGATAGGCAAGTTCTTGATAGCTGATTCTGACATTAAAACGTCTTCTAACTTTTGACTAACAAACTATAATAATTTCTTGCTGAGAAAATGGGCTCTCTTCATCAAATTAATCACCAAAAAGTTGTTTAGACTACCTAGTATTTCTGACTCAAATTAATTTTAAATTGTATAAGAAAAGTATTGTAGAGTAAGAGTCATTTTTTTCTTTTTTGAGCCTTGTTCTCCCTCAATGTTATATAAATATAGGGCTTTTAAAAACTGCAATTGCGATGGGACCTATTTGCTTCAGAAAATATTTACCAAGTTTCTAATGAACTTAATACAGTTAAATACAACCAGAAGTGTTTGTGAAAACATATTAATATTTTATACCACATCGAAGATAATATTACTTCGGAATTTCTTTTGATTATTAAAACAATCATCTACCATTGCTGTGTATGTTTTGCAGTCTAGAGATTGAAAGAAAGTCCTTCACATTTAGCTACATCCCCAGTTCTGTGCCCATTTTTTCTTTTGATTTTTGTAAAATTTTGAGGGAGACTCTCCCTTAATTGCCAAATTGCCGAGACTGGACTCTTAATTTGCTCTTCTCTTGCCTCATCCTATTAGAGAGCTGGGATTACAAGCCTCTGGAGAAAGCCTCAGCAAACACCCAGATTCAAAGAGTTGACCATTTTTTTCATATTCTAATAAATAATTACAGGGATATAAACTCAAGCTTCTAGAGTGTATGACGAAAAATAATAATACTTAGAATACAGTGAATCTGTTTTAAACTCTCTTCGTATTTCCATGTGTTTACCAATAATAAGATCTGCCTTATACATTTTAGGTTCTCAGTTTATATATGTAATGAAAACATAGTCTCTGCACTCAGAGCATGCTTATTCTAGTGGAATGAGCATACTAGAAGAAATGAATTCATTAGAAATGAAATTACATATTATTGGGTGGGAAATTTTATGGAAGAAAATAAGATATACAGCCTTGTTCACTGGTTGTTAAAAACATGTGTATTTACTAATTAAATAATGATTTATATCACACACAGATGTAAACTGTAGTTTATTAGTTCATTATTATACACAAAATTATATATATATATATATATGAATTCATTTCCTATTATGTAGCCTCATAAATTTGTCATTAAATTTTAAGGACATATGAAATATTAGGTTTTAAATTTAGTCTTACTCCTTAACACAAACATTTTATGTAACTATGTTAAGTACCAGAAATGATTTTAGAAACCAGTAAAAGGTAATCCTCTTTTCCCCTCTGCTCTAAGCTCATTCTTTTTTTTTTTTTTTTTTTAATTGTTGCTCCAGTCTCGGGGATTGAAGCTAGGAACTTTGCCTTGAGCTAAATCCCCAGATCTCTTTCAAAATACTTAATTTTGATATGGGTTCTTTAAGTATCCCAGGATGAGCTCCAACTTATGCTGCCTCACCTTCCAGACTATGGAATTTCAGATATGTACCTCTGGGCCTGGCAAAAAAGGAATTATTTTCATCTATGTATATAGCTCCAGTCTCAGCAGCTGCCATATTGAATGGCCACATGTAAACACTGCCTTATAAGTAGTGAGTCCCTGGCTGGAAGAATGATTTACTGCACGATATAGCCACTTACAGGCTATTGCCACATAGTCATTATGTTGAATAGTTAGTCTACTTTGTATAAAGGTTAGGTACTGAGCATTACATTACTTAAATGTAGATGTTCCTGGGAAGGACAACCTGGTGAGGATGTTTAGTGTGCATGTTCATCCTATTCCTTGCTAAGTGTGGCAGCTAAGAAGGAGTAGGCATTAAAAAAAAAAAAGAGTTCAGAAAGTTAGAAGACACAGTAGATTGGAGAGAACAACTCCATGTTGGGGGAGAATAGTCTGTGGTCTTTTCCTGGGTACTTTGTGCCTTGAACCTGCTCCCATGCATCAGTAGACATACATGTTTTATATTAAAGCATGATAAACAAAAAGGATGAGTTGGTCATGTTACTGTATCTTGACATACTATTTCTTAAAGGTCACTGAACAGCAGACAGATAATAAAATCTAATTGATACTTTTTAACACTGAATATTTTAAGGAAATAAAAATGACAGATGAAGAAGATATGTGGTTATGCAGAGGGCATTTCACCTTAGACCGGGTGGAGTGTTTTGTGTCAGTTATCCTTGCCTGGTGGTATAGTGATACCAGGATGAAGTCGTATTGTTCATTAAGGGTAGTGGCTATACTGCAGATTCATGGCAGAACATAGTCAGCTGAAGATATATACCACAATCCTGGCACCTAAAAGATTAAAGATTAGTCATATTTTAGCATAGTCTGAGCTTTTTCAACAATTAATTGCTTAGATGTTAGAATTTTTTTCCTACCTCCAGTGCCAGTGCAAAAAAATAAAAAATAAAAAATAAATAAAAATTCCATTTACAGAGCTAATTTTCTAAATGTGAAATAGGCTAAAAAGAGGGGAAAGTAAAAGGAAATGGACAAAAGAAGCAGACATGCTTCCCCAGTTTAAAAAAAAATATTTTTTTCTGGGATAAGGTTAAAGAACTGTGTAATGGTGCACCGCACTTGGACAAACTTATACTAAAAAAAAAAAAAAAATATATTCATCAGAAACTAAGATTTCACTGAGTATCTTGACATTTTAATTGTGAAATTTGACAGTACAATTTCAGAGGCACCACACACACACACACACACACACACACACACACACGCGTGCGCATACACACTTTCCATCAGCAGCACATTAAAAAGAAAAATATAACTTGGTTTTTCTAATATGACAAACCCAGAATTCAGGCATTTTCTAAAACCAAATGAGTGTAATGGGAAGTTAGGGGCCAGGAGGAAGAACAATAAGAAAGAAAGGGATTGTCATATTGTTATGTATATGTTCTCAAAATCATCAAGCTCAATATGACCATTGTATATCATATATATATATATATATATATATATATATATATATATAATAAAAATTACAGGGAGATAATAAATTTAATAGTGATGGTTTACCTGAAAAATGCCTGAAATTTTCTGCACACGTTGCTGTGTCGTTGAGGCAAACTGGTTGGGACAGGATTTATCTGAAATAAGAAGGAAAGCTATAGTATCAGATAGAAATGGGCACTCTCGTAATAGACTCAGAACATCCATGGTGAACTAGGAATTTTGCAAGTGTGATTGTGCATTTTGTCTTCTCCTATGCAATATAATTCAGTTGGACACAGATTTCTGTCTTCACTGAGAAAGAATTCGCAGACATGTTCCCTGACAGCCAGAGATGATCTCTGTTACAGTGACTTAGCTCTACCCTTGAGGGTTGAAAAAAGCCAAGGGCATATAGAAAAAATGGGTTTAGTGGTCTTTTAAAATGTTTCGAATCATTTGTGAGAATAGGCTTCATGAGAGTTGTGCATAGGTTGTAGACACAAACTTCTTTTTTTTTCCCTTCTATATAAAATTTCACAAAGCAAATAAAGTAGCATCATGCTCCAATAGCTACTTATCACATCAGTAGCATTCAAATAAATCTTTTTCAAACTACGAGTTGTATCAGAGCTAACTACAGCTCATTCTGAAGTTTGACACATGAGGGTGAATGTGCACATGCCTGTTACAAGAGTGGGAAACTTAAGACAGTGACATCGTTCATTCATGTTCTGAGGAATTAAATATTCAAAGCTGTTAGCTGGTGTCTTCTAAATCAGCTTTCCTCTTTGGCCTAAGATTTTTTAAAATTTTCTTTTTTTCTCAAGTTTAGCTTTTAAATTTTGTTGATTTCAAATATGATACTTTAATTTACTAGGGAAGTCTTTGATACTTATTTTATACTTTGAAAAATTAATTATAAATTTGAAGTCAAAACATTTCAAATATACACGTAGTGTTTCACAATAACATACAGTTCTGTTGTCATTTCTGAATAGTCTGTAAGGCATAATATGCTTTTTGTGAGACAGGGTCTGCCTCTGTAGTTCAGGCTGGGCTTTGAACTTATACTAATCTCCTGCCTTAGGCTCCCAAGCACTGGGATTACAGGAGTATGTCACCACGGCCAGTTTATGTGGAGCTAAGGAATCAGGGCTGTGAAGTTGCTAGGCAAGTGCTTTAACTGCTGAGCTACACCCCTAGCCCATGTGCTTTTTTCTTTGTTTTTTGTTTTGTTTTGTCTTTTCTTTTCTTTTCTTTTCTTTTCTTTTCTTTTTCTTTCTTTCTTTCTTTTTTTTTTTTTTGAGTCGAGTCTGGTCCTTGAACTTATTATGAGTTCAAGCTGACCTCAAACTCATGGCATTCCTCTGGCCTCAGCCTTCTTAGTACTGGGATTATAGTCGTGCATCACCATGACCAGTTCATGTGATTCGGGGTAATCAGACTCATAGCCTTGAGCTTTCTAAGCAAGTGCTTTAACTGTTGAGTTATTCCTCCAGTTCCTAGCCCCCATTTTTAATAACAGGTCTAGAAACTTACATTGTGTGCAATGGTACAGAAGTTTCTATGGCTGGTTGTTTTAGAATTGGTGTAAATGTTACACAGATCATTTCTTTGTATATGTTTCCTAAAAAAAAATGTATCAAGGGCTAAGAGTAGACCTTAACCTTCACTGTACTGCCTTCTCTAATTCAGACAACAGGTTACACTTATGACATATGTGGTTGTTAATAAACATACTAGTCAGAAGAGCATTACTCCTGTAATAATTCCTTTCTTCTGAATCTCGATCCAAATCATAGGTGTTGGAGTCTTCAGAAGGGTTTTTTTTTGTTTGTTTGTTTTGTTTTGTTTTGTTTTTAGTTGTTTGGCACATCAAATACACACTATGAGAGTTTGATGTTGGAAGTATGTTTTGGGAAAATAAATTTAAGTGAATTTGAGAGTATTGTAGTCAAACCTGGTGTTGCAGGTCTATAATTCCAGTGCTCTAGAAGGCTGAAGCAGGAATGTCACAAATTTAAATCCAGCCCGAGCAACTCAGCAACTTAGGAAGACAGTGTTTCAAAAATCAAAAATAAACATGGGCTGGGAATGTAAATATAACTATGAATATTGTTGAAGACAAGATAATGTAAAAATGTGTGTATTGCAATTTAAATTGTTTTCTCTATAAAAACAGATCTGCAGATGTATTTATTTTATAAATATGTACATATACAAAGATGGATATACAAGAATATATTAAATCTTTAGATATGTCTCTTTTCATGTTTAGTATTTTAAGCATTTTAAATTTAATGTAGCATATCCAGAGGAAGATGTGAAATCTTTAGTGGAATAATTGTTAAGGGATTTAAAACCACATACTATTTGGAGATAGCCACATTGTTGTCATAGACAAACTGGTTACCCAGCTGTAAAATAATGCATTAAATTATGCTTAAACATATTCGAATGAAATTGCAAAGATACAACTCTTCTTTCTATTAAAAATAATTTGTATTATCTCCCTTAGATTTTTGGACTAGCTCATGTAAATCCATAGACCTTGTAAAATGTTACGCATGAGTCTTGTATGAGAAATACGGGTTTTTTACATGATCATACAAGACAGTGGAAAATGAAAAATAACTTTTTTAATGTGAAAACTGGAGAAAACTTTAAATCTGATAACACCATTTAAATAATTTCCACTCACTTTCCCCTCTCAGCCTTATTTGCACATTATCACATACTTTAAATTCTGTCAGAGAACAAAGAGTTGGGAAAATTTCCATCAATAAAATGATTGGAAAATGCATTTTAATATGTACTATAATTTATTATTTGAAGAATAGATTTTAAAAATAAAATCACTAAGTGTTTTATACCATTAGCAGTTAGTCTGGATACCAAGAATGAAAAGTTCATTGTGTAATTTGTAGAAGACACTCTTTTCTTGGTTTAGTGGAAGAGAGGGATTGTACACGTCAGATTCTTTATGGGCATGATGTGCGCTAGCCTGCTCATGCCATTTCATTCCCACAGAGTGGACTTAATAGTAAGCGCTTTCATGAAAACACTTAGTTTTGAGAGATCTGGTATCCTGTTTCAGAAATTACTAATGTAAAGAACCAAGCACAGAGAGTAGGTAAGTTTTTGTTGTTGCAGAGTAGTGATTTCTTTGAGTTTTATACTTCCATTAAATATTAAATGGAATGGGAACATTTGTAAATACAGTAATTTATTTATTCTTGAGTTAGAGGTTTAATTGAATCCAGTTATTTTCTTGGCAAATTAATGATGATCACATAGATTTTTCTCCTTATTAAATCATGGTTTTCACTATATTTCATATTTTGGCTTTTTTTCCTATTTTGAAAGATTCATTATTATTCTACATGAATTTCAAAATATATTCAGGTTTTAACAGAGACTGATTTAGGACTTAAGGACCTTTTAAAATGACAGCTGAGGATATTGATGCGAAAGACATATGTAAATCAAATCATTTGTCTTTTTTCTTTGAGCATCTATTACCATTGTAAAATATTGCTCTTTGAGAGTCCATCTTAATGTTGGTATACTGTGTCTAACTTACAGTAGTTTAGCTTTGAGTTACTGAAAATATACACTCACGTATTTACACACGTACTACTTTTTCACTTGTGTGAAAAGTAGCAATTAGTAGCAATGTTTTAGCAGGTATTATTTTGTGGTTATAAAAAGTCTCTTTAGGCCAATGTCTCTTTAAATCACAGCAGCCTATAAAATAACAGGTGGTGCAAAGGAATTAGACATAAAATGAAATAAGGTGGAAGGAATCCCTTATTGTTGAAGAAGTGGCCGTTGGCGTAATTTCTTCCACCTGTTTTCTGTTATTCTTCACCATATAAATGCCTCAATTTCTTAAGCAGCAGCCTGTCGGCTTTTTATGAAACCATATCTGTGTTTCACTGCCAGGCCTATGCATGTCAGGTAGCTCAGCTACAGCAAATGTTTCTTAACTTTGCGATTCTGGCAAATTATCTTGAGGTGCCCCTGAAAATCTAGAGAGAGATCTGTGTTTTTTTTTTTTTTTAAGAAGATTTGGATTGTGTCAAATCACCCTGAAAGGGGCCATCTTGTTCTAAGTCTTTTTCAGAGTGTCCTAAATAATCTATACCATGTAGGCAATTAGAGTTATGCTAACAGTTCCCTTTTTTGAAATATTAAGTGCTGCTGGGTTAAAAAATCTGTCCCACGTCCAAAATAATAGTATTTTAGGAATCTGTGTGTTTCAAATTGTGGAAATAGAGAGCTGAGACTCTACCAGTGGACTGTGAAAAGTGAATCGTGATTGTCAGTAGATTTGAGACATTCCTGTTTCTTGTGCAATGAACGTTGCAAAGGCTTGTTAGTGTGCTGATCATAGAAGGAATGAATGATTTGTCAGAGCCCGGATGTAGGTGCACTGGTGGAGGTAGGACCCTAATTTGTGTACTCCATTCGCATCAATATAACCAAAGGGACTTCCGGACCCTAGTTTTCAAGTAATGCTTCAAGTTTTCAGGTAAAAAGAAAGATGAAAATATAAAATTGAAATAATGTAATAAAATATGAATCATTGAAATGACATACTTCCTGTTTAGTGAGTGGAATCCTATGATTCAGAAGTGAAACCCTGGGCCGTTTGTTTTCCTTAGCTGTGCCTGTTCATTTATATGTGTTCAAACTTCGGGAAGCTTTTGAGAATTGGATTTTGTATGACCTTAACATAAGGCTCAGATACTATATATCTAATTCTTGCTCAGCCCTCAGAGCTCAGATGGCAATTTTGCCTTGTTGAGGGAGGAAGGCTCTCCAACTGGTCTTTCTTTCTTGAACTGCTTTTCTGCCACAGAGACCTTGTCAGCTTGATGCTTTTCTTGGAAATACTTTTTTTGTGTTTTAGTTCTCTCAAATGTAAAACAAATATCATAGTGGTACATAACTTAGTAAGTTATGGAAACTTAGTGAGTAAACCTGTGCAAAGATGTTTTTAGCAGGAACAAGCGCATGGTGGGTATTCAGGGATAGGAAGTAATGATATCCTACGCCCTAAGTAAAGGCTTCTTTCATGAATTTTTATAACTTGTGCAGTTCTACTTTGATTCTGTACTCAGGTTTTGCAGTTTTACCTCTGTGTTTGTGTGTGTGCATGCATGCTATACGTGTGTGTATGCACATCTGTGCAGGTGAATCACATTTATCTGCCCACCAGAGACCTGAGCTCTCGGAGACATTTCTACTCTTGTTTTATATGGGAATTTGCTCTTATACCACACTTATATACACCAATTTCGTTGTAAATTACTTTTAGTCTTTTAGTGCTAACTAAGAAAGAAAGAGATAAAGAGATTTGGCTGTATGGGCATTTAAAATTTTATGGTCTATGTGGTTTCATGGCTATTCACAGTTTACTCTAGAAGAATACTGTATATGGTACAAGTGTCAAAGGAATGTGTAATATGGGAATTCATCAAGGGTGTAGTTACAGTTGACTTATTTTAGGCGTCAAAAAATAGAAATCCTATATTCCAAACTCCATCTGCCTCAGAAGGCTAGGAAGACATTGTGCTTACATTATGATTGTGCCCTAGTAAGAATCAACTTCATTGTCTCACACTTGTTTTGCAAACAAAAACAAACCAAAAGCACTCTTAATAGATCAGGCATGCTTGTGGCCAGTGGATAGTTTATTTTTCATTGTTCATTTTTATTCTCAGAATTGGTAATGTAAGTTCTCCTTTTATCCTCTAACTTTTTAGATGAGATATGTATCATAAACCATGATTCTAGAAAAATTATGTGACAACTTAACATCATTATAACAAAGATTTAAAGTCTTCCTGCCATACAGGAAATTCTAAATCTTCCTAATATGCCTTTAAAGTTCATACTGAGCAGTCATATAAATCAGTCAGAGTACTGGTGATGAGATAATAAGAATCAAGGGAAGAATAGTCAATATTTAAATTTCCACACATTGAAGATTACTTTCATGTTTGCTACAGGATTGAGGAATAGCTTCATTGTCTGAGGAAGATCAAACATTACCCTCAGCATGTTTTATCCTATTGAGGATAGAATCTAGCATTAGTTTATTTTATTGATGTTGAGTATCATGATTAAATCCTTGAATTAGTCAAAATAATGCATGTGCTCCCCTAAAATCTGAGTTCCTCTAATGAGTAGCATATTCATTGATTTGTACTTTTCATTTTTAAATATTAATTATGATTTAAGACATAAATATGTAATGCAGGAAATAATTGAATGTTCTCAATTAAAAAGCACCATCCATTTCTCTAACTTACCAGGGTAAGTGAATCAATAAGCAATTATGGATAAGCAGTTATGAGCAAAGTTGTATGTTATGACACAACAACATGCTAGTGAAATATGGATAATTTTGATAAAGTTTAAATGAAAGTGAGAAGGGAAGGCATAAATGATTACAAAGTTTTAAGAAAATAACAGAATAGTAATTTTGTAAGATTTTTTTTTGTTTTGTTTTGTAAAATAACAAAAGAGTAGTTTTGTAAGATTTTTTTGTTTTTTTGGAAAATCTTGATCAATTTAATATCTGTAGGAGACAGTATTTTTAGCATTAAAATTTTACATAAGAAGTGAATTTCTGGAACATGGAGGGCATTATCCATTCATATAATTTAATTGAATGGACTTAAACTATGCCATGTTTATGTTCACTATTGCTCATTTTGAAATGAACAAAAGTTTTGGATACTAAACATTAACCATAAATTAGCTAGAGAGCATTTGCCTAACCCATGTACACTGTTGGGTTTGACCCTTAGCACTACCCAAAACAACTAACAAAGTAAAAACCAAAATCAAAAGAAAAATCCCCAGACAAATTACTTTAAGAAATAGATATTTTGTTTTGTTCCTTTTATTGCTTAACCTACCATCCCTTGCTATTCTTTCTCAGAATGTTATCTTAGAGTTGCAGGCTTTAATGCTTGCAAGTTTTTTTTTTTTTTTTTTTTTGTATCCCATAGTAAGCTCATCTTTAGCATTTTTTCAAAAATATAAACTTTTTGTGAAATAAAAAGGCTTTAAGTGTTTTTAATAAATCTCATTTGTGTTGATTATTTGTGCAGCTACTACTAGTATGTGAGTAATTAAGCTGCATGTAATTTGTAGGTTTTGGTAAGTGATTAATTATCATAAAAGTAAACCATAATTAGCAATATTATTTATGTAAATGCATGTGGTGTTTTTCTGGTATCTAGATTAAAGGCATTTTCTGTTACTTAGTTTGTCACACTTAGTCAGTATATGAGGGTAAGATTCTGAAGAGCCAAGAGGAATTGCTGTCCTAGCATAGGAAGCACTATGATTCTGAAAGAAACTGTAGGTAGAATCCATGATTCTGAAGTGTGTTCTGAGACAAACCCAAAGTTACAAAGAGTCAATCTTGTGTTTTAGGATTTGTAAATTATCTTGAAATTACCTAGTTTTATATTGTGAATCTGCATAGTTGAGTTTCAAAATCTGTATATGGTAACGCTTAAGTAATAATTGACAGATTAAACTAACCCATAAAGCAGGGTACTTTTGTTTGTTTTGTTCTTTTATAGATTCTTAACAAAAATATTTTGATTACAGCAGGGATCACTAACCTCAGGACATGGGCGAGTACTGGCTCAATTAGAAGTAGAACACGCAGCAGTAGTTGAGTAGTGGGCTAGCAAAGGAAGCTTCATGTGTATTTACAGGTGCTCTTAATCGCTGATACCATCACCTAAATGCTGCCACATGCCAGGTCAGCAGCAGCGCTAGATTCTCATAGGAGCACGATGCCCATCGTGAACTGCATATGTGAGCAATGCAGTTTGCACACTTGCCAACGAAGTTCTAATGCCTGACAATCTATGGTGAGTCTGAGGCAGTGGTACTTGTGCTGGGGAGTGGCTGCAGTCACTGATGGACATGAGCACAGAGATTGCCTGCACAGAGATCATAAGTCAGTTATTTGCAGACTCGTATCAAAACTCTATCAGTGAATGGCAAATAAAAATTAAGCTGCATCTCATGGCAGGCTTTACAGTGAGTGAGTTGATGTACTTCAGTTGTAAATCTGCATCTTGTGGAAGCCTTTAAGTCAAATCTGACATTTATTCTAGTCCATGTGTGTCCGGTTTGCTATATCATCTACCATTTCCATCCGTGCTTTTTTTCCCCCAGCATTGCACACTTGTCTCAGTCTTAATTTTGATAGGCCCATCATGTAGCCAAAATAAGTAAAAACTAGATGTCAATAGAGAGCATATTTGAAAAGGGAGGACACTTGCCAAAAAGAGAGCTTTATGTATAAGAAAATATGAAGAGTCCTACTTAAAATGCAGTCGTTGTTTCACATTTTCCAAACCTCCTCTGTATATAGCATGGTGATCACTTATCCATTTAAGTCCTGAGACATTTAGAACTACTTTGTCTTATGCATCCTAAGCACCCTGCATTAAAACACAATCCCATTGGACCTTTCCAAATTAAAAACTTTAAACATAAAGAAGAAAAGAAATTACTCATGGCCATCATTTCATCAAATGTATCTTCTCTGAGAACAGCATTCTTAGTGAAAATCTACATTGTTAAAGCTGTGCAGCCTTTTACTGTTGATGGCAGATTGGTCCTATCTGCTGTTAAGGACATTGTTTGTAAATTTACAGGACTGGCTGTATCTTGAAAAGGTGGCACATGTTCCTCTTTGGGTTAGCACCATAACTAAATGAGCTGATGAAATAGCAGAGGATGAGGCTCTACTGTGGAGCACGATCTAAGGCGACAAACCAAACCTACCAATATTGACACCAAGGCAGCAGTGCTAGTTTTTATGTGATGTGATCAATTTTCTCAGGAAAATGTGCATGGTATTAGGATATGTGCATTTTTGCTGCCAATCAACCCAGCAGATGCAGGACCTTTCAAGGCTTAGGATGATGCACATCAGGAAAATTGAAGTGGTCATCTTTTGTCACTATATGCATGGATAGAGGTGGCATTTTGGTTTCACTACTCGAGGCAAAGCGTTCTCTGAATCTGGGTGTTTGCACTTTGTCGTCCACAAAGAAATGCTGGCTAGCTTAAAAATGTCGCCTGAATTTAAAGATGTTTTGCAGAAACTGATTAAACTTGTGAGCCACGTTAGAATACATGCCCTTAGTTCCCATGTGTCTGTGTAGCTTTGTGAGCAGATACAGGCAGAGCACACACATCAACCCTCTGAAGTGACACAGCTTCCTGAAGGTGTATCATTGACTAGCATTTTTGAGGTACAGGATCTACTTCAGAGATTTTATAAAAAGTCACCTTTGGCAATGCATTTCAGTGACACAAAATGGGTTCCAAAACTTGTTTGATTGTGTAACGTGCTGCTTTTGCTCAGTCCTTGACTTCCGTGTGGCAAAACTGTGTTCAAGTCAGCAGATAAAGTGGCTTCATTCAAGGCAAAACTAGAACTATGAGGTAGCACATGAACATTGGGAGCTCTTACGTATTCACACATTAGCAGAGATTTTAAAACAGTCTGAATCGGAGCCTTCTTTCTTTCAGCTGATGCATGATTATGCATCAGTTTCCAAACATTTTTGACCATGACTTTTCAACCAGGATTGACCCCTGAACTGCAAGGTATTTGTGAATAAGCCAGGTGAATTGGTTTTGTCCATGCTGGGTGGAGGGTCGATTACAAATGAAGGTGGCCTTATGTATATGTTTGAGACACTTTTACATATTCGTTTAGTCTGTATTAAAGTCAGGGTGGACTATCCCAAGATTGTCACAAAAGCACTGAAAACTCTGCTTTTATTTCAACATCTTGTCTTTATGAAGAAGGATCTCCTGCAGCGACAGCAATTGAAGTAAAATTGTCAAGTAGACTAAACATAAGCACGACACTTTGGGTGTCATTGTTACCCATCACCCCCAAATGAAAATATCCAGTTTCATAAAAACATGCTTAGGGCACCCACTGCTTCTACTTGATAATTAGTTGTAAACTTATGCATTGTAATGTAATAATGATAGATATAAAATATACAGTTAATATGCTTAAATTATCTTGAAACTACCTCCTTTCCTTTTTCTCTTTGTGGGAAAAAAAAAAAATTGCTTCCATGAAACTGGTCCCTGTAACCAGAAGGATTACAGTGATTCCTTAGAATTGCATCTGTCTTAGTTACTTTTTCGTGCTGTGACTCAATACCCAACACCCACAAATTCAGGAAAGGTTTTTTTTAGCTCACGGTTTCAGATGGTCACAATCAATTCAGGGGCAGCCGACAGCAATCAAAGTACAGGACAGAGGCAGAGTTGGAGGCAGCCTCTCAGGACATCACAAACAGAAAGGCAAGCTGAGACCAGCTGAGACTAGTCCTAGTTGTCCAGACAGGCAGGTGCAGCTTATATATCCTTTCAGGTCTCTGCCCAGTAAGTAGTCCCTCCTGCTTTCATCCAGGTGTGGCACTACACACCGTTAATTCTAACTCACACACCTTTAGTCTTAACTGTAATCCACCCCTCCAGACTACACCCCTATCCACCAACATCACATGGTTCCATAGACAATTCATAATATCAAGAGACATGAGACTTTGGGGGACACTCCAGATCCAAACTACAACAGTATCTATGGTCATTGTACATTTTTAATTGAACAATATTTTTATGAATTGTGAGCTTTTAATGTAAGATTCTGATACCAATTCTAGATTCTCCCAATGTTATCACAACTAGTGGAAAGAAAATGTCAATGTATGTGAGAAACAGTAAATCACTGAGCTCAAAGTTGAAGATTGTAGATACTTAGTACTAGGATTTGGTGCCTTTCACATACCCTTGTTCTATGATGTTTAAGTCATTGAATATTAAGAGAAGAACAGGGTTCATCTTGTGTTGTGGGAAGATTGAAGTAATTGAACAGTATGTAATTCTTAGGGCTAGAGTGGCAGTCAAGCTATTATGCTATTCTTGAAATAAGATGTTACATCATTACTGCATGAAAACTATTATAAATTAGCACCTTAAATATCATCTTGTGGTTTTTTTTGTGAGTCATAAGTCTGGATGTTACTTATTTGTATGTTTCTTGATTTTTGTCTCTCAAAAAGTGGCAATTAAACTGTTTACCTGGACTATATCCTCATTTGAAGGCACACCTAATGGAGACTCTACTTAAGGGTTTTAATATGTGTTTTTGCACAGTTATTCAGTTTAATGTGGCACCTGACTTTTCCTAGAGTACACCAAATGAAACTGTGCCTAAAAGAATTATAGTCTCTTTGTCACCTTTAACATCTAAACTTTGAAGTGACCTCCCAGCAGATTTGGTATATGCTGGGTATTACAAGTGAATCAATGAATCCTGCCCAGTCTTACAGGGAACTGGACTATATAACACTGTAGAAATCAGTACGCATAAATTCCTATTCTTAGTGTCTATCTTGAGATTATTAACTGCAAATGTAAAGATTTGAAATGCAGTGTTGGCAGGAGTAATAAAAGGGTCTATTTTGAGGAAATTCATGATAGACTTGGGAGAGGTGACCTTGACTTTTAACCGTTACTATACAGCTAACTCAAGAGTTCTTTTTGTTTGATGGGACTCATTTATTTTTTAACTCAAAACTTTCTCATTTGTGAAGTGTTGTGTCTGAAGTTTCTTTATTGTCTTGAGTCATGTTCTCTCATTCCTTGCAATTGACGGAATTTTAGTAGCCAAGGGATCTGACTGAGTGTAAATGTTATTAGTGACACAGATAAATAACTTGAAACTATGAAAAACACATTGTACTTGAAAATTACATTAAAACCATTGAACATTTTTTAGTGGATGTTTAGTGAATAAACTAGGTAATCTGGGCTTGAATAAATTAGAGGTTAAAGTGGTTGTGATGTTGTAGAGTCAACATTTATTGACTATTAAGGTGAGAATTCTGGCATTGAAAAGAAAGAAGCATCTAATTTGTGTATGGTTTAAATGTGTGGTTGTATATGTTTTAAGTGTTTGTTTTAATGAACAGAAAGTTCTTGTGTGTGAAACATGGAAATCAGAGGTACCAAAATGCCTCAGTCTTCTCAATCTTTTTCCCAGGTCATTACACAGTGACTGATACAAAGCAAACAGGAAGTGTCAGATAAGTGAAAGAAAAAAAAAAATTCCCAATCCTATTATTGAAGGCAATGGATACATTACTGTATCAATAATAGAAGATGCTAGACTGATACTACATGGATTCAGCATTTCTAAGTTAATGAATTTTGTTTGCAAAAGTTCCTTAAATTTTTTGTGACTCAGCTTTTTCATAAGGATAAGGCATATAATTACAGCCTATACAATGATTAAATGATAAAAAGATTCTGTGTAAACAGATGTAGAATATATAACAGAATATAAGAAATTAAGAATTTAGTAAGTGTTAACCTTAAGGGCCGTTCTGTATGCTAATCATCCTTCTCAGCTTGACACAGTGTGCTCACTGGAGCTGTATTGTCAGGTTGTATTCTAATGGGGACTCTGAAAAAGAGCAGGCAGAAAGTGTGTCTGGCCAAGTAGCTTCCCCATGGAAGAGATTCAGGATAGCACTGATCTTGATGGGGTTTTACCCATAGCTCCTGTAGAGCAGGCTACTTGAACTTTGTGGGAGATTTTTTGTCAACTTTTTGAGTTTTATAACCAGGTAAGAAGGGCCCATTTTATAATCCCTGAGATTATGTCTTGAAATGAAATGCATCAAGTCTTTTTTCCAAAATTAAGATTTTCTGTGTCCCATATTTTAGACATTCCGTATCATTTAGAGGGAGGCAGGTACTCTGGGAGCTTTGATCAACTGTGGTCAGTGACCACACAGTGGCACTTCCTAGCCCAGTAACAGCAGGGCCAGAGGTTGCTGCAGTTTAAACACACACACACACACACACACACACACACACACACACACAGTGTAACAGTGGTGGTAATTTTATGGCATAAATTAGCATTGCCAGGGATTAAGGGGTTGATGAATTGAGAATCTGAGGTTCCTGTTTGGAAGGAGGTGGTTTTATGCATTTTATTTAGAGGGTTTCTTTGAGGCCCTCTGGGAGGTGGGGAGAAGGCAGAGCTTCACTACATCCGCCATCTATCCCTGGAAGGGTTGAGTGCAATCCAGAGGTGGGAGATACAATAACCAGATGAAGGCTGCCATTGATATTTTCCAGGGTTTTGGTTACTGTGCCCATGACCTCCATCCAGACTGCCCGGAACACGTTGGTAGAGAGTTGTAGGTATGGTATCAGTCTCCATTACCTTTTCTTCTCTACTTGTTATACTCTCTTGCGAGCACCTCTTTTGCTTATGAAGATTAAGGGTAAAACTTTTTAAGAAAGTGGCAAGATTTTATTTTAATTAGAAATCCACAACCCCACAATAAGTGTTTCATATAAACAAGCAAACCAGCAAATTTTCCAACTGTGGGCCTTTCCCTAAAGCTTCCTTCCTGTGAGTTAAGATCATTTGGCTATGAGGATAGCACTGGGTGTCCAGCACAGCTTCTTAGGTAGATGCAAACATAAGGAGCAGAGCAGACAGCAGCTATCCCGGGGCTGTAGGTTGTCTGGGTGAGTGGAGCAGGCAGCCTTTCTGCTAAGGCGATGGTGTATGTGTGCATGCTGGGGAGTGCGGAAGATGGTGAGAGCAGCACATAGAAGCTTGCTGGAAGAGCAGGTTCTAGGTTCTGGCCAAGAAACTCCCCGATGAGAGGATATTCCTTTTTTGAGGCCCATCTCTGTATTCCCTTTGCCCCCACAGACTGTCAGCTGGAGGCAAGACTCCTAGTGAAAAGAGAGCAGCTGTTAGCATAGGGTCCCCATACGTGTGTACCTGAATTCTTTGAGTATAGAAAAAAAAATAACATAGAGTTTAACTTTATTTTTAAAAAAGTATTAACCTCTATTATTATTTTTTTTTTCTTAGAAAAAAATTCAACTTTTCTTTTCCTTTAAATTAGCTGGCTCCCTTTCTTGGTGGGACCCAATTATTAGGGTGTTATATTGCAGACCAGTCAACCAGGCCGTTATTGACCATCTGTTAGGTGCCAAGCCTCGTGCTAGTCAGTGGTGTCATAAAGGCGTTTGAGACATGAATGTGTCCTTTTAGACGTTACTATGCAGAGGGAGTCACAGACAGACCACCAACAATGAGTAGAAAATGTTCTGGGCTTTGTGATAAATTGGTGGGTAGACATGTTGAGGGAATGCAGGGAAAAGTTTTACAGATGAAAGTACCTAAATACTTCAGATGCATGGATTATTTTGTAACATAGGGAGAAAAAAAATATGGTGGGCATTTGTGCCTGAGCCTCCACTTACACAGTCCAACCTGCACATAGAACATTTTGAAAGATGGTGCTTAATCTGTGAAAGAGTATAAGACACCCGGAACAATGTTCCTCTAAATATTCAGAATGTCCTTGGTATTAATATGCAATGTCTTCTTATATGAATTGCTTTCAAGTAGGGGGAAAAGAATATGAAGATCTCACCACCTTTTGTGAATAATAATGAAAAAGTTAATTGACTATTCTCTGACAGAGGCTTTGTTTTGCTTATGTAGGATGTGAGGTTTTAGGAGGTAAACACATGTAACAGCAGAATCTCATCAAGTGCTGTGATAAATATCATCTTTAGGACATCGAGATCTTTTTTTAAAATTCATAGTGTTTGTCAAGTACCAGTACATTATAAAATATTATTAGCAGCTTTGCGAAGAGACAAAATAATAGTCTGTGCCTTAAAATTTATTTTTAAAGAGAATATGTTTGAAGAAGTTTCTTTTGTCAAGAAAGACTAAGGAATATACTTCCATATCAAAAAGGAAACATATAAAAAATCTCATCCTGTGTTTTTAATAATTTGTTTCTCCCCTCCTTCCTTTAAGAAGACATGAATATGCCTAGTGGCATATTTGAAAGCATTAACCCAAAGGTTACTAGCCTTTTGGTCTCTAAAGCATAAGTATATCTTACTGGGGGAACTCTTGGGTTTCATGTATTTATCCAAATATAGTAAGTCTCCTTCAAAGACAAATCCCCCCAAACACAATTTTTGAAGGTGCTTTTAAATTAATATAAATTAATAATAATGTAATTACTTTCATTAAATCACTACTCTCCAATTGCCTAGTGATATGTTTAAATTTTAACAATCTGTCAGCAAGGAATATATGTACCTTATAACAAGAAATTAAATTGCCTTAAGTTAATCTAGCCTATTATCATAGAGTATGAAAGAGAAATAAGTTAATCTAGCCTATTATCATACAGTATGAAAGAGAAATAAGTTAATCTAGCCTATTATCATACAGTATGAATGAGAAATATGATATAGGCGTTTTCCAGTAAACTCTAATTTTCCATTCTGAACTGTTTCACGGGCAAGGAAAATCTTTAATGCTTATTTATTTATCCGTGATTTATTCTGTAGTTGTAGTTTCTGCTTGTCATGTGACATAAGATTCCTTATTTATGTGTGTGAGAAATAATAGTACTTGTTTGAGTCTTAAAATTTTGAACATATTTTATTGGAGATTTAAGGCATGAGAAAAGTAGGGATACCATTAAAAAAAACCTGCCATGCTAGCTCAGGCAGGAGAGAGAAAATATTTCATTTAGGTTAAATTCAGAGCTCATCTTTGAAATTCAGACAGAGATTTATGGTTTCTTTTCTTTCTGTCCCATTTAGTCCCCGTAGTACTAGATCTTTCTTGAAGTACATAATAAACAGTGCTAATGGCAAGATGTATTCTATAAAGGGGCATCATAAAGGTGGATTTGGGAAGTGTTAGCAAAGCCACTGTGATTTTTTTGAAGCAGTGATGAATTATGACTACCAAGTGTAGGTCTTGATTAATATTCATAAAATGTATTTTACATTTTCTTTGTTTTGTCAGAGTACCTGCCAAGATCTTGTGTGAACTATTGTGACTACACACATTCTTTAGCCGCACTGGTGATATTTCAAGAATTTAAATTTCAGTTTAAGAATATTAATCAGTGAAAAATGAAACTTCTAAATGCTATTATCTCAGTAGATTTGTAGACTATGAACATTTATTGTTGAAATCTATAGGCACCTGATGAGTGGGCGACAAATCTGTACAGCATGTGTTAATGAAAAATTAGTGATAACCTTCATGTTAGTAACATTTTTCTTGTGCAAGCATTCAAGTTAAGGATATAGACAATTCAAAGTATAGAAAGATCAGATCATCTCAAATGAATTCTCATATTCGATGCTATTCTCAAATTTCTATTGCACAATACTCGCAGTCCCATAACACTCTTTCTGCTCATTGAGTCTTTTCTAAATAAAGTGCTCTTTGTATTTTTAATTATCATAATCAGCTATACTTTATTCATGTGTAATCAATGCTGTATCACATTAGTAATTATTTTTACTTTTTAATCTGAGGTTAGAGATGCAGGCCTGTAATCCCTGCCTTTTGGAAACCTGAGGCAGGGGAAATGAAAGGTGAGTTTGAAACCTTCTTAGAAAACTTAACATGTTAGTGAAACTTTGTTTAAAAACCCAAAATAAAAATGGGCTGAAGATGTAGCTCAGTGTGAAGGTCCTGGGCTCAGTTCCAGTTCTTCCTTACCCCACCACGTCAATACACACACAGTGAGTAATTTCTTTTTTTTTTTCATTAGGATTTTATACCATCTTCCTTCTTTTCTCTCTTCCTTATTTTTCTTCTTTCCTTTCACTCTAACTTCCATAGAGGGCCCAAACTTGGGTCACATGGCAATATACAGATATAATTGAAGAGATTTTACTAAGATTACTCTTTGCAATTTGACACAAACATTATACAGAAATATACTTATACATTATTTTTAAGAATCCATATATTCATAGCATTTTAGGAAGTTTAGGTTCCTTATACCTGACCTTAATTTCAGCCATAGCTTGGACCTCTGTCCAAATAATATATCTTCAAAAGGTCAAATGCACAAAAGAAGTTAATGAGATTTTCTATATCATTATATGTTCAAATGTTCATCAATATTAAAACAATCTTAATATTCAAATAATAATATTCAAATTCTCTTATATGTTCAAATTTTCATCTTCGAATGTGGTCAAGGCTTGGTGTGACTGTTGTTTCTATTTCATTATTAGCAAGTGGTAATTGAATTTAACTTTTCAAGTTAATGTCACCTTATTGAAATAGCATTGATACACACCCAGAGGCTCATACATATTTTCAAGAAAATGAAGCTTAATGTTATTTGTGGGGGGAGATATCAACATACTACTAACTGGTAAATTCTTTGGACCAAGATACTTAATGAAAAAACACTATGGTATTAATTTGAACTGCATACCCTTTAGCTCAGTATTAATGGAAATTAGTTACTGAGTTTATTCTGTATTTTCTTCGTTTCTTTAAATCATTTGATTCTGTATCCCAGTAGTAGGAGTGTATCTAGAGCTTAGAGAATTTCTTAACATTACCTCATTCCTACTTAAGTGATTTTAGAGGTTGTGATTAAAATGTGAATAAAACACATTTTATTATCTATTTTGGGAATACAATCTGTATACCATGACAAAATACCTTGATAGTTTTTTTAATTATTTTAAAGACTTTAATTATTTTAGCATAACACATTCCTGTATATTTCTATTGGGCATTTAATGTATTCCATTTACCCTTTTCAAAAGGGCATGCATTTTCTGTAATTTGGACACACTGTAATTACTCAAATATGGACTTTGTAATTTTTACATATATTAATCTAGTTTAGTTAATTCATCCATAATGTGTCTTTAGGGTACCATGTTTAATTTTTATTTCCTTATAAATTTACTTGGGGAATAGAATATAAAATGATCACTTTCTTTTGTCACAGGATCTCTCAGAGCCAAAAAAAAAAAAAATGTTGACTCATGCCACCATAATCTTCATGGGCACCTAGGATGAATTGTGTGTGGCAAAAGTAATGCCACTTTTTTTTTCCTGGTGTTTTTGGATCTTCAGTTTAACATTATGGTTCAAAAGCTCACACTGAGATATATGTTTGTGTAAAAACATCTCTAGTGATATCAGGGTAACTGTGGCAGTGTTGGTAAGCCTTTGATGTTTTGACTGTATCACTGAATCAACAACTTAAAAGAAAATAATACAAAGGAAAAGAAAGCAGAGGCATCATATCTGAGAGTCACCACTCGGTGATTCTGATTCCAGTGATACCCAAAATGTAGTTTCAAAGTGCCTAAGAATTCATGGAAACACCTCCATTATAGTAATTCTTTGAATCACGTGGAATGTTGATTTCTCTTATGAATGTCAGTAGTATTTTTTTCCTCTTATATGTTTTTAAATATCTGAAGTGGACAATTTTGTATAGAGTTATCTCACTCTTTTGTTCAAAAAATGGAAGTCATAGTCATGACCATTTCTTCTATGTGAATAATGACAAGCTTTTACAGTTTTTTGTTTGCTGACAGTATTTAGTACATTGGCCCTTGTTGGCCCTTGTCACTGATTTGGAAAACACATTTATTAGAGATAAATATCTCTGGGCATATGTATAGATTTTTTTTTTTTTCATATAGAGTCTCATTCTGTAGCACAGACTGGCCTTGGATTCACATCAGTACTCCTGTCCCAGCTTTCTTAATGCTGGAATTACAGCTTTATGTGGTGCTGGGGTATCAAACTCATGACCTTGCTCATGCTAGGCAAACTCTTTAACTGCTGTGCTGTTCTTCCAGCCCCCATATATAGGTTTTATTGATTCGCATGGCAAAGAAAAATAATCAGTTAATGTAATGTTTCTGGAAAAAAATACATATACACTGGTAAGAGTTTTTCTTTCGATTGCATTGATCTCATAAAAATGCTAAACACAGTTTAATGTTCTATTGAAAGATATTTTGAAGGTACATTTTAGCTGAACTGCTACATGAACAGTCGATGTTTTTCTTCTCATTTTTTCCCTTATCTTTTCTTTAAATATATTACTTAGTAACAGTTCACCTCTTTGTCAAATAGTACAAGAGATGTGTCATTGAAATATTCACTGTCAAACTTTTTTTTTTTTTTAACACTGGGCTTATAATCAGCTTAGAGGACTTCTTTTCTATTAGAAGCAAATTTATCTTAATAAGCCACTAATATCTCAGTATAGACCAGCTACATCTGCAGGAAGTAAGCTTTTATTTGTATTTTAACATACTTCTTTTAGGTTTTTGGGATTGAGCACAGGGCTTTCATTTTTAGCTACATCCCTTGCCTCTGCCTCCCAACACAATGTGATTACAGGAATGAACCACTATGCCCAGCAAAACAGGGATACTTTACAAGAAAATTTAAAAGGAACTATTTAAATGTGCATAAATTCTACACATAGAGAATATAAGCAAAGAAGCTTGTCCCCAATGCAAGAACATAACCCAGACTCCAAAGCAAAATAAATAAGAACAACAACAACAACAAAAACCCCATACAGTGCTGATATTAGTTGCTAACTTACTGATGGCGAAATATACATTGAGTCCTTCTATATACAAAAGAATAAAATGTAGAGTGTCCACTGAAAGGAGTGATTTTTCTCTTCCGAAAACAGCCATTTTTTGAAAGTCTTTTCAAAAATCCCTTTATTGTAAGTAATTAGAGAAAGCTGAAGAAAATTGAGAAAAAATACTTACTGGCTTCTCAGTTTAGGACGACGTACCGTGGTTCATAGTCCTGAATTATGATGATTAAGGAAATTAGAGGTGATACAAATACAAAAATAAATTAGAAAGATGTTAGATAAGTAGAAGTTCTCCTCAGTGACTCCTTGCATGCTCACCTAAGAAGTGAAGATATAGCTAGAAATATCTTATTAACTTTGCTTGGAGAGGAAGGAGAACCCCAGAAATTGAAGGGAAACCACAGAAATGTTGGAAACACCGTAGACAATCAGAAGCTAAAGAATGCTCCAACCCCGGAAATCACGCGGCCTGGGAAGAACTGTGAGCTTCCAGCAACTGCAGACCAAAGTAAAGCCTGGGGCCTGAAGGTATGGAAATTGATAGTGGCTGATTGTCCCTGTCTGCAGGACTGAGCTGGAGGGCAGTACAAACTGCAAGCACACTACAAGCTTCCCCTTCTAAGTCCTCCTGTAGCCCAGCTGACTACAGGAGAAGAAGCAGTGTGCTTGGTGGCCATAATATAAAGTGGCATGTCTAGTAGCCATTTTGAAGAGTCTAAATCCAAACTGTTTATAGAGTAAAAGAAGCACCAGATAGATCAAGACACTAGGATTTTGGGGACACTTTTAACCAGTGCTTAGGTAGACACTGGTACAAGAGACAGAAGAGAAGGGAGAAAAGTTGGTGACCTGAACAGTTTAAAAGGTAATGAGAGTACCTCAAAGGGTGGAGAGCCCTCCTCTTGGGGCAGAAAGCCAGGACAAATGGGAAAGCTTTGCTAAGGGAGCGGAGTAAGAAAAAGACCTACCGTAGGGGCCCTTGCAGTGCTTCCCATTATTGCCTGCTCCCAGCAGAAAATTCAGTGGGCTTTCTGCTTCTTGTCCAAAATAAACCCTCATACCTGTTAAGAAACTTCTTGCTAGGTTATTAAAGTGAAGCCCGTCATGGAAAGACCGGGCAACAGGACACAGGCAGAAAATTCTGAAAACTCAGAAGGCAATGGCATGGGCCCTGAAGCAGTGGAATTCCTAGGAAAATCAAAAAACAAACAAACAAACAAAAAACAAGTAGACTGGTTGGTTTATGTGAGCAGTCAGTTAAAACAAGACATTCTTAAAGAAATGCAAGTTATGATAAGGGAGTTTAAAGAGCAATTTGCTAATGATCCTAAATTGTTTAACGTTAACTAAGTATATGGAAGACACAAGTAAAAAGCTGGCTTTGGTAAATACAGCAATGCAGTATAGGAAGGCACATTTTGTTTGAGAGGTGGAAAATGTGAAGAGTTAGAGGTGAAATACAGCAAATGAAAAATGCTTTTGAAAGCACAAAAGTCAACTTTGAACAGCAAGGAGACAGAATTTCAGATTGTGAATACAAGGTAGATGGAATTAATGCCATAATCAGGCATGACGCCAAAGATGAATGTGAACAGGGTAGCTGGTGACAGCAGCGAACAGATGACTTAAAGAGAGTGAACCTCAGAATTATGGGTGTGGGAGAGAGAGCAGAAGACAGCATAAAAGGTAAAGAAATTATTCAAAAAACATGGCAGATGATTTTCTGAATTGAAGAAAAGAAATTAATATTAATATTCAGGTACAAGAAACTTATGAAACACCAAATAAACCTTAACCTTGAAAGAAACTAGCCATGAAACATCATAATCAGACCCTCAGAAATTGAACACAAAGAGAGAATAATAAAGGAGTAAAAGAAAAAGCAGATGTTATGCTACCAAGGATGGCCTATCCAAATTACTGCAGATTTCACAATCTAAAGTTTGAAAAAGTTAGGTGAAACTGGAATGAAACATTTCAAGCTTTAAAATCAACTTTCACCCCAAGTTATATTCATCAAAACTATACCTGAAAACTAAAAAAGTCTCTCTCTCTCTCTCTCTCTCTCTCTCTCTCTCTCTCTCTCTCTCTCTATATATATATATATATATATATATATATATATATATATATATATATATATATATACTTTTTTTGTGATCAAGACTCCTAAAGAAAATTGCAACCACTGTCAGCTATCACAGCATTACAGAAAATACTTGACAGAATCTGACAGGGAGGGAGACAGAAGAGCAGCAGCAAATAACACAGAGGAAAAGAAGCATTGGATTGGAGAGAGTAACAGAGAGAGAAAGAGAAAAAAAGCATTAGAGAAAAAAGACAATGGCAGGATTGAGGAAAAATCTTAAGGTAATTGCTCTCAGTGCTAACGGTCCTAAATCACTGATTAAAAGATACATGATGGCTTAGTGGATCAAGAAATAAAACTCAACCACTTGTCTGCAAGAGACACACTTCACCTGCTGACGAGCGTACAGACTACAGGTAAAAGGATGGAAAGTAATGATGCATGCTGTTGGAGCCCAGAAACAAGGAGTCGCTGTACTATCCTTAGACACTGCAAATTTCAAAGTAAAACAGAAATCACGGAGATGGGACATTATTTACAGGTAAATGGATCAACCCAACTGGAAGAGGTCACAATTACAAACATATACACACACAATGTGAGTGCACTCAATTACGTAAATCAGAAACTGCTGGACATTAAATGTCAAATAGGCATTGAAAAGAGTGAGCACAGGAGAGCTGCAAAAGAAAAGTCAAGGATGGTTTTATGCAAGTACTGCCTGATGCGTAAGAACACTGGTATTTATGGCTTGCTCATCTCAGCCTCCTCAAACTTAAAGTAAATGAGATAGAGGAAAAGTGAACCCCCACATCATTTAGCTGTAAAAGATCACGAGATGCCACCCGGGAGTCCATCTTCTTCATTTGGAGAGTAAGTTACAGTTGGTTGAGATAAAATATCCTGTGTCAAGATGGTAAAAAGTCATTAAAAATATCAATCTATGAAGGCCGATTTTGTTAGAAAGCGGTTGAGATTTTAGATGTAATAAACTCACTTTATGAAGAATGAGTGGACATTTGTCATAAATGTGTATTTTCTGTGTTCCATTTTTAACTCATGCTACAGCAGAGGGAAAATACATCCTTTAAAGACCACTGTTTTGTTCACTTGACTAAAAAATTTTATTCTCACAGAAAAACGTTTCTTTATTATAATATGTTTGCTAGGGATGGGAAGCAAAGGCTTTAATATTTGTCTTGCTGCATATATGACTTTTGTTTCTTTAATTATTGGTACAGTAACCTTTAATAAAAGCAACATGTTTCTTCCTGAGTATAAATGTTTTGAGGTTCTTTAATGAGATACCACTAAAAATAAATCAGTCTCTTAAATGGAATATGAAGGATATGAAAGAAATCTTTATGTTGCTTGCAAAAATTAAATCTCATTCAGTTTTCTAAGACATTCCAGAAAACAAAGACGTAAGAAAAAAAAAAACTGAAACATATAGGCAACTGGTGATTTGAAAACTGATAGTGATTTCTAATTATTCTAACACGATATTTTTCACTCTCAAAAATTCCCAAACATGCATATATTGGATTAAAATGTATATATGTTTAGACATTTTCCATCGACTTTGGCTCTTTCTGTGGCAAACACTGCGAAATAATTTTTGAAAATTCTGAAATAAAATGTTAATACAAAGGGATCTGAATATGATATTTCTAATCATCTGCCAGCTTTCATGCATTGGACACACTTTCCACCACATTCAATCTGTCTTTCTTTACTCTACATCCAACTGGAGCCAAGAGCTAAACAATGACACTGCATGTTTCTGGCTAAATTGTCAATTAGATTATTTTGGAAGGTAAGTTCTCCCGGATTGTCCTCGTGAATTGCGTTCCTGCTGAAAGCCTGAATAAAAAATTTCTTTGCGGAGGCACCCATGTGATTGTTTCCAGGGGCTTGAGGAAAGCTTGAGGTTGAACTGTGCTTTCTTTAAATAAGTAAAATCCAAGAAAGCACGTTAGAGATGTGTTAATTATTAAGAAAATTATACAGAAGGATTTCATACTGGCTATTGTCTGAAAAGTCACTGTCAAAATATTTTCCAATAGCACCTTTATTTTGCTTGTATTTATTTATTTATTTATTTCATTTTAGTTGCATGATTTCTATTTTTCAAGGGTTGATACTTGGCTTAAATTACAAGTGTACTTTGAAGAAAATTATATATCATATCTAGTAAGTTAATGGAAAATTAAAATTGTTATCTTACAGAATGGCATTTGTCTCCAGTCAGTATAAAAAATAAATCATTTAATGTCCACCATTGGGCTGGTGGAATGATGGCTTAGCAGTTAAATCACTTGCTACTCAAGCCCCAGTTATCAGAGTTTGATTCCCCAGTACCACATAATTCTTAGTGGGGGTGCAGTTCTATATCCCAGCACCTGGGAGGCTGAGGCAGGAGGATTGCCATTGAGAATTATGTGGGCTCCATAATGAATTCAGGACCACTTTGCGCTAGAGTGAGACACTGTGTCAAGAAAAGAAAAGAAAAAAAAAAACCAAAAATCAAAAAAACAAAACAAAACAAAACAAAAACATTGTATCTTTTAAGTAGTATAAATATTCAAATTATGAGATGACAAATTATGTAGGTGAGGTACCTAAGGCTGGTTTTAATGTTTAGTGCTGTATACATGTCTTTTTGTACCTTCTTTTTCTTTCTTTTTTTCATTTCTTTTCTTTTCAAGTCTTGTCTTCTCTCCTCTCTTCTCTTCTCACCTGGGACTTGATACAGAGACTTAACATAATGCCTTATCATCAGCCCTTTTTATTTTTATTATTATTATTATTTTTAATGAGACTGATTCTAGGCAAGTTCCTTCATTGCTCTGTCAAATTGTAACCATCCTGCCTCTGCCCCTGGAGTGCTTGGATCACAGCCAGCCTTGTTCACTATCACAGTTCTCCATGAGGCTGGCTTTTTTTTTTTCAAGTTCTATTCTTCACATTAACCAAAACTTTTGGGTAGCATTAATTAAAATTAGTATATTTAGTTATAGCACAAAATACACAGCATTATTTATATAGTATCTTTAGGAGTTAGTGTAAGTTTGTAAATGGCATTGTTTGGCAGTATTTGATTTAAAGTACTATTTGTTTTAGTCTTATTAAAGCATACCAATTATATAGAATAAATATATGCAATAATTTAATGAAGCATTAGATTTCAATTATCTTTTTTTGAAACAGGCTAGCCCAGGCTGATCCTGAACTCAAAAAGAGCCCAGGCTGGACTTGGACTCAAGGCTGTCCTCCTATGTCAGCCTCAGCAGTGCTGAGATTACAGGCGTGCACCGCCATGCCCAGTTTATGTGGTGCTGAGCAACTGAACTCAGATACTTAGCACTTAGCACTTGCTAGGCAAGTGCTTTATCCAGTGAGCCATTCCTTCAGCCCAGCCCCATCCCCAGGTTTTCAATTTTTAAACATTCCTTCATAATGATTAGTAAAGAAAATCAGATCTTGTTTGAATAGTTATTGAATATATGTGTATAATGTGTAGCATATACATATAATATGCAATAATAAGTGTCTGTACGCTTATGTTTGGACATTTATATAAAATGTGTATTAGATATGAATAAATAAGCTGATGTATTAGCTAATTTTAACTTCTAATAAAATTTTTCCCCATCTTATTGATATGTATAAACACAAAAATTAAGGTTTACAATCAAGTTGAGCATTTTGTGCACCTACATATCTTGTCAGGGTGACAAGGGCTTTCCCACTCTCCTTTGTCCCTCACCCTACCCAAGCCACAATTTACCAATTTGCATCTTGTTGTTAAAGTGTGGAATGAAAGCATCTCAATTCTATTTCTAATATATATTTTCTTATTTTGAGTAACATTGAAAATAGTATCACTTACTTTTAGGAAAATTGCCTTAATCATATTAGATTTTTATTATCATTGAAGTTATGTTAACATATTTTGAACTCATTTCAATAGTTTTATTTGTGTGGTATCTTTGTATTTGGTTGTTCTGATTGTGTAACTATTTCTGCAACTTATGAGATATTTAGGTGACTCCTGAGAACCTCCGGATTGGTTATTCTAGGTTATTCTCTAGAAATTATCAGTCTTTGCCTTTACCCATGGGGGAAAATGATTAGATTGGGTCCCTTGTTTAAATGCAGCAAAGCAATGTATGATGCGGTGTCTGAATTCCTCAGGAGTGACCTTACCAAGGGTCTTCCAGTGATGACGTGATTCTGACGACCTAAAGTTAGTTTTCATATTCCTAGCTATAAGCACGTTATCGATCTTCATGATAGTCTTTTCAATCCATAAGTTAAACATCTATCAGCGCTAGTGAAAGCTCCAGAGCTTTCTGGATGTGTACTTCAACATCCTGGTCAAGCGGAGTGCTGGCAGACAGGAGAATTCTGTGAGGGAAAATTTACACCAGAACTGTCTTGTTTGGTGCAAATATGCACAGAAATTTTAGCTACCTGTCCAGCAGTTACTTCCAGTTCTTCATCCTTCACTTTTTTCACTTATTAATTTGGAATAAAATAGCCTCTTTAATGTGATGTTTTTTATAGGATAACAATGTTTGTACTTAGGATCAATTAAATGAGTTAGTGAGTGGAAATCTTTCAGAACAGTGCCGGGCACAGTAAAGAGTCTGTGACTTTTAGCTATTTTTATGAATAGAATGATTTGGCTTGGCTCTGTGTAGATTTTGGAATAGATTCACACATTTGAAGTGCATTTATTTTTAAGTGAATGTCTTCTGTAGTCTGAAAGCTTTAACTGTAGCTTACTTGCTCTTAATTTCTCCTGTCCTTGGAAATGTAAAAAAAAAAAAATCTGATTTAAAAAAATATATTGAGATTAATATTTTACAGTATTCTTTTAAATAAAATGTTATGTTTATGCATACTTTAAAAATTCTGATGAAAATTTGAGATTTTATGAATATTTTCATTTGATTTACACATGTTATTGTAATGTCTTGTGGTGTTTGGTATCAACCCCAGATCTTCGTGCCTTTTGTATGCTAAGCAAGTGCTATACTGTTAAAGTATTTCCCCAGCCCAGGGTTTCCACGTTTGAGGAATAGAAGATCCATTTTGAAACTTTTTAATTTAAATAACAGGAGATCTCATTGTTTAGTTTCAATTGCCTGGCAATTCAATTTTTTTTTTTTCCAAAGCAGTATCACTTTCATTTCATTTAAAGCTTCTTTATTGTATCTACAGTTGAACTTATAAGAGATGGTCAAGATATTTGTGAAGTTTAAGTTAAAAATATTATAGTAATTTCTGCCTTTGTAGTGTAGGCCTGTAATCCTAGCATTCTTTGGGGATGTGGAGGCAGGAGAATCTCTTGTTTGTACCCAGTCTTGTACTTTGTCTGAAAAAAAAAAAAAAAAAGTCTGAGGTTGGTGGGAATGTAGCCCAGTATGAATTCCCTAGGCTCAATCCTCAGTACTATTAAAAAAGAGAGAAAGAGAAAGAGAGAGAGAGAGAAAGAGAGAGAGAGAGAGATTGCCCTTAATCTCTTTAGAAATATTCTTACTGCCTTTGATCACACTTAACGTTTTTGTCACTTTCTGCAGTAGTTCTAAAAGTCTTTTAACTGTTTTTTCAGTGTCATCAGAAACACAATAAATGCCATTGCCTCTTATCATTCAACACAGAGAAGAAAACTTGTAAAAACATCCCAGGATGTCCACATTTACGTTATTTATCAGATCTGACACCATGCAACTTCTGGCTCTTCCTCAAAGTCAGAATGACCGTGAAAAAGAAGTGCTTTGATACAGTTCAGGTCATCATGGCAACCATGGCAGTTATAACTTAGGACTTTGACAATAGAAGACTTACAGACCTGCTTCGGAAGTGGCAAGGGGGATGAAATTAATGTTTTTGAAGCTAGGGAAGCTATTTTGAGGAAATAAACAGAAATGTCTTCAGTGTTACAATTTAAACCTTCATCATATTTTTAATCACACCTAGTGTGAAAGGAAGCAAGTGTTACCTTATTCAAAATTTATTGAAAAACGAATTCCAGTCAGGTGGCCTGTAGGATCTGAGGTTAACTCATAAATGTGGTTAACTTGGGGCACTTCATAGAAAAGTGTGCCCGCTACAATGTCACTCGGTTTTGTAGATATAAGAAACACTGTCCTAAAGCATAATGACAATGTTGATTACATTCACGTTTTTGTGAACATTGGTAGACATTTATTCGATTATATCATTATCTGAAATTTTGACTTTTGTTCTAGAAAACCATTTAATAAAATTACCTAAGTAGTGGACTTGTTTTCTAACATAGAATTAAATTACCATTTTCTAAAATTTATTAATAGGTATTTTACTTAATTAGCAAAAAGATATTTGTTTTAGATGAGAACTGTTCACTGATTAATGTGGTTTTAAGTAACCCTAAAATTAAGCTTAAGGATAAGCTTAAAGGTAACTGAGCAGAAATAAAATTTAAGTTAACTTTAAAATTAATTGTATTAGAATCAAGTTTTCTTGAAATCTCTGAGATAAATGGAGGGGGTGGCAGAAAAAGACTGGGAAGAAAGAGTCAACTTAAAGTTGTAGTTGAAATGTTGTTTCTCACTTGCTCTCTTTACTCTCAGTTTGATTGCCTATGTCCTATAGATTTTTTCCTTATTTATTTTTCTTTCACTCATGGTGACCAAACACACACCACACACACACACACACACACACACACACACACACACCACACCACACCACACCACACCACACCACACCACACACACACACACAGATTTGTGTGTCTAAAAGTCATCTTGCCTTTCTCCAAATAGGCTATATTTTAAGATTTTAAGTAACAATGGTGAACTCATAGGTCTCTGGAAACCTTATCACAATAATCCTGGTGAATATTGCTGTTGACACTTTTGGTCTAAGGTATTTTTCTTTTCTCTCTATTTTTCTGTTATATACCAGGACTAATTAATCTAAATGCATAGTGTTTACACTGTTGCTTCTGATTCTGTTTCTTTTACCACTCAGAAACGAATAAACACTTATAAATATTCTAACCAACTTACTGCAAAATGTAATCTCATTTACTGTTTATAACCCTATTTTTAAATTTAAAAGCTATGACTAAGATACAGTTTTCCTTCATTTATTTCATTCCTACTCACCAGAAAGATAAATAAATAGGTTCTTCATATATCTCTGTCTCAATGTCTATAAGAATATCTATCTACCTCCCTATCTATCTGCCCATCCATCCATCTGTTGAGGTATATACACAAAGAGACATAGCGATAGAAACAGACAACTCATAAAACTACTTGGTAAATTAAATGGTCTAGAAAATTTTTATAATGTATCCATTGTCATGCGACTTTCAGGTCAAATGGAATTAATTTGCTACTAGCTTTTTTTTCCATTCCACATCTCATGTTTCTGTTTCTGATCCTTCATACTTGATATTTGATGGCAGTGCCCTAGTTTATTTTTTTTTAAGGAAATAGAATCATTTTCAGAAACAAAAGACAAAGAAAATGTCAGTAAATTCAGTTTTACATCAAGGAAAATACATACTTTCTAAAGATTTCATTTTTTTCTTGTAGTATTTGACTTAAATATGTTATAAAATATACATCTACCTAGATAAAAGTAGTTCTTGCCAAGTATGAATCAGTACCATTCCATCTAGAAGTGTAATTAATTCTCTGGAATCAGTATTTGATCTCAGATCATATAATGGCTTCTATGCAGAGTTGTGTAAGTTTGGAACTGTAACAAAAATACCTTATAAAAATTCAAAGATACACTATTTTTATGTTTTTCTTTGTTTTTTGTTTTTGTTGTTTTTTTTTTTTTTTTTTTTTTTTTTTTTTTTTTTTTTTTTTTTTTTTTTTTTTTTTTTTTTTTTTTTTTTTTTTAGTTACTAGGTAAATACACTGTACTAATTCAATGGTTCATGTAGTTCCCTGGTTAGTGTTGTTACCTCTGTTAACTCAAGTATCGGATTTTTAACCAGTGATTAAGTGCAGAAATTTAATAGAAAGGAATGATATCTGAATGTTAAAGAGCAATACAGAAGGTGGAAACTCTTTCGGAGTATAAATCACTCTAAAGATTTACCATTATTCTTATAAGATGGAGCTTGCAGTGATTTGCATGCATTGATAATTTTGTCATTAAGTAGTACAGAAATCATAAATTGAATGTATTCGATGAGACATTTTTTTTTCTTTGTATTTTCTTCAACTGTTCATTCTGTTCCACTGAATCCATTCTGTGGTAGTATGTTTCTCCTGTCGTACTCCTGGCAAACCAGATGACTTGTTCTGCCATGTGCTGAATAGCTCTGCCTTGCCAATAACTCCTTTTTGTCTGGCCTATAATATTTACCACTTCTAGGTGGTGAAGGTTTATTCATTCTTAGAATTCTAACCTAATAACTTTTTGTTTCTTACACATTTTCTAGACTTTTGATCCTGTGTTATTTCTTGTTTTCAACTCTTCTTTTCAATATCAGACCTTAGATTTCTATTTTAATCCTTGTATTTCTTGCATTTTCTCTTGTCCTTTTAATTTTCTCTATTTATTGCTTCATTCTCCTCCCCTTCCAAGTTGTCTCCGTTAATGCAATAGTCATGTCTCTTACCTATGTGACCCACGTGCCATCTGCCCCAAACAGTGTGTACGTGGAACAGATTGCCAAGGTAAATTTTATACCAATTTCTTGAATTGAACAATTTTTGAAAATATTAAATGGTAATTAAATTTGTCCCCTATGAACCTTCATGGGACGATTAAACTATAATATTTAAGAATGTATTCATTACTAAAATATTTATAGGACACATAACTCCTTGCTAGTATCACCAGATATCAATATAATGTCTGTAGACCTCATTTATATGGAAAGAAAGATCCTTGAATCCTACAATGACTCTTGGTTTTCAGAATGAAATATTTTAGAAAAAAAAAATGCTTACTCTTTAAGGGCTATTATGAGTCATAGTAGGACCTAAACTGACTGTGTTTCACAATCCATTGCATGAAGGTAATTTAGAGTGAAATAATGCCTTAAATATGTTATTTTATAAATTTCTAGAACAAAACAAAGCCAATTTCATTGCATAGCCCTGCATACACTCTCCAAATTGAGAAGCTTTAGATTAATATGTAGATAAATTGAGGGATATAATTTCTGTAGTTTGTGAGTAATGTATTCATTGTTATAATTTTTATAGTGCAATTATTGTAGTTTCATTAGATATTCATGGTTAATTTTATCATTTGCAAAATGTCACAAACATTTAGTGGAAAAGCATTTTACAAGTCTCAGAATTAAAGCTATAGCTGGCATTTAAAAAAAAAGACATAATTTACCAAGTCCAACCTCCTTTGGATCCCACATAGCCCCTCCCCAGTGACTGTGTTATCCAGTGGTCACATGTTCTGGGATGTTGATCAGGCCATTGTGTTTTGGTCGTCTTTCACCTTGATGATGTATTTCTTCTCCGTACAAGCTGATTATGTCATAAAGCTGCTATTCAAATCGGCAGTCTCTCTGGCATAACTGCTTTTACAAAACTCATTTTTGAGGAAGATGTTATAAATCACTTCATAGGGCATAGATTATAAAATATTACAGTGTATGTTTATGACTCTGCAGTGCCGGTTAGTAAGTCATAAACACGTTAAATGTTGTCATATGTCACTCACTGTGTCCCCAGTATCCTCCCTTTCCTTTTTGTTTGGTTGTTTCTTAAGAGTTTTGCTCTAGAAAAGACTTCCCTGGAAATGTGTACAATATAAAAATGGACTGACTCAGTTTACTAAATGATGACAGACAAATTGAAAGATATTATAAACATTTTCTTTTGTTAAAAAGTTAATATTAAAAATTTGGTCATTATCTTCCTGTAGCTTATAAGCATTTTATTTATTAATATAACTTTGATATTGTAATTATTATAATTTCATGGTATGATAAATTAAATTAGAAAATACTTATTGCATGACAAGTTTGTTCTGGGAAATACAAAGTTTTACATATTTTGTAACCAATTAAAATTTAGAAGTATTATGGACTTATTTATATAATCTGATTATATAGTGACTCCTCCTGCTTTACAGATGAATAGAGGCACTGAGAGTGATTTGCCCACTGTCATGATATTAATAGATCTAATAACTGAGGACACCCGGCATGGCTGTAGAATGCATTTCATTTATCCACTGTGCTAAAGTTAAACAATATCAGAAAGTGATAAATTTATATAATTTTTGCCTGCAAAGACCAGTCTTTCAGAAAGAGTTTGGTTATAATTTTGGCATAATGAAATTTATTACCTTACCTGAAATTCTTTAAGCCAGTGTATTTAAGATTTCAGATCTTTTTATTTATGTATTATTTTTGAGTATTTGCATATCTAGTGCATCATAGGGATGGGGCCCAAGCCTTAATACAGACTGCATTTGTTTCATACATACTTTACATAAAGAACCTGAAAGTAATTCTATGCTATATATATATATATATATATATTGACCTATAGTTGGCCAGTGGGAAAAGGCTTTGGGTACATTCACTGAAAAGACAGACACATAGACTGACAAGTAGATTTTTTTGTAAACTTAGATCTTATAAAGATGCTTCACAAAGTAGTATACTTATGTACTCAATAGTGTCTTAATAAATATAGAGCTTGAAATGAAAACAAGACTTACACACTTAACTTTCATTGAAAAAATTACTTACGCCAATAGTAAAGAGTGGAAATTTAGCATTCTGCTGTCACTAGAAAATTGTGGAAAATATTTATGATTGTGCAAAGCAAGCCTCAAATCCCTTTGTGCATATAAATTAGTACATTTGGATCGATGTGTCCAGTGGAGATGGAATTGTTTCATCCAAATTTTAGGGAGGGTTTAAACACCATACAGCACATGCACAAATAATGTCTTTCAGATTACTTCTTTTGTATATGATTTTGGGATGTTTAAAATGAAGAAATAAATGCACTCTTCAAGGAATTAAAGTACAACAATTGGATGACCCTTCCTTTTCATTTTTCTTTCTTTCTGCAGATTTCAGATTTGGGATATCAATGTTTCTGTTTTTGAGTATTTTTTTTTTCTCGTCTTGAGTCTTTTTAATTTTTTTTTAATCATCTGCCTTGGAAGACAGAAGAAGATCCAGAAAAACGCTTACATTGTTTCACATTTGAAACACTCATTCCTGAGGACTATTCACGCCTGCTGCACAGTCATGTGGCCATTACCGCTAATAGTGGTCATGATGCTCCTAGCGCCCATAGTTCATGGTAAGGTCTTATGAGATTTTTTTTCGTTATTACGCTCAATATTGTTTACTTGTTCATACTAGACCTTTTCTTTGAATTCTTTGTTCTGAGGTTTTTATTTTTAATAATTTTCACTCATCATGCATTAATATGAGCGCATAGAGTGCTATTACTTTAAGCTCTGATGGTAACGTTTTTGCAGTTGGATAAAAATATCTTTGCAATCAAAGGGTCTTGCATTTTTTGTTTTAATAACTTCAGCATGCTTTCTTTTTTGGTTTGACCACATTTATGGAAATTAGTCTATATTATTAATTATATTGAATATTATGATTTGGACTAACGTTTTTATACTTAAGAACCATTTTTAAAAACCATTTTTTGTAGTTAACATAAAAATTTGAAAAAGATAAAGCTCTGCTATTTCTATTCAAGTGCTTGCTATAATGCTATCAGCACACTATTTAATAAACAAAATGCCATCGATAGCCTTTAATTAAAGGGAAATGTTTTACCTGTGCCTTTCAAGGACAGGACAATTCAGCCACACCATAATATGAATATATGTACTACATTTCTATGTAAATGTAGTGATATTTATACTAATTAATACACTAGTGCTCTTTGTTTATTTAGATTTATTTCATTTAAAAATACAAGTATGACAGTTAAAATTATGTACATTCATAAATTGGATAAAACATATAATATTATGGAAGTTTGACTTGTACAACTTAATGTAATTCATACACATGGAATTTCTCCTCAAATTGTTAAATTTGTGTGCATATACTTTTTATACAATTTAAGAATTTCTACCAGTTATCATTGGTTTTGCACAAAGATGAAAATGTTATAATACGTTACATTGGTGATAATTATAGAAAAAATTATTTGCCATCATTTAGGAGGCTCCAGAGTAGTATAGTGGACCAATCAACTGAACAAAATTTTTAGCTTCTGTAACCCTTTATTTGTTTGTAATTGACCGCAGGAAGGCAAGAAATTAATCTACACATAGCAGACGCAACATATTTTCTTACAGTAGACTTTGTAAGAAAACTTCTCGAGGTGAAATTTCTGGTTGTTTAAATCTAACACTTAATATGCTCTTAGTATGCCACTAATGTGGCCAAACCAAGGACCCTGGTTCTTGGGCATGGTAGTCTATTTTGAACGCACACAAAAGGAATAATATCTCCACATAAACCTAAGATATATTTCAATACTTTAAAAAGTAATCTTGTAATACCATACTAAGAAGATTAACCCAGTACATAAAATTTTGACCTAATAGTTTAAAATAATCTTTTCTGTTTTATTTGGACTGCTTAATATTATCTTGATTTTTGAGCCACACCAGGCTAAACAGTATAGAAGTTTTCTGGTTAGAAACTTTAACTTTAATATTTTCTATGATCATTTAAAGCTTTACACTAGAGAGAAATGAACATTTCTGCAAACTTCTTCTATTTACTGTGTGCAGTGCCACTTTTGAGTTATAATGAATGTCTGTGCATCCAACCTTTTGGAACCTTTTTATAAGTACATAAATGAACTTTTGATCAGTTGCTGAAATACGACAGAATAGAGTCCTTTCTGCCAATCCTGGCATTAAGGATTACTGTATAATTAGAAAAGTCTGTTGACTCAGTTAAAATGAATATCACGGGTACAGAAGTACTTTTGTTTCCAAGTCACTCTCAGATGGCATCTTTTTGTACTGTTAATATGCTCATCTCTATTTGCCATCTATCAGTATTTAACTTTTTTGAAAAATCCCTTGATTATACTATATTGATTTTATGGACATAATCTCAGATGAATTAGTTTATTTAATCTCACAATAATACATGGTTTATTGCTTGTTTTTAAGATCCTCAGTATATAGATAAAACTATTGAAGTTCTCAGTGGAAGATAATTTGATGTAGATCACAGAGTTCTTAAGGGACACAGAAAATTGAAAACTAAGGACCTGGCATCTTAGGTCCTGTTCTTTAAGCACTTAGATGCCCAGGGCAGATTCCTGTGCACATCAACCCTCGCCTCAACCCTGCTGTTAATTTTGGAGAAACCTGGCTGGAAGTGCTGATCGCCTGCCTTCTCTGTGCTTCTCGGAGAGACTGATTCAATTTTGAAGTCTGAAACACCTGAGATAGAATTTCAGCTGGACCTCCTAGTAGCTCTGAACCCCAATTTCTTGGTAAATGAGTTCATTACTACAATTTAGCACCACAAAACTGAACCAAAAAAAAAAAAAAAACTGTATAACGTTGAGGCTATGAAAAGGCATATATTTCTTTTTGCAAGGAGATTACAGTAATTTAAAAAATAGTAAACCTATTTGTTATCCGCAAGGTGAAACTTTTTGTGGGTTAATTTTTAAATAATGGATGCAATAATACAAATATAACTTTAATATTCTATGCACATGCTATGTCCTCTATTTTTCCCCCTACATTTTATTTACTGTGTAGTAAAGCTTAACCTCTGGGCACTAGGTAAGCAACAATGCATAATTATCCTTGGTCTCGACCTGAAACTCTTTTAAAAGTTTACTTCTACATCTTAGTAAGTAAATAAAATCATTATCAATATTGTTAATATATAAAATATTACAAATAAGTAGGGATGCTTATATCACTTTTATGTGATAGCCTACAGCTGTTAGATGACATTTTCACAAGGTCTCTACATGAAGAAAATTAGAAACTTAGCTAAAGAATAAAATCTAAATAATACTCACATTAGCTTAATAATCTCCATATCCCCCTTAAACTCTGGCTGATGTTTTGCATAGGAAAAGAATAATAATTGATATGTCAACATTGCATAAACATGCAAAATTTTAAATCAGGAAACATTTATGGTTCTATGTTTATCTGTCCATATTCTATGTCTCTATGTGCCTTTGTATTTCTCTTTTTCTGTTTCCATGACTGTGTTCCCTTCTTGTAGAACCATAAAACTCATGTATATGTATGTATATATACAGGTAATACAATGAGAACTGGCAGACATAAAGAAAAATACCTAAAGAAATGGCCAGTACTCTATTAATGCAGTATTGTGGAAAATTAAAGCATTCTTTTTTGTCATACTCTGGATGTAATTGAAAGTCATGAAAAACAATATTGGAGACCATCAACCAGTTGATCACATGGGTTCCTGTGGCTTGTCTTGGTTGTCAGTAGGGGGCTGTCAACCTCCAATGTGAGACCTTAGACAGGGAGATCTATTTCTGACATGTAACTTCACCCAAACTCCAAAGGTTTAGGTGTTGGAAAGGTGGCTGTAATAGTCAAATAATTGTAGTGAAGTATAAGCTTGGTTACACTTTACTTATAAAGTGAGTAATTACTGAGGGTGAAGAAGGATATCATTGGCTGTGATGGACAAGAGTGGACAACAAGGAATAATATTTTCTATAGCACAGTCACAAAAAAAGCACTTGCTTTTTAATCTTCTGTGAAGACGGCTGGAGGAGTATCTAAGTGATGAAAGTGCTTGCTTAGCAAATAGAAAGCCTTGAGTTTGGTCCCCAGCACCACATACTGTCTGGCCATGGCAGCATCTGTCTACAATCCCTGTCCTTGGGAGGCTGAGGCATGAAGATTGCTGTGAGATGGAGGCCAGCCTGGGCTATGTAGTGAGTTCAAGACCAGCCTGAAGTATAAAGTGAGACCCTGTCTCAATCAGATAATCATCCAGTCAGTCGGTCAATCAGTCAATCCACCTAAAGTCACTCTGGTCCGATAGGCCTGTAATCACAGTTTCCTGGGAGAATTAGGCAAGAAGATTGCAAGTGGGAGCCCAAGTTGAGCAATTTAATGACTTATATTCTGTCTCAAGAAAGAAAGGAAGAACAAAGAAAGAAAAAATGAAAGACAGACAGGAAAAGAAGGAAAGAAAAAACTGAAATATGGTTGGGCATGTAGCTTAGAGCAGAGGTCCGTATTTTATTGTCCATTAGCACAATAAAAATGAATGAAAGTAAAAAGTAAAAGAAAAACAAAATAACTTCAATAACTTCTAGTAGCACTTATGATTACTTTTCCTATAATTTTATCATGTTCCAGGTTTCATCTATATTTATATATTCCTGAGCTTCAAGGGTTAATGTGCTCTTTCTTATATTCAAGAACTTAAACATTTCTTAAGTCCAAAATACTTTTCACACACACACACACACACACACACACACACACACACACACACACGATATTAAACTATTTTTATCTAGCTTTATTTTTCTCATCAGTTTCTAAATATGTGACATAATTCAATGTGTCAGTGATTTTTAAAACAAAATCTGTTTATTTTTGAAAAGCTCACAGGTTTTTGTCAAACTTGCATATCCAACATTGCAGTTTGTTATATAGCATTTAACCATGTAATGCTTTCCATGTTGATATGCTTTATTAGTTACAAAAACTCCAGGTTGACTTCTATACTTTGCTTAACTTTGTTATTTTTGGAAGTTGGCCAATTTGAAATGTTTGCAATGTTTGCCAGCCTAGATAATCTGTAATATCTACGGTAGTGTAACTATTTCTTATTCAGATACTTTATTCAGAAAATTATGTTTTATCTGTGATATACAAAGCTATTAATATTTCCAGCACCACTCAAATTAGCCAGTTTGTACTTAAATTTTTAAAATGCATTTTTATAAGTTATTGCATCATCTCATGATATCACAAGTAAGCTATAGGTAATAAAGCTAGTAACTATGTAAGAATTTGTTTAAAATTCCTCTAAATATGCTGTGCGTAGGTGAACAACTGGAAAATAATTTTCTTTTACCTTTGTAATACCAAACGTGTTAAAAATGAATTTTGTTGTAAAATATATTTTCTTATGATCAGATTATATTTATTGTGGTTTTGATAACTGATTATATCTTGCATTTATATTGCTTAGACTGGGTTGGCATGAAAGTAATTGAGTAATTGTACAAACTTTAAAATATTTGAGTATATCTGATAAAATTTTTTGCTTTTCCATCACTTTAGATTACTATTTATTCCGTTCTCAATATAAGAATGGTGCTTTGTCATTTATAATTTAATATAAATAGCTATAGTACATATTTCATCCATTTGTAATTTTTCTTTTTATTGGCAAATGATTCCTTAGTTAGGCATTCAAAAAACTGACCTGAAGGCCAGGTGTGTTGGCACTGCAGAGGCTGAGGCCAGAGAATTGCCGTGATTTCAAGACTTGCCTGAGCTACTGAGTGAGTTTTAGGTCCAGCCAGGACATGAGAGAGATAGCCTGTATAAAACAAACTAACAAAGACACAAAACAAAAAACCTGAGAATTTTATAAAAACAGTATCATGGATTTGTCATATAACAAGAGATAATGCATTTTATTATTTATTTTAATTGGGTAGTTTATAATAAAGCTTTATGGAAAAGTAGAACTGAAATGTTTCCTTCTCTTACGTTTGTACTTAATATAATGAGAATAAGACTTAAATTTTATTAATAATTATACTTTTGTGTTCTTTTAATTTCTATTCTGTATTTTCTCTAAATAAGACATATTTTTAATATAGAAAAATTATTCATATGAAAATGCATCCATCAAATATGAAATTAATTTCATACTGGAGTTCTGTTAGGAATTTGCTAGAGAAATATGCTAGATTAAATTATAAAAATAATAGATTTCTTCATTTAAGAAGGCATTTATTTACAAGGGCATGGGCATAGCTCTGTGTGCTTATGTTGTCAGTATATATCATATGTTGTGTTAGCGATTTCTGGTAAAGTACAAACAGCATGGTCTTATATGTTTGTTAGTCATTATTTGTATAATACTTTATTTTCAAATTTTCCACGAACAAATATACATGAGAATGCAAAAGCTTACTAGAACCATAATGTCATTGCAATATTTGATAGATTTAAATTATGATCATGCATAACTTTACATCAGAATAAAATATTATGGGTGATATTTACATATTTTTTGTTTTAAGATAACATTATGATGCATTTTTGTTCTCATTTAAATCTCTTTAAATTACTGTGCTTTGTGAAGGCACTATATTTGTCTAGTCATCTTTTGATGGCCTAATAGTGAACATAACTATTACTTTACCCTAACATATAACCTCACCAGCATCTACTGTTGTTCCATTTCTTCATGTAAGGTGCCCTCACTGGGATGAGATGGATTCTTAGTGATGTTTTAATTTGCATTTCTCTGATGGCTAAGGATGCTGACTATTGTTTCATGTATTTGCTGGCCATTTGTACTTCTTCAATCCAGCAGTAATTCATCTTGTCTCTTTCCATAGGAGTTAAAAGCAACATATAACAAAGATACATGTATACTTGTATTTATAGCAGTGCAGCTAACAATAACTAAATTTTGAAAATGTGGCAGGTCCATCAGCAGACCAACAGATACCAAAAAGTGTGATATTTGTAAACAATGGAACACTGTTGAAAAGACAGATAGATTTGAGGCATTTGTACGTAAATGGTTGCAACTTGAGACCGTTATGCTTGGTGAAGTGAGACATGGGTTAAATATTACATGTTTTCTCTGTTACAAGAAAACCATAAAGTAGGCAATTTGTAGAATTTATAAAATTGTTGAAACATTGGGAGTTGGGAGAGCCATGAGGGGATGGGAGAATCAAAAAAAGAGGAAGGGGAGGGATTATTGGGATGTTGTGAACAGAATTCTCAAGTATACTGTAACCATTATATTGCATATCTATTCACCCATAAAATTGAGAAAAATGTAAAAACAAAACTAAAAGTCATTTTAAATTTCATGTTGTATATTAGTAGAGGGAATTTTTTCCTCACAACCTTGAGGTTTTATTTATGCTGCATTCATTATTTTAGTGAATTGCATATGAAAGAGCAAGATCACATATTCCATTGCACTGCTGGTTTTCAATTACTGCAGCCTAAGGAGATGCGAAAGAGCATTGTGTGGTAACTATAGTGGCCAAAATGTTTTTACTTTTGATGCCGTCTAAATTCTTTCTACCCAGAAAAAATAGGCAGGACTCCTAAGGAAACAGGCATAAGAAAAGACTTTTATGAACAGAAAACCAATTGCATAGAAATAAAATCAATAATCCACAAATAAGATTTACCACATGGCAAAGTAAAATATCAACATAGTGAAGATGCTGCCAACAAAATGGGAAATATCATGGCAGCTGAACCTCATACAAAGACTGTCTAGAATATAGAAAGACTTCAAAGAAGAAATTAATAAGCCTGTGGTAAAACTAAAGGCCAGATTAAAAACATGCAGTTGAAATAGATAACAACTTACAAAGATAAAAAATGAATAAATGAATAATGAATAAGTACATGTAAAAGTATTCATACTTAGCCATTAAAGATGCAAATCACAACAATGCTGAGATTCCATCTTACCCCAGCAAATAAAGATATCATTAAAGATTCAGACAACACCAAATGTTGTCTTGGTTGTGGGGAGGAGAGGACCCTTTACATGGTTCCTGGGAGTGGAAACTAGAAAAACCACCATCGATATAAGTATGGAGATTCCCCAGACACCTAGAATAGAAATTCCATGTAATTCAGCTGTATCTTTTTTTTTTAATATATTTCCAGAAGAGTTAATTTTGTTTAGATGAAAAAGAGATCCTTTAAAAGACAGAGAGAGAGGATTGCGAAAAGGGAATTAGAAATTATCAAGGTGGAGTGTTAATTGCCTCAAATAAACCTAACTAATATGTATTATTGCAGGCATATCCTAATTAAATTAATTAATGAAGAAGAGTATATTTAGTATTTAGAAAAAATAAAATTTGGTGACATTCTGAAACTAAGTTTTTATTATTCAAAGATTAGAGTAACCTTAGGGAATTCACACAAACACTTTTTTTTTCTGATAAAGTTATTATAACTGTCCAAGTTAATGAATAACGTTTTATCTGTTCATTAAATAATTATATCCTTTTCAAACTTGTACATGTAGTATTTTTATTAAAGACTAAATAACATGTTATTTTAATAACTGAGTGTTATCCTTAGGGCAAACGTATATTTTTAAAAAAATAAAAATAAATATACACTCATGCTTTAATTGAACTTGGAATTTAGGTTAATTGCAATGATCAAGAAATACTGGAATAGAAGAATGGAGATATATTTGAGCATAAAATAATGAAACTTTCAGTTTCATAACTTTTTCTTGATTCATTTTTTTGATTATCATTTTCTGTCTATATTCTTTAGCTTGTCATCCATTTTTCATGCATATAAATGGCAGATTTGCATAAGTATATATGTCATAACTAAACACGGTATGCCCTTCTAGATGTTTTAAATATTCTTATTTATATTTTTACTCATAAATGTAACATTTAATTTTTCAAGTTGCATGTGAAGCAGTTAATTTTATTTCTATAGACTCATTTTCTGTAATATATTTTTTAAACTATTAAATGCTTCTTTTAGTTCATCCAAATTTACCCTACCCAAATCTACCAAGGCCCACAGGTCCTGGTTTATAATCATAGCACTCTGGAAGGTCAAGGCACAAGAGTTACAAGGTTGAGCCCAACTTCATAACTTAGTGACTTAGTAAAACCCCATCTCACAACCAGAACAAACTAACAAACGAATGGAAGACATAATGGGTTGAAAATATGCTTCATTGCGTTGGCCCCAGACCATCCCCAGAATCATTTAAAACAAAACAAAATGGAACAAAAATAGAACAACTAAAGAACCAACAACAAGAAGAGAAAAAAGAAGAAAAATAAAGAGAAAACGAAAAGTATATGAAGTTCATCATCTCCCTGTCAGGTTCACTATTGTGTAAATCCAGACCAGGATAGAAATTATCAGCAAAGCTGTGCAGTTTAGGCCAAGCATACTGTGCTATACTTACAAACTAACACTAAACTAGTATGAAAAAATACCACTATTTAGAGAAAATAGCCTTTAGAGGTAACCCAAGAAAATGAAGATTTATAAATGTTGACATGAACAGCTCCTGCCATTAATAGAAGCCAAGGAAGATGATTGAATGCAGGCCTTACACGAAGCCTAGGAGTTGAAGTTTATAATGTCTCTTGAACTACATCCTTCAGAAGCATAACTGGTAAGGTCTCTTTTAATGAACTAAAAAGATCTGTTGCCTTAGAGTCTAATTCCAATTCTGTTACTTCCAAGATAATTACCTTAGCCAATTTAAGTTAAAGGCATAATTAGGTCAACTTTATTATAACGTAAAGATTAAATAAAATAATGTACAGGAAGGTACTAATACAAAACCTTATGCATTTTCCCCGAGAGAAGGAAGTCATTAAAACATATTTTCAGGAATTAGAACTAAGAAACAAGTGACCTGGATAGTAAGCAAACTCTAAAGTACAAAAACGTCTTGGGGTCACTTAGTTTTCCACAGTGTTTCAGAGACAGGATTGTATATGCTTACTCCCCAAATGTGACAGTTTCTCTAATTATGCATCTCCATAATTGTACACACACCCTTCCATCATTATATGCAAGACTAATTCACCTGACTGTAGCTAAGTCTTTAATGAGTTACTAATGAACATCTTAAGCTTAGATCAGCGTTTTAAAAAATGCTAAATGGTGTTGAAAAGCTATTCGGGTTGCAAGTCTGTAGCTTTTAATTAGACTGAAAGCCCAATAAAATTTCCTGTCTTCACCATTCCTACCAAATTTGTAAAAAATAGTGAATGACAGACGTGCTCTCAATGTGATATCATTACTCTTAGGTGGAGTTAAAAGGGATAAAGCCAGTGATCCAAATTAGAGAGATTGTTTTGATTAAATATAAAGATAAATTAATATGCAGAATTAACATAGCATTTTACAGTGTTCCACTGTTTGTCTTGGACTCAGATGACTGTAAAACTGATTGATTTCATTGTTGCATTAGAGAATAACAGATGACATGAGAAAAATTCGTATTATAATTAATTAAATCATGTAGGTGAAGACTAAAATAACCTCTTTATTTATAAAACGAACACACAGTCTGCTTTTCCAACTTACTGTTTCTTGCCAAGCTGTTAGATACTACAGCAGTGGTAATGGGAACTTCATCTGAGTTCGAACAAGAGCATTCATGACTGCAGCTCTCCACATAGATCAACAATGGAAGTATCGTAGCTATCCTGCATTTTTTTTTCTCTCCTCCTTTTCATCGCGAACTTGTTGAAACTGTGCAGACATTAAAAACTCATGATTTCATAGTGAAGACACATAACAAATAGAATTTAAAGCAACAAGCTCCTGTGCTGCTGTCCCTCCAGGGAAACCTGCACAGTGGCTTGAAAGGAAGTCTTTTAGATTAATCACAATGGCTGGGTAGTTGCAATAGCTGTGATAGCCCAGGTGCGTGACAGGTTGCAGCTGTTGCTGGCAGGCTAACGGTGTGCCTTTACAGATAGATGAAAAACTGCCATGTTGATTTTTAGAAGTAGGTGTCCAATAATAATCACACTCTGTATATACCACCAACATAACACAATCGATCATTTTGATGTTTGATCTTGTTAACATACCTGCTGTGTTCTTAACCAATATTTAGGAATTCACTTTATGTCTTTGTTGAGAAAAGGTGTGAGAGGCAGGTGATAAAATTCTCTTACTACTAGAATATGTAGAAAGCAGATCCTTATTTTTTTTTAGTTATCTCCAGATATACCAGTTATTATTAACTTAAATAGAGAAAAATAACTCACTATTAAGACAAATTACTATTTTGGAACCTTATGCTCACTTCAAATATAATTGGCAGTGTAATAAAAGAAGAGTGCCCTGTTAACACTTGTAAAGATTTTTAATGAAAAAATGTCCTCATTGGGTTTTGAAATTTTTTTTATATCATTAAATTTTACATTTCTGAAGAGGGACGTAGAGAAAAGTAAACGTTATACAAGTTTACATTTCTTTGTGCCATATTTCAAAACAGGAAGGTATTTTTACATGCAAAAGAGACATTTATAATTAGTTGTCATTTCTTTGATGGGTATTATATGTAACATAACTTTTTGTTTAATTGCTGAGAAATTAAATTCAGTCTTCTGGTCAAAAGCCAAACTTCTAAATAATTATCGTATTAACAGAAACACTCTGCTTACCCATTTTCAGAGTTGTTTGAGATATTTACCTCACAGCATTACAGGTTAGGTAACCAATGAGTAAGCCACATTTTTGTCATCTCTTTATGGTACATATAATGTCAGGCTTAAGAGCCAATTAAAAGTTAGTTTTAGAAGTTGATTCTTTTGCTTTTAGTCCTACACATTAAATTTTCTTTCAGCTTTACTCGCAGCCATGCTTTTGTCTTTCTCCCACTTTTCTTATGGTGTTTTTCACTTACTTTCTTAGTCGACAGACAAAAGTAATTTTATTTATTAGATTGTGACATGCTATGTTGTGGAGAAGGTGTGAGGAATCCAGCCTGAAGAGTAAAGTGGTTACCCACATAGAGCTTACGGACATTTCATGAGCCACTTCAGTCAAGAGAAGGGATAAATTGAAATAAATTGAATAATATCTTGGTAAGCCGTAAAAATTACTTTATCATATGCAGGAGTGCAACTTGTCGCTATTTGGTATTTTCTTATGAGGTCCAAAATTGAAATGACATTTTCTTTATGTTAGAACACACATGTTGTAATTTCTATCCTGTAGCATCCTTAGTTAGGTGCTTGAATTGAAATTTTTGTTGCTAATATAAAAGACTGGTACTAAGCTTATAAATAAATGAAACTACCCACAGATGAGGGAGAAATCAGGAAACACATAATCCTTTATATTATTGAAACCAAGACACTGGGGATCATAGAGTGTTTTGCAAAGAATCATAATTAGAAAATGTGCATTTATTTATAGGACAGGAAATGAAACTGATAGTTCGTCTCTTACTGCAATGGATTAGATGGACATTAAAGTACCAATCAATATTTTTTGCTGTAACTGTTTGAATATGATTTTTTACATGGCGCCTTCCAGTTAGAGAAATATTTACAATAGCTCAGTGAATACACCTAACAATTCATCATAGGTACCAGTAGCAGATGAAAAAATGGATGCGTGGCTGCCAGTCTAACAGTATGATGTTGTGTTTCAAATAATTGTTTGAAAATGAGATCAAATTAAATTCTCTTAGTCATGCCTCAGGGATTTCTTCTGCAGACATCTTTGCATAATCTTTTAGTTCTACGACAGGAAATGAGACAGCCAAAATAGCATATCAAAATTTAGCAAAAGTATAATAAAATAAGTAAAGTTTAGAATTAGAAAAAGAAATCCGCATGTAGGGGAGAAAATAATATTATGACTTAAACTGTAATAATCAAAATAAAAGATTCAGGTAAATTTCTATTAGAAAGTAGAGAGAAGTATTGTGAAATTTTATGGTGCTTTTATGTGTATAATGAGTAGTTTAGCAAAATTGTGGGAATGACATCAGAAAAGATTCCCTGGTAAGAATCTATAAGTTGAAGAAAAGATTGAGCAGGTGTGTGCTGCAAACTAAGCATTTTTGTATCCAAGAGATAATAGTGAAAGACAAATTGAATATGGACTTGAAGATCTTATGTATATTAGCATACATTTTAGACTCTAGAATGCTCAAAATTAACTATTTGCATAGTAAAATTTTACATAAAAACAAACAAAAATGACTTGTAAAAATACCTGAGTATATAAAGGTGAAATCTTTTGTAACTCTGACATGTATGCTCTGGTATTTGGTGTTAGCATATCTTTTGTCTTTGGTTATTTTAGTGTGTAGATCCAGTGTTGTGGTTATATTTCAAGCACACTAAACTGCCAGCAGTATCTCTTTGGAAGAAAAGGATGAATAATTGGAATTTGTGTAGCTGCCTATGTAAAGAGAACAAGATAAAAATTTTGAAAATTTTTAAATAGATAATGCTTACCTAATATTTCTTATTATTTACAAATTAAGATTTTCGTCTTAAAGTGTGTACTATTGGCTTCTGACATTTTTGGTGTTTATGACCATTGTGTCTTCCTCGGATATTGTGAAAATTCTTGCATCGCCATCAGAAACACCGGACTTCTTAAATATTTATTTTGCCTTTTATTATATCTTGCCCTTCATCTTACACAGACAGCATCCTGAAACTTTGATACTATAATGATTTTTGGTGTTTGGAATTCTATGAATAAATATAGGATAAATGTTATTGTCAATTTAGGAAGTTCTGGAATAATTTGTATATTTCTGGCAGACCACTTAGAAAGGGGAATTGAAGTATTTCAATTATAGAAAAAGCTCAAAAGTGAAACAATTGTGTAAAAATGAATATAAATATAACATTGCAATGCGTACAAGATATTATGTATTATTAAACCAGTTAAAACTTTGAAAAAAACACACCTGTAATTTTAAAAATATGAAATTTTAGATGTGCAATTGTTTAAAAAAACAACAGGGAAAAATGAGGTTTCTCTTTTCTGTGAGAATCACAGAGAAATAAAAGACACATTGAGTCGTTTCGTAATTCCTGTCCCAGAAATCAAAATTATGTCTGAAACATCTTCACATTGCACAACACAGAGTTTGAAACTGCAGCCTAGATGGAGATGGGAAGTGGGCTATAAAAGCTGGTTACATTCCAATTGATGCCACCATGTGTTGGCGGTATTTTGCCTTGATACTTTGAAAACAAACAAAAACATCTTGCTCCTTTTGGCTCTGTGGAAGACAAGGCATGTAGGATGTAAACAAGAGTCTCACACATCTAAGGAAAAGTACCTCTATTAAGTAACTTGCTTTTGTAGCTCTTAGGTACAAATAATTCAGTGGATGTAGAATGCCCAACATGGAAATCACCTTTGACTTGAGAAATCTTCCTACTCGAAGTGTACATGCTTCCTGCAGACAGACCAGTAGTCAGATCATATAGCCTGTTCACATGGGTGGAGAGCCTTTGCAGGAAAGCTCTCAAGATGTTATTACCTAGCATGCAAACTGAACTGATCTTTTCAGGCTTGAAGTTATGTGCTGCTTGCAGGATATGGGAAATTTAAATGTGAGGTTTCTGTCAATTTTTTTTTTTTGGCCTCGTGACACATGCTTTATAATTCCAGTATTTAGAAGGCTGAGGTAAGGCAATTGCAAAGTCAACACTACTCTTGGGCTACATAATGAGGACTTTTCACAAGAAACAAAATGAACAGAAAAGAAAACAAAAAAGTTATTTTTATAATGGCTCCAGAAAGACAAAATAAACATATTCCTAAAAGTTATAGAGTATCTCAAGTGTAGCACATACAAGTCATTTTAAAATAAGAGATAAGATTTGGTGTTCTGTTCTAGGAGTCTTTCTCCATGTGGACAGTACACCAGTCCTTCCTGTTCTGTTGTCACTGGTCACTGCCTCTGTATGTATTATATAAATGGAGAATTGAGTAGATAGATGTGAGCTGTATGTGCATATAGTGCCCTAGTTTTACAGAACACATCAAGTTCTACTTTCATCCATCTTAAATGTCAAGATTATCCTAATATCTTTTATTTCTTCAGCTTCCCTCTATGAAATCTTTATACTTTTCAATCCAAACCTGTCCTTTCCAGATCCACACGAGTTGCTTTTCTAATTTTCTGTGGTGCATATTCTTATTTCTTATTAATGTTAAGATCCTTTCATTAGTTACAGTCATTGTTGTATTTGTCAGCTGGTACTTTATTCATTGTAAAGCATTAAAAAATCAGTTCCCTACGTCTACCTATTCTGGAAATTGACTATTGCTAGAAATATTTGAACTTGTCCAAAGAAGCTTGTTCTTCCTTCTAGATGTTTTTGTGTCATGTCTTCCTCCTTCTTCTTAAAAGCTTTATGAAGTACACTAAACAGATGTTTTAAATACTAAACAGTTGACCCGGGTGTACGGAGCTCATGACCTGGTTGTTCATTATTCTCTGAGTTCAATCCAGACTCTTCTGTTTGACTGCTGTCCCCATTGGCCCTTGTGTTATTTCCTGTACAAACTTGTGTTGTTGATACCAGTCGGAGGCTTTTGCAGTATGTGGGATGCTTCTTTCGCTTGTCTTTTGTATGAAAGGAAGCTCAGATGTAAAAATTTCAGCTTAATTTCTCCACACAAATATTTTCATTGAAACCGCAAATAACCCAGCCTTTATCCATTACTGTATTCATGTTTTCTGTAGATTTCTTATCTCTACGTTTGTCTTTGCCCATCTATTTGTATACTCTCTTGTGAAAGATCTGTGGGTTTTTTTTTTTTTTTTTTTCCTGGTCACCAAGGACTGTAGCACCTAGACAAGGAAGGACCTGTTAGCTGGTGAAAACTCAATAAATGCATGTTGAAAGAATGCTTAAGTAAGCATGTGCTCTGCCATTCCAGCTGCACACATCAGTTAACATAGCTGAGGGTGAAATCTTTCTATTTTATTACAATTGAAGCTTATAGGAGAACATATCTCTCTACTCTTGTTAATCTCCTTCCATAGAGCAGTTATACAAATATGTTAACTGAAACATGCCAATGGATATTCATGTAAAATATGTATTAAACTAAGTCACATTGTGACTTTGGACAGAATGGAGAGTCATATTTTAGAAGTCATCTTTTAATAAAAAAGTTGCCACACTAAACATGAAAGAAAGCGATTCTTTAGAAATTTTACTATTCCAACTCTTTTTCTAATGAAACTTGTTATCTTCTTTGAGTTTTTAAAATTCTCCTAGACTATTAAAATGACATTCAGAGATTACCTTCGCATAGATGTTTTAGTGGTCATATATCATGATGCATTAAAATTTAAGAATTTGTTTCAGGACAGTACCTCGGATGTCTATTTTCATATTTTTCTATCGTAGGGGGACTGTTTGTAATTTTTTCTAATGTTTATTTTTTCTGAAATATTGTATCTTTTTTGTGATTTGGGGAGTTTATTTTTTCTTTACTTTAACTTGTAAATATTATCTAAAGAAATGTGTTGCAGTACCATGGTGTATATTTGTGCTAGAATGATGAACATAAAATTCTCCTACCTTTTTTTAAATTTTCTCTTATGACTAATGTAATGATAGCCATATAAATGATTATTGTTTTAAGCATGCATGTTACAATATGTTGAAAAAATATGTATGTAGAACAAAAAGTTTTTCTTTGTAAAATCTATTTACTTTGTATTGGCAGGCATATTTTCATTATCATTCTGAATCATTAAACTGGTTGCAGCCAGTGTAGACAAATATGTATCTCATGTACCAGAAAAAAATCCTGTATTTAAATAGGTGTATTTTTATAGTGTATAATGTATGACTGTTTTGTGAGTTATTTTAAAAATCACATGTGTATAATTTTATTTTCTCATATTGTCTTGGTCTTCCATATTTATTCGTTTATGTAATATGTACCGTTTGTCAGTAAAACCACTGTGTATATAAATGCAATAATGTGTGTATATCCTTCTCACCATAATATCTATCATAGCTCTTAATCTCTTTCAAAATAATGTTAGCTAAACAACCTGAATACATAAATAAATATAAAACAGCCCATATAAATATAACCACACACCAGACCAAACAAAACCCTTCAAAGGCTCACTCATTATTTACAAAGCTTTTTTTTTTTTTTTTGGGGGGGGTGTAAAAGTTGAGTTTATTGACCAACACTTTTATTTGCTCTTATATAGATAGCAGTGCCCATAATTTGTATCAGAATATTGTGGGTATTAAATTGCAATATTGCTATTTTTTCAAATAGCTAGCTTTTTAATAATTATGTTGAGTTTTCTAATATTTATTAAAGACCAGTCGGAAGGAGGATTTTGGTTCTTTCTAAATTAGAGTAGTGCTTATATAGACCTGTAAAACACCAGAGGCCAATAGGTTAGTTTTTTCAGTTCCAGAGTGATCTGAGAGGGGCCTGGGTGGCTGGATCCTTGGTTCTGTAGCCTGCAGCAGAGATCTACCCTAGGAATAGCTACTAGCAGGGCTGCTCTGAGCCGGCCTGATTGGTGGGGTCTGATGGTGCGCCCTGCGGTCCCCGCAGGTGGCAAGCACAGTGAGCGACATCCAGCCCTTGCTGCTCCGCTGAGACACGCTGAGCGCAGCCCAGGAGGCGCTCTTCCGCCCCGACATCTCCTCCAGCAGCCAGCTGCAGAGCGCGCCACTGCCCACCGTGGACAAGGGCCCCGAGGAGCTTCCAGAGGAGTTCGTGGTCCAGGTGCCCAAGGAGCACAGATTGCAGCCCAAGGTGCGGCCAACTGTGGGGAGAGAGGGATGCGGGTGGCTGGGCAGGGTCTCCTGGGAGGTTCGACATTCAGAAGTACCCCAGAATGTTTTCTTACATATTTGCTATCTGCATCCACTGGTGGCTGATGTTCCTATTTCAGCGTGTCCTAACCGGTTTCTTTAATAATGCATGCCTCTTCTCCATTACAGCTTCATACTCAGTTTTGAAATTTTAGCTTATTTTGAATATTTTGTTTACAGACTTTGTTTGGTTTTGAAATATTTTTACATTATTGCAGAAAGTTTAGAACTATTTTTGGTGATAATTTTAAATATTGCAGAATTTGTAAGACTGTAATATATAAGCTTGAGCAATTCTGATCATGTGCTTGTTTGAAAAAATTCATCGATGGGAAACTAATGAGATATTAAAAAGATTATGATGAAAAACTCTTGGTTAGGAATTATAGTTACTTAAAACATAAAACATAATAGAAAAGCTACAATTACAGAAGACATTAAATGTTTATGAAAATGTTGGACAGTAACTAATACTATTTCTTTTGCAACAGGCAAGTACATTGAGTGACATTCATCTTTTGAAACTAAATAATAATAATAATAATAATAATAAATATTCATAAAACTACTACTAATATATAGCAACACAAAATTAAATACTTAGTGTTTTTCCAAATAATTTGTATTTCACTCTTATGCATTATTTTTAACATTGCACATTTTCTGTTTTCTAACAAAACTTCATAAAGGAGTTTATATCTCCCGGGGGACATATCATGTAGAATTTTCTTTGTGTGCCACACATTGAAAAGGCTAGGAAGCTTGTATTTGGAAGCATGCCCATCAAACCTTGTCTCAAACCAGTTACATTTCGTATAAAATAATTTCTTGAATGGGATAACCCTCAGAAAATACTGGCCAAGGAGCACAGAGCATCACTGTATTTGCTGAGGCTTTCTTCTAAACTTCATTATGAAATCACTTTGTACAATAAATTAGAATACTTGGCTTCAGTTTGAGAACTAAGGGAGATGCATCCTAAATTTATTTTAGATTCAAGAGACATAGAGAGCTAAACCTAACTCTGTAATTACTAAAAAAAACTTATGGGAGGGAATAAACAATGTGTGGACAACTTTGTACTAGTTGTGGTTTGTCTCCTCATTGGTGCTGTTAAATTACAGACTACAATCTTTCCTTTCAGCATAGAATTTCTTCCTTGGCAATGGTGGTTGGGGTGGTGCTGGTGGCAGCCAAATAGTACATAACTTCTTGTGTAACACATCGATAGTCACGTGGAGAAGGAGCTCCTATGTGTGCTGAGAGTTCAAGGACAGTTCTGAAATACCATCACTTTTTGTCCCTTTATTCTTGATTTTGCACAACTTTACAATTCTTATGTTCTCTCAATTCTATATAGTTTTTGTTTGTTTGTTTGTTTGTTTCTCTTGAAAGTATTTTGGAAGTCTTCAAGTTTGTATCATAAATTCATATCCTGAATTGTATGTTGAAAAGGTAATATGAGCTCAGCACGGTGGTGCACTAGTGGAATTGAAGTTCTCTGAAAGACTATGGCGGAAGGTTACAAGTTTGAACTTAGCCTCGATGACTTAGCAACTTAGTGAGGCTTTCTTTCAAAATAAAAATAGTAAAGAACTGAGTTGTATTTCAATTTGAAGGCCCAGGTTTCAGTGTGTGTGTGTGTGTGTGTGTGTGTGTGTGTGTGTGTGTGTGATCATTTATATTATTCCAATGGATAGCTATTCATCAGAATTTATAGAAAAAAGAAAACAGTCACAAATAATGTTTTCCTTCATGAGAAGATTGTATGCATGTTTATACTTACAACTAAAAGGCTCACAGATAGATGAACACCCACACATGCCTGATAGAAATCCTGTCTTCTGACAAACATCCATATCATAAATGATTTTTTTTTGTCTAGATAACTCCTGTTGAAAAGTTGGCTAAAAATAAACATTGCTTAATTTTCTTTTTGAGTCTCAAAGATTGAATAGATGGGCTTCAGGCATGCTAATCAATCCCTGTATTACTGAGCTACACATCCCATTCTCTAGAGCCTCAATTTTTATAACTTAATAGAGTTTTATGCTTAATAAAGTTTTGTGATTTTGTGGCAAGTTAGAATGGAGTAAAGAGTGTTAAGTCATAGTTTTCTGTGAAACAGGAAAATTGTAGCATATTTTGTTATAGACTGATGAGAGTGAAAGTGGAAATAAGTTTCAAGGGATCTCATAAACTGATACTGAAATAAATGCCATGGGATAGAAAAGGAACTTATAGAATCATGTTGATGGGCTGTGTTGGAATGAGACTTTTATAACGTAGCTGTTGTGTGAAGCATTTTTATCAGTTGTTTAGAAGAGACCAATGAGAGGCGCTCCCTATAGAAAGAAAAACAAACAGTAAGTAAGTAGAACAGAGTTACACTCTTCCCTACTTGTGCCTCTGGCTAGAGAACCTGAACAGGTGTTAAAATGAGATTCTAGAAGTTTCACATTCTAATTTCTTTACATTAAAAAGACAAGAAGATGCCAGTGAACACAAGTCCCCTCCCATCACCTCTTCCACATTTCTCAAAACACACCTGTCTATTTTAGAATGAATGTATTGGAAAAAATAAAACTAAAAAAAAAGTAATTGTAAGTAGCAAAGACTAGTTAGGTTTAAAGCATTCAAATTTTGATTTAAAATTAAAATCAAGAATTACCTTCAAGTGTTAACCTTAGTATTTTTCCATAGATGCCCAAAATGCAAGTATAGACCCAAGAAAGACAACCATAATAATGTCACAAAAACATTTTAGTTGGTTTAAAAGGACATTTTGCTATTTTATTTTGCTTTGCCTTCATTTAACTCTTGATGGCCAGTCATAATTGAGCATTAGATGCATTTGGGTTTGTAGAAATGAGGACTTCATGGCACAGTAGCAAAGCATAAAGAATTAAGAAAATTAAATATCCAAAGTCAGATTTCTCCTTAGTATATCAAGGCAGATGAAAGTCTGAGATCAGATTATTATTTTTAGTCAGCTAGTGACTAAATAAGATGAAAAGCTACAGGGATGCTAATGTGTTTTTTAAATCAACTTATTATTTTTCTTTACTTGTGATCTTTATGGGGATACATAGAGAGTTCCTGAGAGAATGTATGAGTAATTCTGCATATCACACCCCTGAGGGACCAGGTTCATTCATATTTTCTCTCAGAAAGCAGACTGAGCATTTGAGACATTGTGAAGGTCCCATTTTGTAAAGCCACAGTGCTCTGTCAATCCTTTTAGTGGGTCACATCGAATTCCACAATAACCATATTTTCTCCTCGGTCATAGATTTTAATATTTATAGGTGGGGATGCTTATGGTAATGATAAACGTGGAGGAAACTCCATTTTAGTGTTAAAATTTTTTAAACAAAATTTAGCCTTTACGATTAGCCTGTATTGGTGAATATTAACAGCCTTTTCAGGGTTTCTTCATTCATTCTCATACACTTATGTTTTCCAACATTGGTTTCTTTGCACATTCATTCTGGATACTACAATAAATTCCAGGAATATAAACATGGAGCTACTTAAATTTTATCACTCGGTGAGTCTACAGAAAAGAACAGAAAAGAAAATAAAAAGTAATGAATGTTGAATGACTTCTAGAAGTTACTTTTCATTTGCACCCAACCAAGCAAAAGTGTTCTTTATAAAAATAATCGTTAAGACAGTGTGACTTGTACACATGTGTGTTGCAGAACAGTGTTGAGTGTCACAGTGTTTAGAGAGTATATATATTTATGGAAACATAAGGGCTCAAGTACCAGAATCTAGATCAGGAAGTAATCAAGGAGTTTTTATGGGGTGGGGTCGGGTAGGAGATGCTTTGCTTGATTGCTTTTCTATCCTGTTTGTTCTTCTGTGATTTCTGTTCTTTTCAGATACTCTTTGCTCATTAGCACAAGAGATTGCATTCTCAAATTTTACACCATTCCTTTCAGAATCAGAACCAAGCATCAACTGACTCTTGCCCTTTTGCTCTTATAATAGACTTTCAAGACAGGAGATTGAATCTGCAAGTCCGTATTGCTTATTTAATGATTTACGTTGCTAGTATTCTATGGCCTAAGGCCCTCGCGTTAGTGATGCACAGTCTAGGCCATGCAGAGAGCATAGAGTGCTGTGGAGCATTTTGTAGGTCAGAGAAAATGAGGCTCCTTTAAATAAAGTGACACTTTATTTGCAATGACATGGGCAGGGTTTGCATTCAATCCTTTCATTTCCCAGTAATACTTACCAGGAATTATAGTAGAGCCAAGATTAAATCAGAATTTTGAGCTATTCTGTCTCTTTAGTCAATTTCCCTGTTGCTGGGAAACACAAAACAAAGAGGATGACAAGCAGCTGACTTATGCGTGCCTAAGAAGAAGAGGTTGAATTTGCCTTTTCACAGGGTTCAGTCTATGATTAGGTAGGACTCCAAGGTAGGAACATCATGGCAGGAAAGTGCTGCAGACCAAGGCTGATTAGGTCAGGGCACATGGAAGGCAAACAAGGTCACAATAATAGCACCAGCAAGGAAGGAGCTAAGGATGGGTCACCCAAGGTCTCACAGTTCCATGACCCACATATCCCTGCCTAAAAATGTGCTTTATCTCCAGCACAGTCCTAAACCAGTCAAGTTGACATAAGTTAAGTCAAACTTGTTGCATGCACTCCATAGGAGGAGACAGACTGGACAGAGGCAGATGAATTTACCAGGGAATGTTCTTTATTTACACAACAATCAATCCAATTCATAAATCAAACTAATAAATTGATCAATTAATTAAGCAGGAGAGCAAGCTAAACTATTCCCATCCTGGGTCTCTTATGATCACTAGTGCGATGTGTTCTTGACTACTGGCGTCCAAAGCCGACCAGCATATGAGCTTGCCTCGGGCTCACCAGTCGATGGCTGGGTCAGGACCTACCAGTAGCTGGCCAGCTGAACAGTCACTCCTTCTCCAGCAGGGCTCTCGCTCTGGAAATGGGAGGAAGTGTAGTCTCACACTCAGGAGGTGAGGAGGCTGGAGAGCAAGATGTGTATCCTGCGCTCAGAGTCCATGACTCCTACCTCGACCCTGAGCTTAGGGCCAGCACAGTTTATATACTATTTTTATGCCCACAAGCTACAGATCGTGATTTTGTCGGGTCCACACGCAGGTGGCTAGGGGTTCTGGTTATCGATCATACAAGGGCTTTGTTCGCAGGCTACAGATAGTGATTTCATCACACGGGGTCCACACGCAGGTGGCTTCACAACTTATCAGTATCGTACAGAGCTTTAGGCAGTTTCCAGCAATTTACTTTATTGCACTTAATATGGGTTTGCTTTCTCTTTGTAGTCCTCATGCCCTTCATACCAATGCCTGCAAGTCCGCTCTCCACATTCTACCTGTGCTCCAGACAAAACTGTCATGGAAGTCTCTCTCTTCTCTTTCTCTCTCTCTAATATATATATATATATATATATATATATATATATATATATATATATATATATAATTTGTTTGATTTTTGTATAGTGTTTCCTGTCAAATTCTGCAAAGAACACTAATATTAGCTTTCATTAATAACAATAATAATAATTAGTGAAACAGTAATCTCTTCATGTCTTTTGAGGATATGTCAGAAATGAAATTAATTCCCTGCCTAATTCAAATGGAATGTTACAATATCATATTCCCTGATGGCAATCCAAAATGATGTTTTGTCTTAAAATAAAATGGTTGTCTCTCTCTTACATTTTACTGACAGAATATCCAACATCCACAACTTTAGGGAGGAAGGATTTATTTTATCCTGCACTTTCATGAGGTCTCAGTTCATTCATGTGGCATCTGCAATGACAGAAGGGTTGGCGAGTCCTACGTGAAGGAAAAACCATTTCCCCATTGTGGTCAAAACCAGAGTGAGTGAGCAAGGATAGAGCTGCTGAATATCCTTCCAGGTTAGATCCCAGTGATCTGCTGCTCCCAGTTGAAGCCCCACTGCTGTATGCATTCTGACCAATCAGTAGCTCTTAATAGCATAATGAATCCACAGATAGTCCAAGGTATCCAGACACTTTGGGTTTGGTGGAGGAGTATTCCAGAGCCATAACATCCTTGGTTAAGAATCTTGAAAGTTAAAAACTGTGCTCAAGAAAGAAATGTATTCCAGTTGGTACGCCCAAGGTTATATTGTTGAATATATGAGTTTCAATATAATACTGTTATAATAAACTTCGGCAGGCAAGATGAGGGAGACAAAATTGGTTATTTTATTTGCAACATCATGATAGGGCAGCTCCTGGACACTGGAATACATAACAAACACAGAAGGGTATATGTAGATTGCTAACCCCAGCCTGGTAGCAAATTCTGGTACTACCAACACTCTGGGAAGCTGAGGGAGGAGAGTCAAATTCAAAGGCAGCCTGGGCTATTTATCAACTTCTCGAGACCCTATTAAAAATGGGCTGGGGTTGTAGCTTTGTGAAAAGGACCTGAATTCAATCATTAATAAAGGAAGAAAGAAAGAAAGAAAGAAAGAGAAAGAAAGAAAGAAAAAAAGCAAGCAAACATACAAAACAAGCAAACAAACCAAAAACCCCACCAGATTACCACATCTAGCAAATAAAGTTTCCCTTCGAGTCGTACCTCCACATGTTATCTGTCAGCCACACAATGCCTGGTCTTGGTTAGTCCAAGTGTCTGCTCCTGAATACGAAGACAAGCAGCCATCAGTCAGGTGCTGACATAGAATTCCAATAATCTGCCGGGCACGCCATTACTTCTTTCCTGCCACACCTTTGGCCAATGTAACCTTTGTTATTTGAAAAGTCTGTACTGCTAACGCTTCAACTCAGCAAAAAAAAAAAAAAAAAAAAAAAAAAAAGTGATATAAATGTAAAATTGAAATGAATTATTATCCCCCTTCCACACATCCCCACAATTTCTACTCTTCTGCTTTTGAATTAGAATAGCCTAAATTTTGTACTTGTACATGGCATTATACATTAGTGGAATGAACAATTTCTGTTTATTTCCTTCTGACTTTTACAGTTTTACCTCATATGACTTATTATCATTGGAAACTTGAAAAATATTGCTTTTAATCTGTTTCTGTTAGTTTTGTTTCAATTGGCGAGCATGAGTTAAGTCTTCTGCTATGTTTCCTTACATTTACTTGGCATACTCCTAAATTTTTGGTAAAGCTGCTTCTAATTAGGTTCTTCTGTTCCACTCTGAAGTGTGTAGATAACGTCTTGGCATTTGTGGTGAGGTTAGGAGATGTAAGAAATTGTAACAGAAGAACAGAGATGAATGCTACTACAGCAACAGGAAACCTTCTGTTTTACAAGCTCAGCCTTTTAGATGTAACTCTTGACTGCACTGTGGGAGAATAATATAATGTGGCCTTCAAAGTGCTGTGTTAGCTTTCTCATTTTATATGATACTATAATATTATTTCAGATAAAAGCCCTTGCCTGTAATCATTTGTGTCTTTCAGTGAGGTGTGCCAGGTTAGAAAAAAAAAAAAAAAAAAAAAAAAAAAACTTCTTGTCTCATTGATATGCAAAGAACGTCCTTCCCACATAACTCTTTCCAATGCTTATATAAATCCGGGGTCATATTATGTTTTTATGTGGGAAGAAGAGTAAAAGACCTTTGGGGAGATAGGCTAGATATTAAGGCTTTAAAAATTACTTTGTGGCCCTAAGCATTACTTCATTGAAAAAAAAATTGGTTTTTATTTCTTTTCTAAATGGAGTAAATTCTGAATGATGGGGCAATTGAAAATAAACGTGTTCATGAGTTTGACTTTAAAGTATGTCCTGGAAAATGTCATAAGTTCTGTTTTTGACTTCTGTTTGTATGAATTATACTTTATTTTCTCTCTTCATCTGAAAAAAGATGGGAGTAACTTTTCAAAATGCTTTGCAGAAATGATATTTCCGACTATTAAATTTTTGTGCTAGAGAAACTGAGTACTTGAACACAAATGCTAAACTTTAACATTTAGGCTTTGAAATGTGTTACTTCCAGAATTTGATTAGGAATTTATTTGACATTGTTTTATTAACTTATTATTTTCCACCTTAATGTGACAATTGTATACATGTTCCAAAGGAGAAAAAATATACTAGCAATGACAAATGCCTTTCAGAAAAGGCTGAGTTATTTTAGGAAGGCTTGCTTTTATCTTAATATTTTTAAATTCAAATAATATGTGATAATAAAATAGCTGAAGTATATTTCATATAAAGAAAGAAAACTCCCATTGTATTTATAGAACCATTAACACAAGCGTAATGCTGTACTTAGCGTACAGTGGAATCATAAATTCCCTTATCCCTCTGTTTTTTGTTTCTTTCTTTTTCACTAAGTAGTCCTCAGAACATACATGTAGATGTTTGCCCAGATATTCTAATTTATTCTTATTTTATATTCATAATGAATTAAATTGAAAATATCTTTTCAGTAACAACATATTGTTATTATACTGTTATTAAGATGCTAAGAACTTTTGGTTGTTAAACCAAGATTGTTTTTCTATAGAATGTTAGAAATATCTCATTTTAGTTAATAAATAAATTTTACTCTTAGAAAAAATTGTGTTCCATCTCAGTTTCACTGTTCATTGAGCACTTTAGTCAAAGAGACTGACTCATATCTGGAAACCCATGTTATCATATCTATATTATACACTAATGAAAATATGAACATTGCTGTGGTAAGTGAGCATAATGTTGGTTTCTAAATATATTTAAGAGGACTGAAGAAATAGCACAGTAGTTGGAACACTTGCTTAACAAGTGTGAAGCCCTGAGCTCAATTCCCTAGAACCACATAAGCTGGATATGGTGGCCTGTGCCACTAAACTCAGCACTCAGGAGGCTGAGGCAGGGGGATTGCCAGGTGATTCAGATCAGCCTGGGTTCCATAGTGGGTTTAAGATGACCCTGGACTATAGAACAGGACCCTGTAGAATGGGTAAAATTAATAAATACATAAATCCAATATGATAAATATATATTGTTATTTAAACCTAATAAGTGTTCTTAACAATGGTTTGTCTTCTTTGACTTTCTTTTTTTTATAATAATTGTAGAAGAGGTACATGCTACAAAATTCATGATGAATTTTCATTGACCATATTTATTTGTTAATGTTTGTTTAGGATGGGTAAGAGCCAAAATAATATTTTAAATAATGACTTTAAAGTGTCCATTTATTATTTGTGTAGCTGATCTCTGGGTGCTCCTCTTGTTCACAGAGAATAACCTAAATCATGCATCTGTTGATACTGTAACGTAGATGGCACTCTGAGTAGGGGCATTCCTTTCCTCACTGACTTCATAATTAACAATGACATAGAGAATAGATGGGCTTTTCTTATTTGGAGAGGCATTGTGCCAATGGAATGTGTTAAAATTTCAAAGAAAATGGCATTCGTAAATGAGAGGATAGAGAAGAAGGAAGAATAGATAAAACTTTCTTATAAAATATTATTATCGTAACGAAGTCTTGAAATAACCTCTAGGATGATTTACAAGGACAGGTGGAAAGTGTTGAAGGCAACTTTGCCAGGGAATTGAATTGAGCCAACGTAGTTACAGTTAGAGAAAATGAGGGCATGCTCATGTAACAGAATAGTGTGATCTAAGGGATCACAGGAAAGAGTGGGGCAGGGCTTTTGAAAGTTAGGTCGTAGTCATCTTGTAGGCGGTCGTACGTGTCCTCTGGAGACTGTACATAATTTTGTCGTTAGTAGCGATTCTTTGAAAGATCTTAATTGGAGTTGCAGTTTAGAACCTGCCAGGATTATGCGGGGAAAAACTGGGCCGAAGAGGGACTTGAAAGCGCAGAGATCAGTTAGTTTGTTGCCGTAGGGCTTCAGGAAGGTACTGAGCTCTGGAGCAGGCAGGCAGCGACAGTGATTGAAGGGAAGCGATGGGAGCGGCGCTGGAGATTGCCGCTGCAGTAGTTGACTCCTAATTGGATGTGGGAGGTGAGATTGGGGGAAGAATCAAACGTATCTAGGTGATGGGGTGGTGCCGTTCCCACGATCAGGACATCACGGGACACTTTGGCTTTTCAGTAATAAATTGTGAGATGGTTCTCGAAAGTCTGGTTATAGGTGAAAAGATGAAGCAGGCACTGAACATGAGAATCTCACAATCAAAAGAATAGTTATTCCTAGGTATCAGAGTTGGGAGTTTTAATGTAGAGGTGATAAAGTCACTAGAGCCGATGAGATTGCCAAAGCAGAAACTGGGCTAGGAGATGCTGGGGGACATATATTTAGGGTAGAGAAGGTACAGCTGTCAAAGGCAATCACACCAGGTTGTCCCACCCTTCTGTGTGCTTTACTCCTGTGGCAGCTCATGCCAGTGATAATAAACGGAAAGTCCTTACATGTCGCAGGGTGATGACTGTGGTCTAAATGGATGATGAAAAGAGATTTATTTATTTATTTATTTGATATAGGGTCTCACTCTGTAGCCCAGGTTGGTCCTGAACTGATTGTGGAGCCCAGGCTAGCTTTGGACTGGTGGCAATCCTCCTGTCTCAACCTCCCAAGAGCTGGGATTATAGGCATGCACCACCACACAGAGTTTATTCGTCGCTGGAAAATCAAACACTGGTCCTTGAACTTGGTAAGCAGTCTCTTTAACTGCTGTGCCATTCCACTAACCCCAAGAGGGTGGTTTTGATGCTCACTCATATTTACCCAGTGACCTTTCTCAAACACCCTATATAAGAAGAGCAGAAAACACGGAATTATGTTTGTGAGTGTATGGAATATATGTAAAGTAATATGGTAAGTTTCATGATTTTTTTTTTCCATTTTAGAATTGCAATATTTTTCTTCCTATGCTGGGAATTGAGCCCAGGGCATTGAACATGTTTTGCTATCACTGTACCATGAAACTATATGCACAGCCCTTCCCCCCACCCCGCCTTTTTAAAAATGTTGATACTTTTTCTCAATAAGTTCGGAGGGTTGGTCTCAAACTGAGAGCCTCCTGCTTGAACCTCAGAGCAGCTGGGATTTGAGGCATGTGCAGCAGTGCTCAACTTCCTTTTGGAATTCGATTAATTATTGATTGGAAGTCATCAGTTGAAAAAGTAGTGCTCTAGTGAACATAGATTTAAGTAATACAGCAAAAGATTTGAATGGAGTATCCTGACTTATTGTGATACTCTGTGAAATTTACTCTGTGATATTAGAGAAAAATTGAAATAATTTTAATTTCTGGAAATTAACAATAAAATACTTTTTATGTAATGTAGTAAGTTATAACTAGATAGATCTAAAAATAATTTACATAGTTTTCACCATAAAGTGAAGACTTTCCATAAAGTATTCTTTTAATGTTCAAAAGTTATAGAATGGCAAAACAGATTTGGTTTCAATGATGTATTTATTAATACTATCCTAGAAATATAAAGAATTATAATTTGCAACACATTTTTAGAAACAAAAGCATTTATACTTATTGTTGTATCTATACAGAAACGTTAAAGTGGTGATAGTTTCTTTCTTTAAAAATCTTAAAAATTTGGTGATCGCGGGTATATTTCTATATTCTGCTCAGTAGTAGTATACTTGCCTACTATGTGTACAGTCCTCGGGCTAATCCCCAGAACTGCAAAAAGTAGATAAATAAACCTCAGTAATGTAACATGAAATATATTGATTCCTCAATTTTACTGGAAACTGTTGGTTTTATAGTTTATTCCCACTTTTCATATCTGGAAGAAAAATTGCACCATTTGGTTCATCTAGTATTTATAAATTTGTTTTAATTGACATTAAACAGCGTAGTTATGATAGGAATGACTTCTAGTAGAATAACTTGAGCAGTCTATGTATATGTGTATTTTTTGGTTTGTTTCCTGCTTGTATTTTATTTCTCATATTGTACAAACCTGTTTACCATCTTAAACATCAGTGGCAAACTAGTATTGCTGCATTACTTTTAAATATCTGTGGAGACTATTATTTTATTCCTTTCATTTTAATTGACATTTATATGTGTATACATACATATGCTGGCACACAGGCACTACATATATGCAATCTAAGATGGGAATGCTAAATAAATCCATGAATAGAATTCTAGACTAAGCATTTATTTCACTTATGTCTCTGTTGTGTTCCTGAGACTCATTTCACATCTGTATGAAACTGGCACTATCATTATTATTCTGACTGCTTCAGTACTTGTGATTGGTCCCAACACTTTTCTTTGTACAGAGCTACCCTAGCTTTTTATTTTTTTATTCATTCATTCATTCATTCATTCGTTCATTCATTTTTTGAGAAAGGGTCACAATAAGTCATGACATTGCCCATGCTTGGCTCAAACTTGTGATCCTGTGGAACCTGTCTCCTCAGCCTGCCAAAGTCCTGGAATATAGGCATGCCAAACCAAGCCTGTTTTACATGTGGTACTTTTAGAAGAGATTGATGTAAACTAAAAGGATATTGTTAATTTCAAAATTCAAGGGATGTTTTTGGTTTCCATGTTACAATGCCCTCTGATAAAATTACAGAACAAAGTGAATTTATATTTTATATGACAAGAGAGGTGATTAAGGTGTTGGTAAAGGCTTTGTAAACTAAGTGAATTATAAAATAATTTCATTGTCAAGGCCTTCCATCTTTAAGGTGCCATCTTTCCCAGTTCCTTACATCTGTGTCATATTCAGGCTCTATTCATCTTGGCTTTTATTCCTTCATCAATATGCCCTTTCCTTGGTTTTTTTTTTTTTTTTTTGCCATACTGATTCCCAGTATCTTTTCTTTTTTGATGTCTGGAGTGTGGAACAGTGTTATTTAGTGATGAACAGCATAGTTCCTTGGTCTAGAACACCTTGTGTGTCCAACTATGACTCGCTAGCAAGATGTGTGACCTCATCATGCTTCGATTCCTTTATTTTTCAAAAGGAATAATCACAATAACTCAATACAGTTTTATTATACTATTTAATCCATGTCAATTATTTACAAAATTGATAACATGCAGGAAGCTCCATTAATCATTCTATTATTCAATTCAGTTCAGTTCTGTTCTTTTCCTTTTCTATATTCTGCGAAGCCACTCTTGATTCCAGGAGGCGAGGCTGTAAGAACACAACCACACTTTGTCTGCTTATTCTTCTGTTTTACTCCAGGGCTCTGTTTATGAGCAATATCTGTATCTTTATTTTCCAAATGCTCAGAATTGAGTTCACTCTTTCAAAGTCATTCATAGTATTGAGTAGATATTGAACTAATATGATTTTAAAAGTATGCATCACTGTGTCGAAATGTGTCCCAGCAATAATAGTCTAGAGTGCTGAGGAAGTTTCCACAAGGGTTCTCACACTGAGAGGCTCATGGCCCAGGATGGCTACTTTCAAAGTCATGTAGTTTATTTGTTCTCTAGTGGGAAGCAAGGGCAAAGATACGGGTGGGCTTACATCCTTAGGGTCACATTCCATGGAATAGAAGGACCATACTGCAATTGTTTTCTATGCAGTGGTGCCATATGCAATATGCTGGTTCATACTGCCAGCAAGTCTGCCGATGATGCTGTTACAAAGACCAGACAAAAAGCTCTACTCAAAAGATGAAAGAACCTCGCCTCGAAGCTTGCATTGTTGGAGAGATGCCTAAACCTGACTGTAGCTCAGTGATTAACCTTTGTAGCTGGTAAGGCTTATATTTATGTTTTTCAAGCACAGGTCAAGCAATGACAAGAAAAGTACCCTAGCGTATGTCCCTAAGGGGGCAGGGTCATAGCTCAGCTGGTAAAGCATTTTCCGAACCTGTGCAAGGCCGTGTGTTCAATTACCAAACACCATTTTAAGCTACGAGTTAAAGTAATGGATTCAGGCTGGAAAATAGAGTGAGAACCTGACTCAAGGGAAAAAAAACCAACCAACAACAACAACAACAAAAACATGCCATTATGGGAATAAATTTTAGGTATGAGGAAGAACTGTCAGTCAGAAGTGATATGATCTAGAGGTTATAAACTTTTAAGGCTTTTGGTCTTTTCCTCCCTTCTAAGTAATACTCTTTGTTGTATTCTTGTTTTCTTTTCTATTTTATTTTGGGCACCTACAAACCATTTATGTCTTTTCTCAGTGTACCTTATGAATTCAGCCTATGTCTCCTCAGCTGTTTGCCTGCACAGTTTGCAATTGAGCACATCTTCAGCTTTATCTGTTTTCATTTATCTTCTGTAGCAGTTTCAGTGTTCTTGATTAAAACAGCAAGCACACACTGCAAGGAATAAAGTTCAGCAGACCCTACGTTATAGCTTGCCCAGGTCCTCAGTTTACAGTTTCCATCTGAGAGTAATAATAGTACTTGCATTTGGATGCAAAAGTATCCTGATGTGGGAGATAATTAATGCAATGGAATTAAGTCTATTTCATTTTGTGGCAGTTATAAAACTAAAAAAAAATGAGATAAATTGTGTAATGTTTCATCTAGAACACTGGTTGGTTGAATAGATGATTTTTAAAGTCTTTATCCAATCTAGAATTATTTTAAATTTATTTTTAAAAAGCCTTTTTAACTTTGTTCATGAGGCTCATACCCTAAAGACAAGTGAATTTTTAAAATTAAAAATAGATCTCAATGCAAGCTTTGTATAAATGAATGAAATAAGTGAGTTGTGCAAAATTGCTGTATTAATTTATACTAAGGGCAAGATATTTAAAATATTATGAACATAGGCTAAGTTGAAAAACTAAAAGCCCTTATTAATTTATTTAATTTAATGTGTATCAAATGCAAAGCTTTGAAATCATTATATGTAGTTTTAAAATTATTTTATGTTTTCAATTTAACCTATGCTTGTTTGCTGCTGCATTAAAGAGTTGGCAAAGAATACTGGTTTCTGAGATAATAAAAGATTTTAGTATTCAATGTGCTACATTTCCAGGTGCCTGTGAGCCAGTTCTATAGGGATCTTGAAAATAATGAGAATTTAATTAAATCAGAGTATTAGCCACAGATTTAGATATCATCTGCAAAGAGGAAAATTGCATAAATATATGAATTGTCCCAAAAAGGTCAGTGTAGTTATGGAAAACAGCAAGAAAAGGGTGGATAGTACTTCTGACTATTTTGGTTTGTTACTTGTTTTAATTTGTAACTGACAATCTGTCCACGTATCAGGGGATACGTCTCAGTGTAGATTGTTTATGATCTACAAGACCATATATGTGATCTCTATTTAATAAATAAATCTTAGGATATTTTATTTAGGTTTATACCCTCCTCAAAAAAGAACTTCATAGCGGGCAGGGCTTGTAGTTTAGCGGTTCAGAAGACCCCAAGCTTGACTCCCCAGCACCACATAAAAATTAGCACATACTTGTAATCTCAGCACTTGGGAAGCTGAGGCAGGAGGATTATTGTGAGTTTGAGGCCAGCCTCGGCTACAGAGTGAGTTCAGGACCAGACTGGACTAGAGAGTGAGACCCTGTTTCAAAACAAAACAAACCAGCAAGCAAAAGCCCTTTCTGAAATTTACTGACAATTAAACTGTCTCTCTTAAAGAAAATTTGCTTATTTGATCTCTTCTTTTGGCCAAACTTTTCTAAAACTCAGCCTGACTCTAGTGGCCATGGACTGTAGAGAGAGCGATTCTGCCGTTGCTAGTTTTTTACTGCTCTTGTTTTCCAGTTCTGAGGCAATGGATGAATTGTATCAATAGTGATATTTCTCTGCACTCCGGCTTAGGTGGCTGCTATTAAATATATGGTATAACTTGCTTTCTTGGTTCCATATAAATTGTGATACAAGATATCAAGAGTTTTGTGAGCTAATTAGATGTTTTAGACTTTCCCATTTTTGTAGCTTTACAGAGAAGCAGGAGTGACAGAAACATTTATTTACATATTATTGGCAGTTTATGGGAATTCACATAAAGACAGATGGCAATAGTTGGCACTGAAATAAACGAGCAAGCTTATAGTGTGCTTCAAAATCATAAATATGAATATACTCACCTTTCTTCCTTACTTTACTGTAAAATCCTTGGAAGAAAGACCTGTGCTTTATTCATCATTCCTGCCCAAGTCTTATTTTAATATTATCCTTACAGTATTGTCTATAAATATTTATCAGTTATAATGCAAATAGCAAAATATTTTGCAGAGACCACTGTCTATTAAAGAATAAAATTGCCAGCAAAATCCTGGCATGGTTATATCGACCCCTGACTTGGAAGCTATTGTGAGGGAAAGAAAAAGAAAAGACCAAAATAGAGAAAAAAAAAAAAATAGGTGTGTGTATGCATGCATGTCATTTCACAAAGTTAATTCTTGGTTAAAAAAATAGTTTCCTCGCTGTCACCACATCCAGTAGGTGAGGCATTTCTCTCCTCTTCTCACTTGGATTAGACTAAGAGGATGAAGTTCCCAAGTAAGTCCTTTGTTTTTGGCTTTGAGGGACCTGCTCACTAATCCCCCTGAGACTGCAGCAGGTTAGGGGGAGGAGGACTTTGCATCATCCTGAGGCATCCTTAGGGACTTGGTCAGAACCTTCCCGGGCTGCTGAGCTGCGCTGGATGAATATCATTTCAGTTGGATGAGGTTATCTAAGCACCCTATTTCCTTCACCCAACAACAATAGATTATGAACCTGTTCAGTATAAGCAAACATGCATGTCTTGATACAAGACAGAAATCTGAACATTTAATTCGCACTTGGGAAGAAATTTTTAAAAAGAAGTGGTAAAAAGGGAAACAAAAAAGAGAAGAGCAATACTAACTCACAGGGCCGTTGGTGGGATACAGGATGCTGTTGCAGGAGAAATTTCATGTTCATGATGTCCTTGCTCTCCAGTTTTCTAACAGCGTGTTTTATGTTTCTACATTTACATTACTATACTCTTAGTGATTCTTGAGTAAAGAAAAAGTTCTTTTCGTCTGGGGTGGTTTTTGTTAGCCTTTGCCAATACTATTTTCACTTCCCCAAACACAGCTTCAGTGTGTATGTATATTGAATACAGTTTCAAATGAAAGTGCTGTGGTCTGTCACTTGCACATAAAATAGTGGATATTTTGGGTAAAGCACTTGATTTCAGGTTGTTTCCTGACAGTATGCACTTAGCAAGCTAAAACAAGTATTCTGAAGAGTTGATGATCTCTTCTCTTAGGAGTGGTATTAGAATCAAAATGTGTACCTCAAATGGTAGGAAGGTCACCACTTTGTAGTGTTTTTGGGTGTGGCAAGGAGGGGATGTATGAAAGGCTGCATCAAAGCGGGAAACATGTTGCTCTTAGAGCCGGGGAAGACTTTTGCTTTATCTTCAGAGTTAGAATAAAAGCTTGCATGATTTGGAATGGAAAAAATGTTATCAGCAATATCATTAAGAACTTGCGACTCAGCTTTTCAAGTTACAGTTAGCTGCTCAACAGCTGTGACCTTAAAGATCTACTCATTATTGCTGGCCCTGATTGTTCACTCCCACCGTAGAGTGCTTTATAGAAAGAGACTCTCTAATGTCATTGACCCCAGGGGTCAGAGGAAGAAACAAATCTTGAGGCACTCAGTTCTGAGTACTGTTTCTACAGGATTGTACAGGATTCTCTCTCTCTCCCCCCGTCTTCCCTCTCTTGCTTGTTCTCTCTCTCTCTCTCTCTCTCTCTCTCTGTGTGTGTGTGTGTGTGTGTGTCTGTCTGTCTCTCTCTGTCGTGTGTGTGTGTGTGTGAAATTCAGATGTCGATTAATGCCTCATTTTGAATCCAGCTGCTTTATCAGGTTGCAATCAGGAAGATGTCTGGGAACAACAAGGAGATTTAGTGGCTATTGGCTTCATATACAGAGTAAAGTAATGGTAACACTGTCTGTTTTCTTCCTCCTTTCCTTTCTTTCTTTTTTAAAATCTTAACATGCATGCTTCCCTAGTTCTGTCATGCACTATGTAGCATCTCGGATAAACAAGAACTTCAAACCCGCTGTGTGTTTAGCATCTATTCCAACCCAAAGAGAACGTGGGGATTAGAGAACCTGTGGTGAAGTATGAAGTGAACGCTCCATTGAAAAAGGAGGACTGGTTTATTTTCAACCTCTTTGCCTTTTAGATATCAAGACCATAGGAATCTTGGGAAAAAGGTATTTGCTTTTTCAGAATGAGGTGTAGTCCATAATTTCTGCATTCTGAAAGGAGCTTAATTTTTCAAAAGCAACTTGTCATGAAATGAAAGAAGAAATCCATTAGCAGGAAGGTTGATGATAATTGTTATTGGGAATGATTTTCTGGCAAGTTAAAATCTCAAATCAAATTTTGCATTCTTGGTTCATCTTGGCAGTAAACTGTATCTAGCTGATGGTTCTGAACATAATCTTTGACATTTTCATCCCGTAATCTCAAGTAGATGGATCCACATTTATCTGGTAAGTAGGATCTCTGAAAAAGCAGAGGTGGATGCCTCTCTGTTCTGACACCCTGCCCAGCCACGTGAGCCAGACAGTGCTTCTGACATACGTGCACCTGTGGTTTTCATTTGTGATGGTTAAGAGACCAGCTTGATATGTGAGAAAGGTAGGAAGCCACTTTAGATTGTTATCTCACAGAGTACTTCTTTTTCTGTATTATTGTCAATATAAATGTCTTTGTGAGTCGCATCATTGCTAATCTCAGTGGCTACAAATTAGAGCCCCTGAATAAAACCTAAATAAATAGTGGGATTAAATAAATATTTTAAGTAGTCCATTTCTTGGCTCTCTGACCTCAGTCTTTCTACCATAGTACTGTTACTCGGTTAAAAGAGTTAAAGTTAGCTGGCTGTGTTATCTATTTTCTACTTTTGGAAATGTCTGTATTTATTAATTTTAGTAATTTTTCAAAGTAACTTTGCATCCAAATATCTTATAAGATTCCTCTAAAATAATCTATTAAGTAAATATGAAGTATAAATGATACTTTTAGCAGAAAGTGGTATGAATTACCTCTTATGTAGACATCACTGTTTTTTAAATAAAGAAATTGAGGCACGAGAAAAAGAGTCATAGATGGGAAAGGATGTGAACCTAGCAAATGTGCCCTGAAAGCTGAAATCTTTGCTTAGGCTCATTTTTCCTTCATTTTAAATCACAGATGCTCAATTAAGTATAATGGATTTTCCTTAAGGGATGTAATATTTCTATATGTTGTATATTGTAGACATTGATTTGTTAAGCATCTTTCTAAAACTGGATTAAATAAAGCAACATTTTAAGGGAGAAAATTTAAAACTAAAGCATAGTTTCAAGTTGAATTCATTGAAATCATTGATTAAACTTAATGTTCAGGTCGGAATCTTCAAGAGATTCTTTCCACAGAGTATTTATTGATGATGATGTTATATTAACTTATTTGGAACAGAAAGGAACATTGTTGAGTGTAAAAATATGCAAGATTAGTCTTGATATAAATTAGATGCAGGATAGTTGGAGATAGTTCTCAAAAGAAAAATACCTATACACCTTTAGGCTTGGCATGCTGGGGTAATGAGCCAGAGGTTTAGGGGACGGAAACCAGAGGGCACTGCAATGGGAAGCTGCGGTGATGGGCAACCCACAGTTAACAGAGACTAGAAACAGTGGGATCTTTCCAGAAAATGAAAGATCCAGGACAAGATAGGTTAAAAGATTCCATGGCCCCAGCAAGGAGAAATAAACAAAAACAAAACAAAACAAAACAAAACAAAACAAAACAACAACAACAAGATAAAGCAGCTTTTTTGTTCATTCTTGGTTGTCTCTGTTTCACCCATAGTAAGAGTTCATCCTGGGAGAACCTGGTCAGCAGGTGAGAATAACAGAAAACAGCTGGTTGTTAGGGAGGACAAAGATGGAACAGATGCTGTGTTCCAGGGGAATTTTTTTTTTCTTCCCTGACAGGTGGGCAAGTCGTATCAAGTTGACACTTCTAGCCTCACCTTGTAATGATCCTCCCTGTAATCTCATGCTCAGGAGGATGTGAGTTTTATGTCCTCAAAAGAGGATGGATCTAGGAATTCTATGAAATGTGGAAAGGATTCAAATGGGTCATGAAATTCTTCAGTAAGGGTGACTTGCTCCCGTCTTCTAGCAAAACTCCAATTTTTTTTCTTAAGAAAGCTAAAAGAAATACAGGTGAAGACTACTTAACAGGGACAGCTGGAGATGTGGGGTGGTTTCTGTCTAAAGTTTCCAGAAACTCTGTGCTCAAAGATGATGAATCATCCCAAGTTTCCTCATGGTTTTAATATGGTCATCATTTATACTTTTTCAACATTTTAAGTAAAACTTTACCTAAAGAATGACAACCCATTATGCATGTGAATATGTTGAGCCTTAACGACACACAGAAATGTGTGCTTGTATTTTCATAGCCAAATTGGTTAAGTTTTTGATCTACCTTAAATCGTATCATTCTACAGGCACAGCTTTTTGCCCATAAATAGTGATGTTATGATGCGGGGTTGTGGAAAATGTGTCCCAATTATCATTCTGATAATTTTTTATCTAAGCTAATTATATGTATTTTATATAATTTAATCTAAATATCCTCATAAGATGCTAAAAGGAGTATTTGCAGTCCTATCTTCTATCCAGCGGAAATTGTGGTTCTGAGGTTTTAATTAACTTCCTCATATTTAATGGACTCAGCTTCTGCTAATAGATCCAGTTCCATTTCCGTTCAGATTTTACGGTTTCTTCATTGTGGCACATAGACATTTGAAATGAAATATTTTCATTTTATTTTTTAGCCATTCAAATAAAAACACTCCTGAGGAACCCCCTTATAACTAAATATTTGATGACAGTTTTAAAAAATCACTCATTTCCAAAATAAAGGCTAAGGCAGTATAGGATAAGTCAAAGGCCAAAACTGTTACCTATCAACTTGCCAAAGACAGTATTCCATATATTTTAATTGTACCTATTCATTTCTTTTAGTGATGTTGTTTTGAAGTTATTATCTGTTTTTTTTTCCAACTAAGATTTTCAACACATGAGCATCTGAGGGTGTGTATTCCTTTGTAATTATGTGATATTCCATTAGGGGCTAGAATGATTTGCTTTAATGTACTTTCTATTTTGTGGCATTTCATTTCAACTGGGAGTTTTTTTTTTTTTTTCATAACCCTAATACACATTATGGAAGTGCCCTTGTTCTTTCTTATCAGCCCCTCACCTCATATCCCCCCTCAATCCACTTTCATCACTACATTAAATTGCTTTTATGAAGGTCACCCAGTGCTTCGGATTTGACCAGCCCAGTGTTTGTTTCCTTGTTTCTTATCTTAATTGGTTTGTTGGCATTATTTGACATTGATGACAACTGCCCAGTCCCATCATTGCTTTTATACTGTTTCTACCATTTTACCCTCAGGCACCCAGAACTGAGTCGACCTTATTTCTCATTGAGTGACACACTGCTGTCATTCTTTCTAAATTGTTCAATCTTTATTGATGTGTGTGTGTGTGTGTGTGTGTGTGTGTGTGTGTGTGTATGTATGTATTTCTCTGGTTGAGCAAATTAATGTCACACACTTTGTCCCAGGATATCGGCGTATGAGTTTCTGGACATTGAAAATAAGCTATTATAAATAGAAAAAAAGTACGGCATGTCTGATTAAGTTAATGATGTTGGGATAGATTATCTGGCATTATCTGGATTAACAGGAAGTGTCAAGTGTAATCACAAGTACCCTTTCAAGTGGAAACAAGAAGCAGTGGACTGATACAGTGTTTGCAGTGTTTGAATATGAGAGAAACAGGCTGCTACATGCTAAAATCCCTGTCCACCTGCACAGAATGGAACAAGGATCTTCTGAGGGATTTTGGACCAGTGAAACCATGCACAATTTTTCTTTACCTATACAATTAGAAGATAATGTACTAAAATATGTCACATCATTTTTTATCAATAGAAAACTAATGCATTCTCTAAATCTTCTTATATCAAGCTTGCTATTTGCATTTCCCTTGACTAGAATATTCCCTACTTTGCATTCCTCCAGTCATAATTTCAAAAGTTTATCTAGATATAGGAGTGTACTTAAATGAACAGAAAATGATTTACATTTTTTACTAAGTCTAAAAGAATAGGCTCTACTGTACTATACATGTTATTTGCTATTTTTTTCTCTAAATGTTATTTTTGGATTCTATCCATACTACAATATAGTTAGTTCAGTGATCCTAGTTACATCATATTTATCATATTTTTATTTTTATTTATTTTTTAATCTATTTATTTAATTATCTATTATCTATTTTTTGAAAATGTCTGTGTTGTCCTGATTGGTCCTGAATTCACTATGTATCTCAGGCTGGCCTAGAGCTCATGATAATTCTCCTGCTTCAGCCACCCAAGTTCTGAGATTGTAGGCATGGGCCACTTCACCCAACTATTATGTGGTACTGGGGATCGAACCCAGGCCTCCTGCATTCTAGGCAAGGACAGTAGTCCGTGAACCATGTCTGCAGCCCTCATGTTCTATTTTTTTGATTATTATATTGCTGTGTCATATTTTACCCTGAAATTATATATTAATCCAGTTTCTAGTAATTGTATTTGCATGACTCCGTCCATAATACTTGCATTTATATTTTGTTTAGGCTGCTGATAAGTTTTCATGGTCAAAATCTATGGGTTAGATTCTGCCCCAGGTGTGATTTTGTGCATCAGGTTTTAGTATTCTCTTGGGAATAAAGTTAGAAGTGTGTCACACAGAGGAAATCTCACAAGGTATTGACAGGTTGTTCTTCAAAATAGCTGCCACAGTTCTCACTTGTAACAGCAGTTCACCAGAATCTCTTCTCCGTCACGAGGTCACCAGCAGGTAAGGCTGTCCAGCTTTCTGATTGTGCACCCAAGAGGTACTAAGTTGTACGTCACTGTGTGCATTTTTTTCTAGTTATCAATCAGATTGAACATTTCCTCAATACTTGTTAGTTGGTTGGACAGCTTCTTCTGTAAAATCTGTCTATTATCACAGTTTTCACCTTTTTTCTTTCCAATACCACTTAATTTATAAGGAGTCTTCTGAGCAAGAATTGCCTTTTGTAATTTTCTTTATGGAAATAACTTCCTCAGCATCTCCCGTCAGGAGTTTATAGGTATTGCTTCCGAAACTGTTTTTCACCCAGTGTCCTACCTGCTTTACCTTTAATATTCATAATCACATTCACAATTAAATAGATTAACCTGATGTTTTCAATATTATGAATTAAAAATACAGTTTTTCATGTAGTTAACCATTTTTAGCCTGTATCACTAAATAATGCAAGCATTCTCCAATGATTAGTGTTATTACTTATTTAAAACAAATTCTTATATTTGTACACTTTTTAATCTTTCACTGATACATTAGTCTGCATGTATTGAAGCACTGTTGTTAATATGAGTTTTCAATTATGTTTCAGTAGCTACAGAAAGTTTTTTCTATTACAATTATTTTTACAAGCAACCTCAATTTTTTAAGACCAACTTGTCAGTTTCCTCCAAATGTTACTGTTGATTTTGATCGAACATCTGTTGGCATTAGATGGATTTATGGGAAATTAAACAGTGAATTATTCTAATATCAATTCAAAAGTCTGGCATGATTCTATATTCTTCGTCTTTCCCCTCATGTTGCCCTTCACTTTTTCCAGGCCTAGAGCATGACTTCCAAGTGGATACCTGAATATTTTCAGTTACAGTAAAAAGTTGTAAATCACAATTAAGAATTAAAAGTGAGAATCATGCCTTCTCCATGCTTGAGCCCTTGTAACTCTGAGACATTATTAATCTGCTAAAAAGGGAAAAGGGGACCTCGTACAGCATCTGGTCCTCTTTGTCACTCTTGGTTTCCACGGTTATTGAGCTCTGAGAAAACTTTCCTAAAATGAAAAATAGAATAAAAGAAGCATGTCTGTGTTCCTGTGACTGTGATTTGTGGGAACTCTTGCCGGAGCTTAGGGCTGAGCTGCCCCCACCTCAATCCATCAGTAAGCCCTGCCAATCTACCTTCAGATCGTCTTCCCCAGGAGTGCATGGTTTTCTAAGCCTTCATTATCTCTTACCTGCACTGTTTACAGGAGTTCTGGCTGGTCTCACTGTTTCTGTTCTTTCTTGAAATCAATTTTCTGGAGCACTCAGAGGGAACATTTTAAAGTACAAATTGAGTCATAACTCTCCCTGGATTTCAACCCCTCCAATGGTTTTTCTTATTTTTTAATGAAATAAAAGCTCACTGCATTGGTTTTCAAAGGCCTGGCCAGATATACCCCTGTTCTATTTGAAGCCTCATTTATGTCGCTTTATATCATATTAAGCCCAGTACTGGACCCAGCTTACAGTGGCCAACGAGAGCCCGTGTGATGCACTCAAGAATTTTGAAAGCTGGCAAGTAAAAACTAACCATTCCAAGTACTGTACACATTTGCAGTTAAATAATTTCATTACATGTACGTAGACAAACTTTGCTTACCTCATTTTTCCCAATTATGTGCCTATATTTTGCTATTCTCTGGGCAGTTTGTGGTTCTTCTTAACACATACTTTGGATGTGAAATATATAACAGCGTTCTTGCACATACTGCTTCCCAACTTCGACAAAGTTGTTGTATTGCTAGATTAAAATCAGCTGTGGAAAGAATGCCTATATCACAGAAACTAGAAAACATTATAACAAAAGATTGATTATTTTTTGGTTTTATATATAAGAAATGGTTGAAAAACATCAATAATGCAGACTAAAATTAAAAGTCTCCTTATATCTATGAAATTATGAACAGCACAAAAGATTGACAAAGTGTTCTGCCATTTGGTAATTCTTGTGAAATACAACATGGAGTCACTCACCTCACTAACAAGAGTGAATTTGAATTGCATCACCGTTGCATCGCTTTTATTTTGCAACTAAAGTTTTAAAGAATTAATCAGTGTTTATGATAGATTAATATTCTTTGTCAGCTAAAACAGTAGTCTGACTGTGGCAAAAGTCAGTGACACTATTTTGAGACTCAGTTGATTACCAAATGTATATTTTTATTTCCAGTTGTATGCTCCATATTTTATATCAGTAATTTTCAATAACTTAATGTGTTTTTCTGTGTATATACAGACATTTTTCTGCAGCACCAGCTGTTAAGAATTTATCAGCACATCATTGCCTTCTCTTCATCTATTGGAGATTTCAGCTGGAGTAGCGACTTTTTGTTTTCCACAAGCCTTGTTTCACTTGGGGCCACTGTGTTAGTTTTTCTCATTGCCTGTATTGTTCTTCTTTCTCATTTCTATATGGAAACTTTTGTTTTTTTACCCTAATTGCCACCTTTTTGTAAAGAGAAGTTCATTGATAAAAAAGTCAATATTTATTACATCATACTATTCCAGTTCTTTGTTGAGGACTGTGTATTATTTTTATGTTTTTAATTTTAATTTGTTCATCATCTGCATCCCACATTCTACCCTTATCCCTCTAAAATATGAAATAACATGAGATTGGGGAGCCTCTGTTTTCTGCCTTACATACTGTTGTACTCAAGGGGCCTCTTAGGATCAAATACATTTTTAACGTACATAAGTTTTCTGATTAAAACTAAATATTTTTTTACAGTGGTAATGATAAATAATTAGACTATTTAAGAAAGTGATGAGATCTATTTATTTTAGTAATATTGACAGACATTAAATCCTTGATTTCGTCTCACACATGATGCAGAGTCAACTGCAAAAACTTCTGAAAACTGGTCTACTAGTGAGCTTTATCTAGGCTCTGAATAATTCTATTTAGTAAGATTATCTGTGGGGCTGGAAGAATAACTCGGAGATTTGAGTGCTTGCCTATCAATTTCCATTCCCCAGCACTATATAAGGAGGGCATGGTGGTACACACCTCTAATCCCAGCAGGTAGGAGACTGAGGCAGGACAATTGCATTGCTCTGAGTTCAAGGCCAAACTGGGCTACATGATGAATTCAGGACCAGCCTGGTCTATGGAGAGAAACCCTTCTGAAGGGGGACAAAAGCTGTGTGTGTGTGTGTGTGTGTGTGTGTGTGTGTGTGTGTGTTGTCTCATTTTAGTCAATCTTAGAGTAATACATTTAAAGAATGGACTGATTTTTAAATTACTTTCAATGGAGAATCTATAGTATCAAGTGCCAAAAGTTGTTTTGAGATTTTATATATAATAACACATAAGTATAGGAATATCATACTGTTACAAAAATTAATAACAAAATTCAAAAATTATGAAATATGTAATTTGTAATGGTCATGTAATTTGAAGATGTTTTCTATCTTGATTTTTAGAAAATATTTATATTTGTTGTGAAGGAAATTCTTTTTGAATACATCAAATATTTTTATTCATACTTTAGTTTATCTCTACAAAACATTTTACATTGGACACATTTTACATTAACGTGCAGTTGAGAACCAGATGCTAAGTCGATTCACGGAGCTACATTTTTCTTTTCCTTTTTTGTGATTTTTTTTTAATGAGAAGCATCCTTAGAGGGTATAAACTTGTACTGTTAATAACTAAGTTAAATTTTTTAAAATCTTGTAAGAAAGAAAATGTTGAACCTATATTCCTAATCTTAAAGTTGTGTGCCTCACTTCAGCATTTAATGTGCATTTAATGGGACAACAGAAAAAAATGATTAAATATTTTGATGTTGAAAGTAGTGACTTAGTCATACCTGCATTTAAGGGAAAGCAAAGAGAAGAATATAAATATGTTTCCATAAAAAAGGCTTCATATGAGGCTAATTGATTTTAAGAGGTTGGTTGGAGTATAATTTTAAAGCCATGATATATTTATTAAGTTATGGGTCGTTAATCTGAGGAGCTGGCCAACTAAATAGTTACCCTGTTCAGTAATTGCACTATAAATCCAGGTAATTCCTGAATATCTCTCTACTTAAATTATAAGTTGAGCTACTCTCAGCACCATCCTGTTATCTACTATGAGTGTGTGTGTGTGTGTGTGTGTGTGTGTGTGTGTGTGTGTGTGACGTATATGATTAGACAGTTGGGAGTGTTTTCATTGCAGATAATCATCATATTGGTTAATACATTGTCTTCTGTCATATCAGCTCACCTCTCTGACCCTAGATAAACACCCACTCTGGAGATTCCTTTTATATTAGATTAAGGATTCTGACATCATACTAGGCCTTGAGACAAGTGCAACTGTTTGTAATTATACAGAAATTCCTTAGATTTCTAAAAGTTAATTATTTACAAACTTTCATGTCAAATATTATCAAATGCACTGTGATTTTTATGTAATAACAAAATAAGTTATATGATTAGTGAAAAATAACATTTCAGAAAGGTCATAATCAGAATTCATAATTTCAGTTATGCATAAAATACTAATGTTAAAGACTTAAGAATTACAGTTTATTCAGAAAAGAAAAGTGCTGCCAGCATTTACAAAAACTGGAGTTCCAATTGTATAAATGTCATTATGTAAAGAATTGAATATGATTCACCTTGCTAAAAATACCAAATCTTTTCTCAGTACTCGGGTTAATAAATCTCTTATTGTAAGGTAATATACACATATGATGACCTTCAGTTAGAGCAAATACAATCTTGCCTGCAAAGAATCACAGAGAAAGTCTATACTGATATCCTCAGGACATGTATTTTATTTTTTTCCCATTTTAATGCATGTATATGAGGTGCATGATGTTCATGTTTTACTTGAGTCCTTTGTGCACATACATGTCATCTCAAAATTACAAACCCTTCCCCTCTCCCTGTTTGATCTGTGCCTGCAGTCTCTCTTTTCCTCTTACTGTTCCCCTCAGTTTGTTCTATGAAATGATTACATACTGGGTTTCACATACTGCAGAAACTATTCGTGTCTGTCTCACTTCAGTTAGCATGATGTTCTCAAGTTGTGTTCATTTACCTACAAAGGTCTTGAAATTATCTGTCCTCTTGACAAGTAGTATTCCATTGGCTGTATATAGCACAATGTTTGATCTGTTGATGGGTGTTTTGGTGTCTGCCACATTTTAGCTATTGTTAGTTGTGCTACTATAAACATAGGTATACATGCATCTTCTTTTATATGATGCTATTAACTTTTTTGGGTAGAATCCCAAAAGAGGTATCGCTGGATCAAAGGGGATGCTTATTTTCAGCCTTTTGAGGAGTTTCCATACTGCCCTCCGTACTGGCTATACCAGTTTGCAGTCCCAACAGCAGTGTAAGAGGGTTCCTTTTTCCCCACAGCCTGGCCAGCACTGATTGCTGTTTGAGTTCTTGATTTGTGTCATTCTCTCTGGAGTTAGATGATATTTTAGTGACATTTTGATTTGCATATTTTTAATGGCTAAGGATGTTGAACATCTTTTTATTTATTTACTGGCCTCTTGAATTCTGCAAATTGTCTATTCATTTATGTTGACTGTTTATTAAATGGGTCTTTGAATTTGAGGGAGTCTATTTTTCTTAGGTTTCTTGTATATTCTAGATATTAGCCTACTATCTGAGGTATGGGTAGTGAAAATTATTTCCCATTCTGTTGATTGCCTCTTCACTCTGTTGATAATTCCCTTTGTCATGCAGAAACCTTTTAAACTCTATATAATTTCATTTATTGAATCTAGGAATTATTTCTTTACACTGGGTATTTTATATAAGGAAGTCTTTGCCCATCCTTTAGAATTTTGCATACTTTTTATTTCAGAAAGTTCATATGTTTCAAAAAATAATATTGGAAGTTACAGAAATACACCAGTTTATCATATTCTCAAAAATCTGGGTGCATAGAGATTTGAAGAAAAGCCATAAGTTACACACACACACACACACACACACACACACACACACACACACAAGTTTATGCATGTATATGTACATGTATATGCATATATACTTATATGTGTACACAAGTTTCCAACTTTAGATGGCAAGATTTAGTGATTTTACACCTTTTTCAGATAGAAAGGTAAAACCATTTTTCAAATTTTGGATTTTGATCTTTTTCCCGGTATCCTGCCAAGTATTTGGAAACAAGATACATATAATCAGTCTTCACCTTGTAAGGTGAAGCAACTTATTAGCTGGTAATTTCAGGGCAAAGGCTAAGTTAAGGCTCTTTGTACTTAAACATTTAAATAATAAACTACCTCCAGTCACTTTTAGAGATGGGCATAAGTGTAGTTGGTATGGCATACGTGAAAATAGTTATTATTTCTGAATTTCAACTTATCTGTAATTAGAAATCTGAAAGCTTTCCCCCTAGCTCAGAAACAAGCCTGTCTTTAAAGATGAAGTGAAGGTAAGCATATTTATGACTAACAAACATGACAGATGAAAATATTGATAATAAAATAAGTGAAAGAAGAATTGAGGACTCTGGACTAAATAGAAAAATAAGGCTTTAGATAGAGGATCAATGGCAAGATTTTCTTAAATGGAATTGAATTATACATATTGTATCTCAGGGTCTCTTTATGTATTTCAGGCTTGTCATAAGCTCACTGTGTAGCCCAGGTTGACCTAGAACTATGACCATGCCCCTGCCTCAGATTTCCAAGTGCTGGGATTACAGGCATGTGAAAACATGCTCAGCTAATCTTTATGTGGCACGCTGGAATCAAAAACAGGGCTTTGTACATGCTAGACAAACATCTTACCCACTGAAATACAACCCAGTCAATTCTAAATAATATAATTTTTAATTATCCCATAAACCTACAATACTTTCCGGAATATTAAGAAAGCTAGACAATGCAAGTGATTTAACATGAAAGTAGAGGCAGCCTGCTACAGTGGTGACACAATTGCTTAGATATGTAGTCATGGACTATTATTTAACTTTACTTTTTCCCATGCATTATCATATCATTGGTTATTGGCTAACTTCAGAATATGTAATATGCAAGATTTGGAGGCACATTAACAAATATAGGCATACAAGGAAAGATCATAATTCACACTCACTCTCTTTTTTTCTTTCAAGTGCCTGTTCTGTTGTTTTAAATCATTGCCCTGTGAAAGTGTTTGGTTAATCAGTGACTAGGCAACAGGATGTTTTGTAGACTTGGCCCAAATTCTCTGAACTTCTCAATAAACTCCTGCAATTGACATCTTTGAGTTTTCACATTCTCAAGCACAGGTTGGAATTAACAGCCTGTTTTTTAAATTAGCTTATGCAGATGAAGAGTGTTTAAGCTGAAGCAATCCAAATTTACATATCAATGTTATGTGGCATTCTCCTGAAATCAGTACTGGAGCAGTGTCTTTGTATGATAGAGGCAAGGAAAATTTTCGAGTGACACCTGTTAAATGGAAAAAATCCTAATTGTCTGTTCTATCAATCTTTATTTTACAAGTACGTTGTAACACATGTTGATCCTTAAGACTAGTAAGGAATACTTTTCCCATTATTGAATGAGAGCTCTTTATTAAGAATCTAACATTTATACCGCTTTCATTTTGTTTGGGCTTTTGTTTTTCTTTTTTTCTCTCACATGTTAAATACTTGAACCTGTTGGCTTATAAAAGTTATATTCCACTTCTTTGGTTTTTGCTTTTAGTTTTACTTTTCCACACGTATTTCCTGACTACCAGTTTTATGTGCATTTGTTTCGGTGTTGGAAGTGGCATGTGTGCTGAAGGTTAAAATGACTAACAAGTGTGTGATTAAAAAAAATTATATTGTGAGTTTACTTCTAAGGTGCTAAAGATTAGTCTGGGCCACCTTTATGGCATGGATCTATAATCCCAGCACTGTGGGAGGCAGAGGCAGGAGAATCATGAATTTGAGCTCAGTATGGTCAACCTAGAAATTTAGGGAGCCCTGTCTCAAAATAAAATAAAATAGGCCCTGGCCATAGCTCAGTGTGAAGGCTCTTAATTCCATTAATTTTTTTTTTCCTGGTAAAGCAGAGGAGGACACATTTATATATAAATTTTCTTCACAGAAGGAAATTTTATGCACAAGTCTTGTGCATGAAGTAATGCAGTTCCTTCTATATTTGTACTTGCTTAATTGCTTTTGACTCAAAATCAGTCTTATGCCAAAGTGGCACATTCAGAGTGGGCCCTTCATCTAGTGAGAATAATGTTAAATACTGATTTAATAGCTATTATTCATAATTTATATAAATATTTTAACGTATACATTCTTGAACTGTTTATTTTTTCAGTTCAGAAGTAGCAGATCTCTGTCCCTGTGGATGCAAAGGGCATATGAGATGATTCAGAAAGTAAAACTAGGATTCTACTCATGCTTTTTTCAACATGTTTTCATTGTCTGCTTTGTCCTACATGCTGATAACATTGTTATGGGATGGGGGTGAGCAAAAGAAAATATTCTACCCTCTTTATATTAAGAGAAGACAAAATTTGAAAATTGTTATTAAAATGTGGTGCATGTGGTAAATGATGTCAAGGAGTTCACCAAACAGAGAAAGGACTAGGAGTTGTGGAGGAGAGTACAGGGGAGCCTTTAAGAATCAGCTTGCAGGCTGGAGGAATGACCAGGAGGTCAAAGCTGTTGCTTAGCACATGCTAAGTATCAGAGTTCAGTTCTCCAGCACCACATAAACTAGGCCTGGTGGCTCAGGCCTCTAATCCCAGCACTTGGGAACCCAAGACAAGAACATTCTCTTGAGTCCACAGTAAGCCACCATAGTGAGTTCAGTGCCAGTCTGGACTACAGAGTGAGACCCTGTCTCAAAAATAAAAAGAAAAAAAAGAAAAGAAAAGAAAAAAAAAGGAAAAGAAAGGAAAAAAAAAGAAAAAAGAAACAAGGATGGGTCCCTGTCCCTGCCTCCTATACAGGCAAGAGTTCCCTGAAGTATGGCTGAAGAGGGATTTTATTCTTTGTTCCCAGGTCCCTCCCTCTACCTCTTAGTGACTGACAAGGTTCCCAATCTGTTCAAGTAAGGTGGAAAGTTGATTTGCTAAAGCCGAATTGACTCAGGTCAGATCAAGCCCTCCTTCTGTGTCTCCTTGTTGCAAGCCCAGTGTAAAATTGCAGAAGTAAAAATGTTCTCAGGGAAAGGGGACTAGGATGAGACCCTTAGGCAGCATGACATGAAAATGCACCACTCGCTGTCACTCATGGGATACTGTTCATACTCCATATATGCAATGGAGAAAAACAGGAAAGGGTGATAGGATTGCTCACATATAAGGAGTCTACAAGTATGAAGAATGTAATCAGAGAAAAACTCAGTGAAAGTGTCACTTCTGAGCAATGTCGTGTGTAACAAACAGTTTCAGCATTCCATGTAGAAGAAATAAGAAGTACAAAGGTAGTGAGACAGGAGTTTGCTTGGGGAACAGGTCGATCCTGTGAGCAAAAGAGAATGAGTGACTGGGAGAGGTGGAGCTTGTTGGAGCCTATGCTGGAGGGCACTATCCGGTGGAAGTGTGTTGATGGGGACAGAGTTAGAGACCGCAGAAAGGTAAGGGAGCTTTCACTAGACAGTGGCATTATTTGACCTCTCTGTTCTAAATGAATGTTATTCTTACAGTATTGATAATCACTTAGAATAGAGGAATACTTTCTAAAAATTTTAAAAACACATAAAGCTGTTTATAACTATCATAGTTACTTACTGGGCTAGAAGATAATGTGAAAGCCCAAAGCCTAAATGATTAAATAACCGGATGTTAAATAGTAGAGGTGATATGGTGAGGATTCTGGGAATACTATCTGGTAAGTCAAATTATGAGTGCTGCTTTGAAGGGATAAGTGGCACTCACCTTTGATTTTTAATCAAGTGGCAATATAGGCCAAATGTTGCTAGGTTTTCAGTTGTTTTAAGTGAAGAGAAAAGAAATAAAAGGGAAAAAAATGAATTTCTGTGTTAAGTCACTTGAGTACTTAAAAAAATTCTTAAGCCCCAGTATATATGAAACAATTAAATCATGTCTGAGTTGGAAGTTTAACAAAACATTGTCAGTTTTTATTATCTGGTCTACAACAAGATAAAGGAGATAATGTTATTGCTGATAAGTAAATAATGATTGAGATTAAAAATAATAGAGATCTGTTTCTAAATTTATGTCTTTTCAGGTGAAAAGCTTATCAGAACTTCCTTCTAAAAATATTTGTCATAATCCAGTAATGCTTATTGCCTGCATTAAAGCATTGTTTGCCCTAATGATTTTTAATGTGCTATCAGTTTGAAGTGATTCTTAACTCAGGCATTACAATATTTCATTCTTAAGTAGCAGGAACACTCATACACACATATAATCTAAAACAAATTTCCATTAGGAATCCTTAATGGATGCATGGTTGAGTTGTTTTTATTGCAAATATGTCATTGATTCACAGACCTGAGGCACCCGGAGTTGCTGGATCCATAGATTCACTATGCAGTTTTAGGAAAAATACGGCAGTAAAAGTCGATAATGCATTTATTATCAATGTATACCCCCCATAGTATTGGGCGTTTTAATGATGGCACTGCCTGTTCTAGCGGATGGAGGCCCTTCCTTACAGTGGCATTTATAAGTCATTACTAATGTAAAATTATCCGGCAGGCTGCCTGCCTTTCTCTTTTTAATGCTGAAGTGCTTCACATCTCCAGAGTTGCAATTAGTAAGAGCACTCAAAACCTAACCTTAGGAATTTCCCACAGGGTGTGGTTTCTGTACAGTGAAAGGATATACTTTGGCTATTTTGCTCTGAATAATTGATCAGGGTTTTAATGTTCTGGAAATTGTTGTTGTTGTTATTGTTGTTGTTGTTGCTGTTGTTGTTGTTGTTGTTGTTGTTGTTGTTGTTGTAGTTTTGCAAAGCATTTTAGAGATCCATAATAGCTGCAATAATTTCTGTCAGAATGATTGCAGGTTGTTTGAATAGTAGTATTTGCAAAATAGTTGAGGGGTTATGGATACTTTACCTCCAAATCCAGAGTAGATATGTGAATTAAAACAGCCATTTTGATATAGGAGTTTAGAAAGTGTGATTTCAAAACTGTCAAAGTAAGCTGGGTGTGGTGGTATATGATTATAATTCAAGAATTAGAGAGGCAGAGGCAGGAGGATTTCAATGAGTTTGACTCCAACCTGGGCTACACAGTGAATCTAGGACCAAGCTAAATTATAGAGTAAAACTCTGTCTCAAAAAAAAAAAAAGAAAGAAAGAAAAAAAGGAAAAAAGATAGAATATAAATACTTCATTTTATAAGCTCTACCATCCTAGTTAAAAACCTCAAATTATATTTTTCCTTAAAAATCTCAATTATGTGTACATTGATACATTGACTTCTACTGTATCTCATCAGAATATCCTGAGTTTTCTGGCAACAAAAATTAATCATAATCTTCTTGAATGGAGGTCTTTTATCAAAATTGTAATGCTAAAACACTTTTATTAAGAGTCCTCCACTGAACCTGTTTTGATCTTACTAAGCTTTAGGTAGAAATTTGCAGTATATCCCAGTCCATTTAGAACGGCTCTGACATTTCCAAATCTCTCTTAGAGTTGCTTAGTGTTAGTAAACATGGATTGTATGACTGGAACTTTCTAAGACCTTTTTTTTTTTTTTTCTTTCTTTCTTGTTGGTAAATAGGGAGTCATTGTTCCTGAATTATCTTAAGAATTAAGAGAACACTGTGTGTAAAATAATTTTAATGAAGATAAATGAGAATAAAGCCTAGCAGAGGTACTGATGCAGAATAAGAACTTAGTCATATTTCAGGATTATGGTTTTCATCACATATTGTGTCATGTGTGGAAAAAATGATAAAGTTTATATAATACATTTAACCATTATGTTTGACCCTGAGCCAGCACTCCACACAGGTATGTTAATTATCATCAACATAGCCACTCTAATATCCGTAACTGTTGTCATCTCACTGTCTACCAATCCAACCTTTATTTCCCGAATAATAAGTCAAATCATTTATTGGTAGAGAAATTTCTCATTGGCCATGAAGTGTATCTCCAGCCCATTTAATTTTTGCATGCTTCAGTTGCTTCTGTCAGTGGCTTTTCCTTTGCCAGTACAAGACACTTTTGTTTATGGCTTTGTTGGATTCTTAAATAAAAATTAGAAAATGAAAAAAAAGTTTAGAAATAAAAACCTGGATTGCACTCACTGTGTCATTTAGTATGATTAGGCTGGAGTTGGCTCCTACTTGTACGCTAATAGTCAATGAGCCTGACACATTGGCAGTAGGCTTTTCCAGAACAAATGTTCATGCTTGGTAATATTTTGTACTTAGTGTACACATATTTGTTATGTGTTACTTTTTTCTGACAGTGCCATAAGGGGATGAAAGTGGAAGAAACAGAGAGGCATGAGTAAAATATTTAGATCTTTCTTCTGTGTTTGCTTACATCCATACTAGCATGCCGAGTCTGTGAAAATTAAGAGGATATGGTAGGATGTTTATATATTATCAAGTTTTTGGTCTAGTTTTTAGATAATTTATAGAACAAAAATCAGCTTTGAAGTACTAGAATCTGATATTTTGTGTACGGACTACACACGTCCTTTGTCTCTTTCCTCTGCAAGGCTTTCTTTTGTTGTTGACCCTTTCCCATCCTCCAGTGATTCACATGAGAAAATCTTAGTAATATGTCAAATTTCAGATTCACAACTCATTTCATCATCAAGTAGCCTTTCCTATGCAAGCTCCCCTTTCCTAAGCCGTCAGCATTGAGGACCCCCTTTTCCCTCGGCGCTTGTGAGTGTGCTTTCTATCGGGGGTACTTAGTCTGAAGAAGACTGCAGGTTATGTCTTTTTTTGTTGCCTTAAACTGGTGACTAGCTTGTGTGTGCAATAATGGTTTATTCATGTTGACTACAAGAGTTAAAAGATACATTTTATATACCCAGAAGTCTTCCTTTCTGCCTTCCTCTGTCCTTCTGTCCTTCTCTCCTTTTTGACCTCCCTTTTTTCTTCATCTTTAATTTCTTTGCTTTTCTTAATAGATATTTTAAAGCCAAAAATAACATACATAGAGAAAAATCACTTGAAATGATACATCATTTCTTTCATTTAAACATAGGAATTATAAAAAAAAATCATAGTAATCTGGCTAGATAAACTAATATGTCCTCAAGTATTTGCCATAGTCAGATCTCCTTTTTGGGAAGTGCTTGGCTAAACCAATCAGCTGTGGTAACTCTTGCGCGCACTTACCTTAATAGGTATTTAAATGTGTGATGACACCCTACCTCATCTGTACAGTATTCAAAATGCATGGGTTTTGCCTTTTTTAAACATAACTTTAAAGAAATTGAGGCTAACCTGTTACTTGTTAGCAGCTTAAGGAATCCCCGTCTGTCTCACTGACTACTTGTGGTTTTCCCACACTGCCTAAAGTTTCTGATACATGAATTCTTTTTCTGTGGTGATAAACTAATGGGAAGAGATGAGTCTAGCTATTCTCCAATCAAGTGTGTTTCCATTTTGTTAGCTCATGTGATTATTTAAAACTGTTGCTCTTTCTTTTAGGTGAAAGTTCACAGTAACTAGATGTTCTGATCTATTCTCACATTGATAAATAATCATGGTTTTATTAAACATGGTTTCAAGACAGGATCTCTATCTTGTTAGCTCTGGCTGGTCTCAAAATATTGTCCTCTTGCCTCAATTTTCAAATTGCTGGGATTATAGTTATTTGCCAATATGCCCACAAAATCCTACTTTTAAATTCAACTTTGTCTCAAGGTCGTTAGGCAATATAAATATATACAAATATAATTCCACCAGGAATAATGTTACATGCAGTTCTTTTCATCAGATTTGTTTACCATCTAGAAAAAAATAAAATTATTTCATTCAAGATACACTTCTATGAAGACATACTCCAAAATATAAGGACACACTTTTGTCTTTTTATATTATTTAAATATACTTTTTAAATATAACTTTGAAAGAATCAATAGTATTAGTAATCCCCTAGTATAGGAAAATTGTAGGGAAATAAATGCTGCTTAAAATAATAGAACTTTTATTGCTTGAGATGTAACTACTTTAAATTGAAACCCATCTATGATTTTAAAAGCCTCTAGGTATGTTAGAAATAACAGTTTTTTCTGACATATCTCCTATTTGCCAGAAAGAAAAGTAACTGTACACACACACACACACACACACACACACACACAAGATACAAACCTCTGTAGAGTAGTTGACCTACTTTAGGTGAAAAATTGGAATGCCTGAAATTTCTATAGCTTCATGCAAAAAAAAAAACAACTACTTTTAGTTAAAAAAATACTTTGCATATATTTCTTTACAATACAAAATACTATAAAATTATCCCATGGCCTGTCATGAACACTTGAACATAACAATCAATAAATATCACAGAATGAGTCATAGAAATATAAATTACTATAATAATTGTCACTGATGGTGACTGGAAGTTATCAACTAACAAACAAACATACACACTCACTCACACACATTTTTTTTTGTCCTACTGCCTATTCTGTGGTTTGCTATTTTTTTTTTAAAAAATCGGATTTCAGCACTTCGAGAACTGTAGTTATTATTATAGTATCCTTAACTCTATATTAATATTTAAGAGAAATTAAAAGTAATATTCAATTGCGTGGTTCTTCGCCAGTATAGATAATGGTGTAGGATACTAAATCTTATCAAACTGACAAAATAAACAGAGCTTAAATGAAAGATCAAACCAGTGGGATTTGGATATATTCATTTATGCCAGTGATCACTGTTTTACTTTTTATTTGGGGATTTGTTTAGATAGATTAGTTGTGTGACTGTTGAAATATTTTCACCTTCAGATTTCCTTGAGTTTTCATGCGTTTCTCAGCTGTCTTTCTTGGGATTTATGATTTCCAACTCCCAATTATAGTTGATTCTAGTATAAGGATATGAGGAATTTGTTCAGGAACCGTACTATAGAAGTTTTTTTTTTTTCCTTTTTTTAAAATTTGCTAGTATCATTGCAAACAACCACAAACTAGGACACCTTAAACAAAGCAATATGTTTTCTCAACAATTTTAGAGATCAGCGATCCAAGAAAAGGATATTTGCGGGGATAGTTTCTGCCTAAAATTTTAAGGAAGAATGTGTTTCAGGCTTCTCTCCCTGGCCAATAGATGACTGTTTTTTTTTTTTTTTTTCATTATATATTTATATGTGGTCCAATATCTTCTTCTTGTAAGAGTAGCAATAATATTGGTTTAGATGTCAATTTAGTAGCTTGAGTTTTAAATTGATGACCTGTGTAAAAACTGAACTGAAGTAATGGGTTGTAGATATCAACCTACACATTTGAGGAAGGACACCATCCAACACATGAGAGGAAGGAGTGATTGGATATTTGTTTTATTATTTTATTTTATATTTTATTTACTGAGGAAAGGTTTTACTGCATAGTCAAGGCTGGGTCTGAACGATGTGCCCTAGACTAGCTTGCAATTCACACAATTTTCTAGGATCAGTCTACCAATACATATATATATATATATATATATATATATATATATATATATATATATATGATTCCAGGGATCAAAATTTGGGTTTTCTGCATGATAAACATAATCTCTGCCCCAGGCTATGTCCCCAGACTTTAAGTTATTTTCAATATTAATCTCATCTTGGTGTCTGTGATACATGTTTAGAGGAGTCTGCTGTTATTCAGTAGTTTTACTATATTTGATGAATATAAATCAAATATACTTTAATATGAAATTTTCAGTTTGTTATAATGAAATATAAGAGTATATTCAAGGAAGTTTGTCATTACCTAATTTTTTTAATAGTAGGTTTAGTATGGAATTCCTCACATTAACTATTATTAGCAATAAATGTGCTAATTTTATTTCTCCCACTGTTATCATTTGAAAGAGGGAAATTTTTTTGAAAAAAAACTATTTGTTTAACAAAAATATAATATTCCAATATACATAACATGGAATTGTCCATTTTGTATCATAAATCATCTATCCAACTTCAACTATGAGCTTCCAGAAAACATAAATCTCGTATTTTCCTTCCCCATTTTTAATATAAGGAAATAAATGTCTAGAATGAACATTCAGCAAATTTCAAATCATTCAAGGATCTATGCGCTTATCAGTTCTACAATTGTTCAGATGAATGAATGACAGATAAGAGAAGTCAAGTAAATTGTCAAAATCCCCCAATGATAAAGAAAAAGCAAGTTTTAATTTTAAATCAGCCCACTTAAGGTCCCTGTAGGACATGTTTGTAGGATCACTATTACCTGAGTAATCATGCATTTCTAAATCTTACGTCTTAAACCTTAATCACTGATGCAGTGCCATTAGGAGGTGGAGCCTGGCCAAGGGGATTATAAAGGCTGGATTGTACTGAATAGGACTGGTATCTTTATAAAAGAGAACCTTGGAGCACTTTCTTGCCTCCTTTAAATCCTTGAGGGGACAAAGCAAGAAGTAAAAGACTCTAAGAAAGGGATTTTCGCTAGACACCAATTTTACCCATGTTAAGAATTTTAATTTCCCAGCCTTAAGACCTATACGAAATAATTGTGTTTTTTGTTGTCTTTTCTTTTGTTTTGTTTTTAGTTTTGGTCGAAGACCTCGTGCTTATTAGGTGCTCTCCCACTACTTTGCAGTCCAAACCCAAGCTTTATCTCCCTTGTAGCATTTTTTAAAAGATATTTTGTGATAACCTTTCAGATGGACTGAGAAAGAGTCCGCAATGTCCCTAGATGCCACTGCTAAATTGTATTCAAGAAGTACTTGCATAAATAGGGAAAACCAAGTGTGTAATTGCAGTTGTCAGACTATTGAACCCCACCTCAATCTGTACTTCAGAATAATTGGCTAATCACTAGGAAGAAAACAAAATAATAAAATTAAACAAGACTTTTTTCTTCTTTTCCTGTCTAAATATTCCACTAAGTTGCTAGTCTTCATACTTTCTAGAGCTTCCACTCAAACTGATGCCTTCCTCACACTATTTTTGTCCAGGTGGGAGATTAATTGAGTCAAACTTTAAATTTGTTTTGTTGTAGCCTTTCCACTTTTTCGTAGTTCCTTGTATTTTTCCTCATTCAGTTTCTTGTCTTTTAATCTAACAACTTGGCAACCTATTATCTGACTTTAGTTCAATCATTCTCTCTCTATCAATTTCTCATCTTCTTTCATTCTTAACACATTTTTTTTTTATTTTTTAGGCAGGGTCTTACTCTGTAACTGAGGCTGGTTCTGAACTCTCTATGTCGTCCAGGCTAGCCTTGAACACATGGAAATACTTCTGCCTCAGCCTCCCAACTGTTGGGATGACAGGTGCACACACCACACTTGGCTTATGTAGTGCTGGGGAATTGAATTTAGGGTCTTGTGCATGCTAGGCAAGCACTTTAACCACTAGGCCATTCCTATAGCTGCCAATTATTTTATTTTTATGTGTGGCCCTACACCATATAAATATAAGTCTTAAGGCTTAAGGCTTCCCTAGCAAGATATGTACAAACATCCAAGCAAACCAACAAAACAAGATGGTGTGAATAATTTATAAGAACATATATACCATACTCTATTTAACTTGCTTTGTTTTGATTCATTTATATCAATCATATAAATACTTTCACTAAATTTGATCTTCACTAGTGTATTATATTTATAATAATTTATGTTTTCTTTTTTCCCTCTTAGAAATTAGCTATTCACTGGAAAAAACAATTAATAAATTTAAGCAGTAGAAGTTATGTTTTGTGAAGTAGTTGTTTATATTATGGACTCTGCAAATTTGAGGATTTTGAATATATGGTCAAATTGAAATCAGGGATCATATAAGAAAGACTTTGTTCATAATTTATATTACACTGTTAGATATTAATACAAAACAATTAGCTAAATCTAAATGCTTTTTCGGCCTATGCCCTCAAGAAATTCTGTTCCCTGTTCTACTTCTTTAATGATCTGCTTTTCTTCACTTTATTTGTGCAGTCCAGGTTCCCTGTATTCTTCTTGAACTCCTTTTTAAAAATGATTTCTTCTATTTCTACCCTTTTTTTCAAAATTCAGTCTAATTTTTGGGGTGATGCTCATTTATCTTTTCTTTCCTTTAGCAGTAGTTTTCAATCTATGGTTCGTGATAATGATCAGATTGCAAAATAAGTGGATTTGATTGAGAGTAGAATTAGTTGAATAAATTAGAATAAAACAATGAAAATCTCATAAAGAAAGCAATATACAATGTGTGGAGGCATTTTTGCTTTCAGTACATGTATTTATGTGGATTTTTTATTGAGTCAGATTAAAAGTTTACTTCTTAACACTAGGGTTATAGTCAAAAAGAATCTCAGAAATGTCCTCTTGGTTTAGATTCTTTTGCTCGGCAATTCTATGTCTTTCATAACACTTTTATTTGTAATTCAAGTGGCATAATATTGATCCTTTTAAAGTATAAAAATCATTGGTTTCATTATATTAGCAAAATTGTACTATTAGCTTCACAACCTAGGATTTGGAATTTTTTATGATCCTATAAAAGAGAAACTACTTGTCATCATTCATCATCTTTCTTCGTTATTTTAAACTCTAAGGAGCCTCCAGTCTACTCTATGTGGTGCATATTACAAATAAATTCATCTGTGCATAGTGTTATCTATAACTGGTATTTTTCTCGGCACTATATTTTCAAGGCTTGTGTAAGGTGCATCTCTCTTTCTTGCTTTCTTGCTCTCTTTCTCTCTCTTTCCCTTTGGCGGTGATGTTGGGGATTTAGTCAAGGTCCTTCACAATGAGTTCATTCCTGTTTCATTATTGTGAGACTTAGTCACTACTAGGTCCACACGTTGTTCAGACCGGACATGAAGTTAGCATCCTCATGCCTCACTCATTAAGAGTTGGTAAGTGTTCTCTGCAATGTGTGCCTGCAACCTATTTTTAATCTTTTTTTTTAAAAGAAACTCATACCTCATTGCATGAAATTAAGGTATACCTTGTGTGGCATTTATTATATTTTCAATAATGTGCAATTGCATGCATCAAATTCTAAAAATTTTTTCTCTACTACTTCACTTTTTAAAAATCCTAAATGTTTACCACATATTGTTCACCCATTCATCACTTGATGGACATACTAGTTATTTTCACTTTTGGTTGTTAAAAATACTAGTACTTCAAACATTCCTGTATATTTTGTCTCTTGTCAGTCTTTTTCACTCATGCACATATATGTCATTTTAAATTCAGTTTTTAAGCCACCAAGAATGATGTGTATATTAGTTCTGGGTTTCAACCCAATAACCAAAAGTCTCAGAGCCTTTTTTGATTTATTTATTTATTTATTTATTTATTTATTTATTTATTTATTTATTTTGGAGGGGGAGTCAGGAAGAAAGCCCAATATAATTCAGGTCTTTATGTAAACACTTAAGTACTTAAATTTAACCCCTAAATACAGATCAAGACTTTTTTTCAATGTATAAGTTTTGCCTTGAAGCAAATTTCCCTCTGTCAAACTCACTTCAATGAGCCAGACTTAATTTTTTCTTTCTTTCTTTCTTTCCTTCTTTCTTTCATTCTTAGTAATTTGCCCATCTCTGTCAACTTAGATAACCCTTCCCTCTATATCGTGATAGGTTTGAACAAAGTCTGAACTGAATTTTTCCAATTATTTATTTATCCAGTAAATTGTTTGTTTAAGATGAGATTTGTGTGTGTGTGTGTGTGTGTGTGTGTGTGTGTGTGTGTGTGTGTTTGTGTGTGTGTTCCTCAGGCTGAGTTCAAACTCTGCTTCTGGAATAGCTGAAATGAAGGTGTCGCCATCGCGCTTGGCATTCCATATCAGCTTTTGCGTTGTGCCCTCTGTCACTGCTGACACTCTATGCTCCTGCTTTCGTGTTGTCTTCTGCATTATTATGATCATCGTCATGTTTTACTTTCCACTGTTGACTCTCTCAATTCTCTCAAACCTACCTTGCTCCTCCCACGTGTATTACCCTTCCTAATGCACAGTTATAACCAAATCCAGATTATACTTATACTCAATTATAGTTATACTCACCTCTCGATCACCTCCGTATTTCTTTCACCTTCCTTTATCTTCTTACCGTAACACCACTAATGGACCCGGGATAAACTTAGGAGTTAGTTTCTATCTTCCTCAACCAGAATTAAGTTCCTGTGAGGGAGCTTTTCTTGACATTCCCACCCCCTTTTATTTACTGGTGTACTTCCCCTCTTGGGCCCTGTGTAGGAACTCAACAATTGTTTCTTTCATTGAAATAAACACCAAACCCAATACTTTGTTTCACATATGCTAATGTGTATTTTCGTTGCTTATGTGCATTATGTTCTGTCTTGCTGTTGCTGGTAAAAGTATCTGCCAAGCCCTTCTATGAATACACCCACAGTTTTCTACTTTTTTTGTTTCAGTTTTAGACAAATGAACTAATGGGCACTCATGGAAATAGTGGTGCTTTGGCTGATCATTAAGGGAAATATTCTTCAAAGTGTTTCTTTATCTCAGGATAAGATATAAAGGAAAAATGTCAAGTGTTAATGCACACAAGGAAAGATATGCGTGAAGAAAAAACAGAAACCAAAAGGGACTTTCATTCAATGTAAATCACAAACATAAGATGTATTTGCAGACATCAAATCTACTGAGGATTCAAACTTGGAGGGCTTGCCAGGAAAGTTTGAGCTTCATGAGACCAGGGATATAGCTCAGCGTGAAGGTCCTGGTGCTTCAATCCTCAGTATGTCCACACACACACACACACACACACACACAAAAAAAAAAAAAAAAAAAAAAAACTGGCATATTGGCCCATCAGAAAGCCCTTTTGACTTTTCATTTTTGAGACAGCATCTCACTGTATCGCTAAGTTGCCCTGGATGGGCTCAAACTTGTAGCCCTTCTGCCTCAGTGTTCCAGAGTGATGGAAGTACAAACTTTCTCCACCAAGTCAAGCTTCACTAAACCTTAGTTCATATCATTCTTTGTACTAGGAATGAGTTGATATGTATCTTTTTTTTTTTTTTTTTTTTTGGTGCCGTGACTCAGAATGGTATGTACCTTTTTTATTCACCTAAAAAATCTGGTAGCATTACATCATACTGAAAGTGTAACATGGAATCCTTTTTATGAGCCTGGCCTGTGCTTAGCAAAGGATATAATTCTTATGAGAACAAAAAAAAAATTAACGTCCTAATTTAATACAAAAACAAATGTTAGATTGTTAAAAAAATGGAATTTGGGTCCTGAGGGTATAGCTCAGTGATCAACACTTGCCTACCATGTACTCGTATCTGGGTTAAATCATTAACATTGGAAAATAAAAGTTTGAGAAAGCTGCATATGAGTTAATAGTTTTTGGACAAACATCTTAGCATTCATTTTATTATATTTATATGCATGTCTTTGAGAATAAAATGTACTTCTTGGCATATAATAAAATTCGACAGCTGTTTGTTGAATGAGTGCTTGAGTAGATAATTTTTATGGACTAGTAAATAATAAGAGCTTCACATCACATTTTTCCCAAATGAATTGTTTGTGTGTTTTTGAATATTTTAATAATTTTAGCTGGAGACTTTTTTCATAGTTTTGTTAGCCTCTTTTAAATCCATTTTATTAGCAAGACTTACTTCCTAGATGTAAATACTATAATAAATAATTTCATGAATCATGACATTGCTATTTTAAAAGGAAACATAGTATTCTAGTGGATTGATAGTTTCTTTATGGAAATTTATGTGGAAACCTCAAATCTGAGGAATTGTTGTCATTTAGGAAATACTGTCTGTGGTTATACTTCATTCCATCATTTCCATGGTTCAGGGAAAACCAAATTAGATTTTCCTGGTCTTCTGTTTTGTTCTGTGAGCCAATTTATTGCAAAATATCATATTAGATTTGAAACCTAAAACTCTTAGTGTACCTTCTGTCATGGTGTGAGAAAAGAACCATAATATTTAATAATAGAAATTGTTTAAAAAAGAAGTACTTTATGAAAGAGTATACAGTAGGTGAGAGATTTCTGTGGAATTTGATGTTTTAAATGCATGTTGAAAAATGCATTTCCCAGTCCTTTCTATGTTTAAGCCTCCTCTTCAGCAAATCGTGATATTTACAGCAGCCTATGTCAAAATACTATCAATTAATCCAGGTACCGGCAACTTGGGATTAGTATAAACCTTAGTGATTTGCAACTTGTTTGCTCATAAGTAGTAGTGCATTCTTTTGTGTCTTGTGAAATCCTTTACAGCAACAGTTCAGAATTATTATATGTATGAAAGTTCTCTGTGTTTTCAGAGCTCTGTTCTGTGAGGTGATCTCATCTTTGAGAGCACCTGAAGAAAGAAATCTTCTGACACTTTTAATCTCCAAGGATTTTTATAAAATGATAATCCCCCCCCCCAAATTTAGAGTTCTTTCACTAGAAATTCAGAGAACTAATGAAATAAGATTAATGGGTTAGTGTAGCCAAATTTTAGGGCCAAATAGGAATTATAATTTAGTGCAGAAATCTAAAGACACAAAAGAGCTTAAAAAATCAGCTCCAACAGAGATCTAAGCATAGAATGGATTATTAAGGTATATCTGGATCTGTTTTAACATATTTGAAAGAAACACTCAATATAAATGTGTTGAAACTTTAGTTGTTTTGGCCTGAATATTTCATAATATTAAATTTTCTAAAAGATAGATATACTTAACCATAATTTTTCAAATAACTGTGAAGTAGTCAAATTTGACTTGTTATGATTTTTGTAACACATTTTCCTCCATTTTTTATTAATACCTATATGTGATACATAATGTTTACAGTGAAGCTGAGTATTTTGTACACATATGTAGCACAGCAACTTTACAATTCCTTCCCATCTTTGGCCTTTGCACACCATCTCCATCTCTCTAACTTGCACTCTCACACCCATTTGCTTATATAGAATGCCTGTATTCTGGGTTTCACAAATCAGAGAAACCATGCAGTGTTTAACATATTTAATCTTCTGCATTTTACTCAATTTAACACTTAAATCATCACTCCTAACACACAGATTTTAAGCATGTTTGAATTTATCTTAGCCACAGTTCAGTGGACAGAAAAATAGAATTTTCATTTTTCCTCTTGCAAGTGCCTAAACATATTTTATATATGGTAAAGATATTTAATGCACATGAAATTACTGAATGCTTGAATGAATAAATATCTAATTCCTAGTTATTCTTACTTACCCAGTATTTTTTCAAGAGAATCCTGTATATTCATAATATGATGTAGGAGATTTTTTAAAAAATGATACTCTTCTAATATCAAATTAATATTTCTGTGAACTAAAACTCTTAATTCATACTTCCTGTGAATTTGTAAGCTGGAATCTCTTCTTTGAAGAATCTTTGCACAAGAAGACTACTCTATTAAAATCCAATTAAAATGGGTAAACATAAAGACTGGAGAAAATGCTACCAATCTGTATTACACATGTATTTATGAAAAGACTACTAAATTTCATTTAGTGTTGTCTATGCTTAGAGAGATGAAATAAAACAGAACATGTTTAACTGTAAAATATTTGACATTATTCACTTTTTATTACACAGCATTATTTGATTTTAATAGCTGCTGATTGCTTACTGTTGCAAGCTGAAAACAAAATATCATTGGCCAAAAAAAATTGCACAAAAAAGAAAGATGAAAAAAACTGAAAACATATTGATAATTATTTTCTTAAAGGCTATTTGTGTAAGTTGAAGCACTTTCATTGTCAAAACAAATGTCCTCTATCACTCAATTCTATTCCATTTATGACTAGAACATAGACACCTGTTTTGTGTCTTCTCAAGCATTCCATAAAATGTCATATGTGCATCTCTGTGTGTATATATGTGTTTTAAATATATATGTATGACTTATCATCTGTTATAAATTTTAAAAGTCACTATAATTGAATGAAATGATTGCCATAGATATATGTATAAAATCATGGTTTGAAAATACTTTACAGTATATTCCTCTACAAGTTCATTATTATATTGACATTTTAATTTTAAAATAAGAAAATGTTGGTGAAATTACTTCTAAACTTTCTGCTTAGTTTCAGTGGGCAAGGACTTTTTTAAAAAATGGTTTTAAATATTAAAATCTGAATCCTATTAATATTTCAGATAAACATATCAAGAATAATTGTCATCAGCCTCGGTTCTTAGACATGTTAGCAGACAGCCGAGTGGTTGGTTTAGACGGAAATAGATGGGAGATGTATGACCAGAAGTCAACTCAGTGAATTCATTGTTGTTTGACAGAATATGTCAACTTTGAACATACATTTATTTCTAATGGCGGCTATGTTTTTAAGGATGTATATATTTCTTAGAGTTGAGGTCTGTCATTAGGCGTTATATTGATTCCTTCATACACACAAAATAACCTCTCTAATTTCTTCTTATTTTCCTGAAATGCTATTTTTGAATTATTAATATTTGTAAGGCATCTTTATTTACATGATCCTTTTTAGAGCTAGAGAGGTTGACAAGCCTGTACTCCATCGAACTCGTAGTTCAGTCAGAGCAAGCAAGATGGAGCCTTGCTAAAGCCATTTAGCAACTTAGATCCTGTTCCAAAATAAAATAACAATAAAATAATAAAAAGTAAAGGTGTAGAAATGTTGATCAATGCAGAGGTCCTGATCTCAATCTTCTATACTGAAAAAAATAAAGATTGTAAATTTCTTGTTGGGAAACCCATTGTCATTTTTAATCAATATTATATGGTGCCAATATATCATTATTATAAGTTAGAGACATCCTTTTAAACCACTTTTCTGAAAAATATTACTTACATTTCACAGCAATTAAATAGAAAACATGAAAGTCTTTAATTTTTAAGTACTCTATTTGCATATTCTTGAAACATAAACATGATTGAAATAGGTAGAGAAAGTATTCCTTTTTGTGTGTTTGTTTTGAAATGAGTTATGGAAAGCCTTTGCAGACTTAGTCTTTGTTATGGTTTGAATCTAGAATGTCCCCTAAAAGCCTCAAGATTTTTGAATATTGTGCATTGTATATGGATTTTACATGTTAGGAGGTAGGAGCAGGTTGAAACGGTAATTCACTGGGGCTTAACTTGGAAGGGTGTATAGTAGCTCCTCCATTCTCTCTCATTCTATTTCCTGTTGTGATCCTCAGAACAGTTTCTCCGGGTTATGCTTCCGCCATTGTAGGCCCCTCATGAATGGACTGAGACCTATGAAACTGTGCAATGAAGTAAACCATCGCTCTCTCTTAAGTTTTATATGTCGGGTATTGTCTCCCAGCAACAAGAAAGCAAGGAAGACCGCCATATTTTCTGTTCTGCCTTTAAAAGACTTACTGATTTGTTTTTAAAATTATATTCTTTAATTTTTATGCTAGGACTTTTAGCAAATATTAGTGAGATGTTTTATTTTGAACAATGAAGAAATTATGCTGTACAAGATTTTTAAATTGTTTTCTTTTTAAAATTTTAGAACATTGTTTAAAATAATTGTGGGCATTCCAACTTTCTTGTAAAAATCAGAGGCTTACATGCAGTTTAAGTTAGATGATGATATAATCGCTGTTTGATTTTGTTTTTCCCCGTGTGCGTGCGTGTGTGTGTGTGTGTGTGTGTGTGTGTGTGTGTGTGTGTTTGCGTGTTTGCAATATAAAATGGTTACGTTACACTTGAGAATTTTGTGCACATCTATATCATGACATCAGAGTAATCCATTCCCCAACCCCATGTGATAATCCCGCCAGTTTCCTCTTTCTTCCACCTTGACTAACTAATGTGTCACCCACTTTATTCCATAAATTGCCTATATTCTGGTTTCTTTTTCTTTCTTTTGTGGTCTTTTGTGTTGTTTTGCAAGCAGAGATTGAACCCAGGGCCTAGTGTGTGCCAAGAAAGTGTTGTACCACTAAGCTACATGCTTGGCCCTGGTTTTCTTATAGTAGAGAAACAATACGGTATTAAACCATCTGAGTCTGACTCACATCACTAAGCATGATGGTTTCAACTTGTACCCGCTTACCTACAAATGAATCGAACTTATCGGTCTTTATGGAAGAATAATATTCCACTATATACAAATACTACCTTTTTGCTATCCAGTGCTCTGTTGATGGATACCTCAGCACCTTCCATAATTTTGCTATTATTAGTGGTGCTGCTATAAACACGAGTATTCATGCATTTCTGTTGCTTTTAACTCTTTTGGAAAGATATCCAGAAGAAGTATTGCTGGATGAGATGGAATATTTATTTTCAGCTTTTTGAGGGATCTCCATACTGGTTTCCATAGTAGTTGCAGTAGTTTACAGTCTCACCAGTGATGTGAGAGGGTTTCTTTTTTCCTATAACCTCCCTGGCATCTGTTGCTGTTCAAGTTCTCATTAAAGGCCATTCTCACTGGGGTAAGATGGTATCTTTATGATGTGTTGACTTGCATTTCTATAATGGCTAAGGGTATTATATATTTTTTTCATGTATCTGCCAGACATTTGTATTTCTTCAAGGACTTTCTTAATAGTATACCTGGTGCAAAAGAAGTAGGGCTATAATCAACAAATGGATTATATTAAATTTAAATGTTTCTGAGTGGCAAAGGAAAATATTAACACATTGAATAGAAAACCGACAGAATGGGAAAATAATTTTATTACATTTACCTAGAACAAGAAGCTAACGTCTAGAATATATAAGAAAATGAAGAAATGTAATACCAACAAAATTAAAAATCCATTTAAAAATTGGTCAACTGAAATAAATAGATAATTCTCAGATGAAGAAGTACAAATGGCAAACATTTGATTTTGTAAGTAACATAGTCAATTTGCAGACTTGTTCCTAGCAACTAGATTTTAAGAGAAGTAATATTAATGCTTTTCTTATGTAAACAGGCAGCAAGAAACTTTGGTTTGAATTTGATTAGACTTTTATATTTTTACCTATTCATTTTTTTTTTTGAGGCAAGGTCTTCCCCTGTAATTCTGACTGATCCTGAACAAATTATGTACCCCAGAGTTGTTTCAAACATGTGGCTATCCTCCTGGTTTGTAGTGTTGAAATTACAGGTGTGTACCAACATACTTGTGTGGTGTGATGCTGGGAAACCAAATCCTCGGCCTTGAGATTGATAGACACATGCTTTAATCACTGAGTTACACACATACCAAACCCTTTGAATACACTCCTGTGGGTAGCTTGTTGCTCAAAGCTCAGGTCGATCATGCTACCGACTGGGTGAATAAAGCATTTTGCTTTCCATGATAAAACTACTATCTTCCTTAGGAAAAATGGTATATGAACATTCTTATATTTTTTTCACCATTGAAGCTATCAGCAAAGAGGTTACATCAGATTTGCAATCTTCACTGCAAATTCATGCTCCTAAATTAGAAAGGTTTTAGTGTAGAGGAAGAGGAAGAAGGAGTAGGAGGAGAAAGAGGCGGAGAAGGAGGAGGAAAACTTTAGCTGGGCATCCTGGTTCATACATATAATCCAGCATTCTGGGAGCCCAAGGCAGGCCGATCAAAATTTTGAGCATACCTTGGAGAACTTAGTGAGGCCCTCTCCCCAAATAAAATTAAAAAAATAAAACACCACCACCAACAACAACAACAAAAGAGGACAGAGGAAGTAGTAGCTCAATGTGAAGGCTGCGGGTTCTGTTTCTGGCAGCTTCCATAATAAATACATAAATAAGTAAATAAATAAATAAATAAATAAATAAATAAATTCTTTAGCATTAGTTTTTTTTTTCTTTTTAAAGATGAAACCAAATAAAACAGAAATAAAGCTATTCTTTCCAAAGCCGTAAAGTGTATGTTTGGTGTGTGTGTGTGTGTGTGTGTGTGTGTGTGTGTGTGTGTGTGTTTGCTCACATGTGTGTGGTGTGGATTTAAGGGACAGAAGAGGGCAAACGGAGAGGAAGGGAAGGGAGGATGAAGAAAAGGGTGAACTGATGCTACTGGGGAAAGACAGTGTAATGAACGTAGTAAACCAGCGTTGCAGTGCATCGGGCATTGCTACCTAGCAGTTCCTTTGCTTTCTATCAAAATTGCATTTCTATTTAATTTTACATTTGACTGCTGTTGTTTAAGATTTGTTTAGCCTTCAGTTTCCCGGCTTTTTAAAAAAAAAGTTTATAAGATTGCAGATTTTCATAGTTCCAATGTAAGACTACCACAGTGTGAATCTATTATACTTTGTACATTACAGAAAATTATATGTTTAGATATATCTGTAAAAGTGTAATAATTACATTTGAGAATGAATGTAAAATTAATGTGTTGCCTTTGCATATTATTGCAGACTTTTACACAAAGAAAATCAAATTACTTTTTTATGACATGTCATCAAAGTATTTGCCAAAATTATCATAATTTTGGAAGTCATATTAATACTGATTTGTCATAAAACTTTTTAAAAGAGTTTTTGCCAGGCACAGTAAATGGAATGTTCAACTTATTTTTATATTCACAAAATAAATTTTATTTTACTGAAGAAATTACAGTCTAGAGCTCTCTCTCTCTCTCTCTCTCTCTCTTTCTCTCTCTCTTTCTCTCTTTATTTTTTTCTTTTGTAATACTGGGGATTGGACTCGGAGTCTTCACACTCAGCTAGATCTCTAGGTTATTCTTATCTTACTTTGAGAAAGGCGCTCCCTAAGATACTGAGATGCCTACACTGGTCTTCAGCTTGAAATCCTCCAGCCTCAGCCTCCCAGAGTATTGGATTTATAGGCCTGTGCTGTGGGGCCTGGCTGCAATCCATGTCCTGTGTATCATTAGTCATTAGGCTCATAGTCCCATTTCACCTTATATATTTCCTGAGAGAAATCCCTTCCTCTCTTTTGTATCTATGATCCTATTGCGATATTTCTAAAGTACCAGCCCGTAAAAAGGGAACTTATTTAAAGTTACCAATTATCATTTCAAAGTCACCTTAAATAACTTATTGGAATATACTTATTTTCAGATTTTTCTTTTATTCATTCTAGTATGTCTAAATGAGGACTTCTAGGATTATTTTTACAAATATTTTTATTGTGGTGCTCTTTATGTCATAATCTCTACTTCCCTAAAAGCTGTGACCTCTGTTTTGAATTTCACTTTAAGATCCTTGCTAATATCTAGATTACTTTCTTTACTCAGACTCTGTGCTTGGGATGTTTGTTGTCCTCCTGCTCTGGCATTTGTGCATCTCGTTTTGTTTTTATGTACCAACTCAAGTCTTCTTCATTCAAGAAACCTGTCTTCATTCTAAGAAGCCAGCGCGTGTTCATTGCTTCATTTCCTTGAAATATGTTAAGGACTTTGTATCTGCTCCGCCTCAACCAATGTACCATATGATACTTTAAATCTTTATTTACTTTATGTATGTATCCCTTGTTTATCTGCAAGGCTTTGGTGTCCCAGGGACAAATAGAAGCTTAGTATCTTGCTTAAGGGTCATCTGCCCATCTCCACTTCCTGGCTCAGAACTTCCCTTTATGTACTCTGTACTGTATTATAACTTTTTGATTTTGTTAATCAGGATTACCATCTCTTGTCTTTTGATCCTCTATCACTCTCCCTTGAGCTTTTAACATTTTTCTTGTCTCATCTCTTTAACTTTTACTCTTTTTTTAGACTCTCGGCAACATCACCCTCCATAGGACCATCCTGAGACCTGACCCAATACTTAATTCATAAGAAGACTTTAAGCAACATTCATATCTTATGTTTAGCAAGTCCCAGTAATCACGTCATAGACAATTGGCATGCATTTAAAATTAAGTTGGCATACCTTTAAAAAAAAAACTCCCTAGGAATCATAAATTCTATTCACCAGAGTCTTGTTTGTTATAAAATTATCATGTTTATTTTCAAGAACATGGTGACCAACCAGTTTGAAGCTTTTGACATTTAGGGGAATAATGAGAAAATTGTATGATGTGAAATTCGGCAAATTTTTGGAATTTTTTCTCTCTCATGAATATAATTGGAAGACAATGTGGGACATAATTTTATTAAATATTGAAAACTCATAGCAACTTGATATGGATTTATGTATTCAGATGCTTGGTTGCATTTGTAGGCAGTCACCATTAGGACAATTGTATTTGAATTCATATCTTAGTCTCTATGTTCTGAAGAAGTACATACAGTTCACATTACCCTGTGCTAAAGCTCCACAAGTGGAAGGAGTAGCTGAGCAGTAATTCTTTCATGATGCTCCATGTACAAGAATAATTTTCCCTGTTATCTCCAAATCTAAACCATCTAAGTTTCATGATTTCTTTTTTGATATCAGAACATAATTGATGTCAGTTTCTCTTTTTGGGATATCAGCTTTAACTGTCAATGCATTGCACTTAATTAAATAACGAAATATAATTTAAATCATATGTATTCTTTTTTGAAACAGACTTGTTGAAATTCAGTGTTTTAGGATCCTAGTGGCAGCAGATGTACTTTTACAGAAAGTAGGTGATGGGTGATGTTTCTTCGGGTTTCTGATGCTATTTTTACTGCCAAATATTTGGGGATAATTTTTCAGAGCACATTTTTTAAATCTATGTAAATGTGTTGGCATGTAAAATGGCACAGAGAAAATATCATTATCTGAGCAAAGGATATCAGTGGCTCTGTTGAAAAAGGATACTATTGGTTTCGTAGCAGATTTTTAGTAAGGATTTTTTTTTAAGTCATTGCCAACATCTTGAGCAGATACAGGGCTCTTTTAAGATTTATAAGTGCCCATGTCTGTAATTAAGAAACTACTTTGAGATCATTAGCCATGGCTTACAAATAGTTTAACTTCTTTCTCATTCATCAAAAGCAACAGATCTGTTTCATTGGCGGTTTTGGGTTATTTGTTTTTACAAGAGCCTGATTTTTAAATCATAACAATGCATGGGGTGGCTTTTCTATAACACCTATTTGTAATTTAGTACTGCTTTGATGCATTTGTATTATTCTAGAATCTTAAATACTTTTTAAGGAAAGTTATAGAATTATTAGACTACCTGTGTAAGCCATTCATTATATTTTGTTTCTAAGATTGTTGTAGTCTTCTGTTCAACAGTCTCACTGTTAACTTTTTACACTTCAGGCCTCAGCACTACGTTGTATGGGCTCAAACTTAAATTTTAACACAGTTTTTATAGATTCACTATGCAAAAGTGGTTCAATTCATGGATTATAGTTCAGGCTCTCTTGTTGGGTTGCATTTGCCCAGAGGCAGACTTTTATGGTCAGTCTCCAAGACATGTCCATCACATGCCTTCAAGGTCCTGATGGCTTTTAGCTGGAGACCCCTCAGTGCTTCATCCATTTCTTCTCCGTGGGGCTGTGTGCATGCTCTAAGAATAAGGACACCAGCTTTGCACAGTGTTATGCAGTCCAAACGGGGGCCAAAACTGCCATGTCATTTTAATGAGGTACTCTGGAAAGTCACAAAATCATTTCTACCACACCATTTCCACTAGATTGAGACATTAGTGCAGTCCATATTTAAGAAGGAAATAAGAATGTAATAATAACAAGGAATCATAAGCCTATTTAAAAAAATTTTTTTCATGGTTACTCTTTGAAAAAATACACTTACCTCCTGGGTTATCTTAGCTACTACTTGGATTCTAACTCCTTGTTCCACCCTTCCCCTCCCCTCCCCATACCTTCTCTCCCCTTCCCCTCTTTTTTCCTCCCCTCTGCTCCCCTCCCCTCCTTCCTCTTCCTTTCTTCTCCTTTCCCCTCCCTTCCCCTCCCTCCCTTCTGATTTTCGTACTAAACTGTTGGTTGCATCATGGTCTCTTGAGTGCTTGACAAGTATAACACCATTGAGTCCCTCCCACCCCCAGCCTCCCTGTATTATGCTTTTAAATACTACCTTTTAGTTCTGAAATTAATGAAGATCACTTTTCTTAGATATAGCTTTGTGTATTTAACTTGCCAATTTTGCTCATGGTAGCTCAGAATCACCCATTGCTTATGGCAGAAACCTTGTAGTCCTCACTGCTGTGCACCAAGTGCATCTTCATACTCCATCAGTCATGGAAGTGGAAGTATTTTTTTTTTTCCTTAGTTGTAAGTCAGATATACTCATTGTCATCGCCCATTTGAAGGAAATAACTTCTCTCATCTTCACTGCTAGAAGTTACCCATTTAATTGGCTTTTTTTTTTCTTTATTCTTTTTAAATAATTCTGCACTAAGGTTATAAATACTTTGTGTTTACAGAAAACAAAGTGTGAAGGGGAAAAGATAGAAAATAAATACAAATTAAGCTGCATTTGTGATGTTTTTATTGTTGTAGCAAACAAATAGGATTTGTAAAGATATCAGTCTTCGCTATATCAAGATTAGTCTGGAGCTCTTCGTGTTTTGACTGGAATGTGTGGCAGATAGTAAATGATTTATCTGTTTTCTGAATGTTTAAGTTCCTTTCCTTCAATGTAGGGGCAAGTGGATTCATTCATACAGTCAGAATTTTCCTTTAACACAGATGACCTTCTTTTACATTTGTCTACACATTAAGTACCGCATGTCTTCAAGGTTTCAGGCCCTATTATAATTCAAATATCTGTGCCATTCTTCTTACTGCACATGTGTTGCTATGGATTTAGTCTAGGTATGTCTCCTGAATTCTACAATTGACTTGAGAATCTACCTGACTATTGCACATAACCATGTAAATAGCTGACACATTTACATCAGGGTGTGTAAAACTGAATTAATCATGTTAGCTATGCCCTCAACCACCTAATTGGCTCTTTCCTTTTTATTGTTTTTGACCTTTTTTGTACTCATATTTGCAATTTTCCCCATAATATTATGTCAAAAATAACATTATCTTCTTTGATAGCCCATTTCTAATACCATATGGTTGCCACCAATTTTCTGACCTCAGTCCTTGCGGTCTAGAAGAAACTAGCTATTATTTCTTGTCACCTTCTACCTCTTAATATTCCCTGTAGTGATCGTAACACAGGAGCTCACCAAAGACTTCCTCAATATTAAGTCCAGACATCACTGAGTGGCTCAGCGGGAAGGGTGGATCCCGGGAACAGGAAGACCATAGAATTAAAGGGTTCAGCACAGAATTTCTGAAGGTTCAGAACCACAGGAATTAGGGGAGGGTGATTTTTGCTGAAACTAGCATGCAAGAGCAGGGAGATATGCCCTTAATTACATAATGTTTCCTTTGTTTCCTCACCATTAATTCCCTAGTTAGAACACTTTTGTTAAGTGTGTATTGGTGTGGAATTTAGGGACTTCCAGAGGTTCTGGCCATCTTCATCAGAGAAATTGAGTTTAGTTCTAGGCAGACCCATGGTGAGAACATTGTTCTAATGTGCGGTGTACCAGATTTCACATCTAACATTTTTCTAATGTATACAGGAGATATCTATTACAATGTAATAGATGATATCATGATCCTTGTTATAGGAGATATGCTTCTTAGAATTAAGTGACTCAAAATTGTATATATGTGCCTTGGTGCCCCATGTCACTTTGTCATAGTGACTCATTGCACAATATTGCAAAATGCCCAATGTAATGTTGCTCAGACACAACATGTGGTGTTCTATTTGGTCACCCTGTTTGAATTTTCCATTTTTCCTGTCTTAGTTCTTCTCTGTTTTAACCAAAAGCTTTCCTTTGGTAGAGGGATAATGGAATGAAACAAAACAAAACTTGTTTTTAACTGAAACCATCTTTCTCTTTGGACTTCGGTTGGTCATTAAAACATTTAACAGTATAATTAAAAGTAATTTAAGTAGCTGTCTAGATAATGGTGTAGAGTAGTTTTCAATAATACAATTCTTCAACCAAGAGTCCATCATTTGCAAAGTGTAATTTGTTATTGGTTTACTGAAACAAATTTAATACATTTTATATGCCAGAAAGTTCCACAAGTCAACAGTGGATTTCCATAAAAATTGCCATATGCAATATTTTTGAATGATTCTGATAGGTTGAAATGAGATACATGGAGAAGGTGGGCCTCTATATTTTAGTTCTCTTTCTGTCTGTTTAGTATCTGGTTCTAATCATGTTTTTGACAGAGAAGACCTTGATTAAATCTATGTTAGTGTTTTGACAAAATTGATTGATTAGTTTAATGAGCTAAATTATCCATTTAGTCATACAGATGCTCTGACATTAAGATTTGCATGTGTGTTGTTTTTTATGTCAAGTTGTTTTTTTTTTTTTTAATTTAATTGACTAGTTAAGTCAACGTAATATTGCCAGATGAATTCAGTGTTCGGAAGCCATTTCAAAGTAGTTTCTCTTAAGTGGCCATACCAAAGTTAAGGAACAAGTTATCTTGTAACAAATATACAAAATTCACCCTGAAACATTTAGAAAATTCTGATTTCAAGGACTTTTTGTAAAGGCAAGTATATTCTTATGATTCTATATAAACTGATCAAATATTGAAACTGATTCCTGAATTGAAACATTTTTACTCTTTGGATAATTTCATTCTTTAAAAATGTCAGCATTTGAGGAAAGTATCTTTATACATGTCTACACATCTTATTTTTAGTATTAAGAAGGACTTTGTAATTAAACCACTGACCACTTTCTGAATGGTAAACAAATATAGTTTGTTTCAACAACAGAAGATAGAAATTTAGTGTTTCTTTATTATAAGAATACAGTGGTAAAATACTGATTAAAAAGAAACTATAAAGACCAGCCTGAGCTCCAGATCCCTCCTCTGTCTCAGGGAGAGAGAGAGAGAGAGAGAGAGAGAGAGAGAGAGAGAGAGAGAGAGAGAGAGAGAGAGAGAGGAATATACTTTAAAAACAAGTGACTTCTAATTATGTTCACTTTCTTTGATTAATGCCATGTATATGTTAGATTGTTAAGAGACAGATTACTGATGCTGGAAGCTTTTTTATAGGATTAAATGTGCAGTGCAGACAGAAATAAATTTTAAGTGACTTGTTTAGGAGGTGTGTGGAGTCTGTGGTAAATTCATACTAAAATATCTAAAATATCATTGGAGTGAGGTTTAAAAAAGTCATTCTCAATTTTGAAGTGACAGCTATATTTTAAAAAACTTAATCATGTGTTGCAAGTGATAATATTTAGTTACAAAATTTCTTTTTTCTCCACTCCTTCCCGTATTTTCTTTTTTTTCTGTTTGCAAGATTTACTTAAATATATTTTATGTATGTGCACATTAATGAGTTAATCATCAATGCAAATTTAATTTTTGTATATGTTTTCTTCTGACTGATTTTCTAATGAGGAATTTGTTTAGAATTTAAATTGCCTAGATTTGAAGAGGACTTTTTGAATTTTTTCAATTGACTTTCTTCCAATAATTAATGCATTATGTTCACCATCTTGTAATGGGAGACTGTTAAACTTGACATGAAAATCACTTTCTCCATAAAAATTATATATGTATACAGTTAGCAAACATTTATACTGAAACAAGTGGAAGGAAAAAGCCACATATTTTTTATAAATGTAAATAACAAAAATTTAGTTCCCTTGGTGAACAAAGAACTTTTAAACATGAAACCTTGTATAAATGTGAATCCACAGTTCACACTTGAAAGAGACATAAAAGTTTAAAAATTATATTATTAATAATGTAGCAAGTTAAAGGTATATCATTCTTTATCAGCAAAATATAAGGGAAGTAATAATGTTTAATCTTTATTTTTAAGCAAGATAGTATTATAGGAAGAAATGTATATTTTTGTAGTTAGAAATCTGTTATTTGTCACACCACAATGCGTTTATTCCTTGATCTATCAATTTAGTTTTTATAAAATATATTTAAATAATTATATTTCCCAAATATTATAGCCACAGGACCCTGATGTATTTATGCTTTACAATATTATGTTACAAAACCACTGAGATCATCTGAAGGAACCATAAAGATTGGACTTCTTGATTCTATATTATATTTATTATGAAACCGTTATTAGTGAATTTATTATGTATGTAGTATTATTGACTTAATGGTATATCCTGGACATATTCTCATTTCTGATTGTTACTTTCTTCATTTTTACAACCTATTTTTTGAGACTCTTTTTTTGAGCATCTTGCTCTGTAGCCCAGAAAGGTCCTGAACTCACTATGAAGCTCAGACTGGCCTTGGTCTCAGGGCAATCCTCCTGCCTCAGCTACTGAGGGCTGGGACTATAGGTGTGCCCCACCACACCACGATGAGCTTATATGGAGCTGGGGAATCAAGCTCGGTACTTAGCGCTTGACTTAGTGCTTGCTAGGCAAGTGTTTTAACCACTGAGACATTCCTCCAACCCCTACAATCTATTTTTAATGGGTGCATTTTAAACATATTATTAAGAAAATGATAATAAAAGTCAATAGTTTTCTAATATATAGAATTATATTGATAAACAATAGTACATGTTTTTAAGCAATGTATGTATGACTTGATCAGAGTAGGATTTTCTGAGGGAAACAAGGGTGAGTGTGCAGATATCGTGGCTGTGGTAGGTCATAAATTCCTACAGAAAAAGCTACTGCATTGTCAACTGGTTACTTCCTCACTATAGAGGAAGAGTGTGGAAAAAAAGAAAAGAAAATACAGCTTTTTCTTTATAAGTCTCTTATTTGCCTTATTTGCACAAGGAACATCATCTACTATTTCCAAAGATAACCAATGTGTGTGTGTGTGTGTGTGTGTGTGTGTGTGTGTGTGTGTGTGTTAATTATTACCCAAATAAAGACACTGTTTTGAAGTTGGAGGACTTCTTAAATAAGTATATTTAAAGTCAACAAAAATGATTTCTTTTTCTAAAAAGAAGACTCCTGAGATTTATCTGGGTATTTTATTATGTAAGCTGGATATTTGTATATATTTCTAATGTTACATACCAGACCGAGATTAAAAAAATATATATATATCAAAGTGTTTATTTTTCCTACTGATGGGAAAAGAAAGACAATAAAATTATTTTGGAAATAATTAATATTGTCATATTTTGGAGAAAAAAATTTTAAAAAAGGAACACAGACAACAAAATGCCCTTCTATTTCCTGGAGGGAGAAAGATTCTGTTTTAGTTAAAAAGGGGACACTGGCATCTTTTCTCCAAAGTCTGGATAAACAACCACCTGCTCTGGCCTTCTGCAGAGGGTAATGGTGACACCTTTTCTTCCTTTTCTCCTGGTAGCTTTCAGTCGCGCCCCCATCCCGATGGCCGTGGTCCGCCGAGAGCTCTCCTGTGAGAGCTATCCCATAGAGCTCCGCTGTCCAGGAACAGACGTCATCATGATCGAAAGTGCCAATTATGGGAGGACTGACGACAAAATCTGTGACTCTGACCCTGCTCAGATGGAGAATATCCGCTGTTATCTGCCAGATGCCTATAAGATTATGTCTCAAAGGTATGGTACCACCGATATTCTTTTCTTTGGGTGTATAATGCAAACTTTCAGCGTGCGTCTCTGACATGCATTGCATATGAGAAGAACGCAGTGATGTCACATTTTAATACTATTCGGCAGCTTTTTAGTATCTGACTCTTCCTCGCATAAGCAAATGCCACAGTTAGAAATACCACTTGGAAAATACTAAACTTTGGTACATCATGTATCAAATTTTATGACCTAATCTGTATGTTGTTTTCTTAACAGTATTGTCCAGAGCCAAGTTTATTATATCTAAAAGACTACATGCATGTCACAAATCTTTTAAAGTCAGAATTTTCTCCAACAATTGAGGAAACAATGTTTGCAAATGATCACTTCTTAACCTTGTAGCAAACTAAAAGGTATTATAATATATAATTTTTGCAATTATACTGGGCCTTAGGAAACAATGGATGAATTTGTTTGCCTTCTAGTATATGAAATCCTAGGTGTTTCCTTCCTTCCTTCCTTCCTTCCTTCCTTTCTTTCTTTCTTTCTTTCTTTCTTTCTTTCTTTCTTTCTTTTTCTTTTCTCTCCTTCTGTTTTTTGTGGTACCAGGAATTGTGCTCAGGACTTTTGCTCTTGAGCTTATTTTTAGAAATCTATACTTCAGAAAGGTTAAGTTGTAACAAGATTCTTCCTTTTTGTAATGAAGACTCAAACCAAGGCCTTCAGTCTCAGCTATACCTTCAGGCCTGTTTTATTTTTCATTTAAAGACTGCTTCTTGTGAAATCATTAAATTGCTCAGACTGAGCTCAAACTTAGAAACCTTGTTCCTCAGTCTCACAAAGTACTTAGAAGACCAGCTGTTTTGTCACATGTGGTTGTAATAAAAAATGTTAGACCAAATGATTGATAGTATATTTTTGACTGTTCACTGTTGTCATGCCATTCTGCAATCTATGATGCAGTCTTTCATTTACAATATGTCCTCATACTTTCTGTATGTCTCCAAAGAAATTTTTAAATAATAAGAGATTAATTTAGTGTAATCATTTTATTAATTAAGAGCATCTTTCCTAAGATTTTTATACAGCCCCTTCTTTTTCTATTATTTAAAAAGTTATAAAATGTAGACAAATTATAATGAAACTAAAGCTAAAAAAGTATGCAGCATTTGCAAGGCACTGAAGGGCATGGAGTGTGCACTGTGACTACACTGTTGTTTTTCTGTGACATCTGAACACAGGATTCTGTCTGATCTACTTGGGGTGTAGGTTGAGGAGGATATCCCCTCCTTTCTGTGATTAGATTTTCATTTATAACTGCATAAGCACTGACTTTGTTAGCTTTTTGATCTCTGTAAGATTTTCACTGAAATTGCTTTCATCCTTGTATTGATATTATTAAGCACATCCCAAATAAGCCCTTCATCTTACAAAGAAATAGTTAGAATGGATCCTCTGGACCCACTGAACTACATAGAATGCTTACATAAAGTGATGGATCTGCAGAGTGAAATCGCACGCAACACCCTCAGTAAGTTCCTTTTTGGAAGTCTTGCTGTATTTTCTTCAGTGAGAGTAGTCAGGGCACATGAGTGTGGTTGCTTCTTGCTGGAAGCATGTTCCTCCCTTGCATTTGAACCTTATGTATGCTGAATTTATACTTATGAAAAATAAATTCTGTGACTGCTTGAGAGAAGAAATCAATTCTGTCTTTTAAGATGGACTGGACCACCGAAGCAGCTTTCTGATGAGCTTAGTGATACTGCCATGACAACCACAGCATATTACATAGTGTTCATAATGATAAACTCTGATATTAATGCTTATATACTGCTAATAATGGATCAGTTTAAGTCATAATGGGAAGCAGATTCTAATGGGATTAGTATGTTTATTTTTAAGCTTGTAGAAAAAAACCTATCAGAATCTAAATATTTTCATCATATCTTTTGAGAGACTTTAAGTCCAAAAAAGCTATCACTGTGCCTTTGTATAATTTCACAAGAAAAGGCTTTATAACTTATTTCAGCCTTATACATTAGACAGATCTTTCAGGCAGGAAGAGACCTGAAATGTGTTTCATTCACATGTGGGTACATTAAAAAAAGAGCATAAATTAAATTGTATACTAACATGGAAGTTAAATGTGAAAATATTTAGAACTTGAATATGAAAAGGCTAGGACAGTGGTTTCTCACATCTCTCCTTGCCGTGATCCACTAGACCTATTGCTCAATGGTAGGATACTTTAGTACCAGTCAGGTAGCCCTGGATACAGTCGCCGCACACTCACACACGTACACACACACACTCACACATACATACCCGATTGTGATTGCTAAGATTGCACTGACAGGTCTCAAATTCAATTGTGTTCTGATGTCATTCTGTCCACCTACCCAGCACCCTGCATATTTCCTACTTTACCTCTGACATTATCCTCTTGCCAGAGGAGTTTTTCAAAGGTCAGAATACATTTCTTTATTCCCCTTTGATTTCTACTCTTACACAGTATAATTTTTCTTTCTTCATATATTACTAATCGTATGTCGTTACACAGTTGAATTTGTGTAAATGGTGCACTTCTGGAAGGCACACTGTTATTTAGTATTACCTAAACCAACTTTTGAAGTATAAATGAATAAATAAACATGTTCCTATTTATGTATGTCTCTTAAAGGATTTCTTACCTCTTTTACCTAAGGAGTTTCTTTCTTTTTTTTTTTTTTTTGGTTTTATGTTTGTGTTTTAACAATTTAAATTTTTTAAAAATTACATATAGCTTTGGAATCGAAATGTGAAAATGACCAGTAGCAACTCAAGAAACCCAGTAAACTTGACATTTGGAATTCAGCCTAGGTTTCATGTTATATTTATTTATTAATGGAAATATTTCAGGTATTAACACAGCCACTTGGGCAGCCACAATATGCTATTTATTTATTTATTTATTTATGAGACACACTTTCACTCTGTATCCCAGGGTAGTACTAAATTCACTATGGAGTCCAGACTGGTCTTGGTCTCTCGGTAGTCCTCCTGCCGCAGCCTCCTGAGTGCTGGGATTACAGGCTTGTGCCACCATGCCCAGATTATGTGGTGCTGGGGAATGGAACTCGGGTAGTTGGCACGTGATTTAGCACTTGCTGAGAGAGCACTTTCACCTGAGCCATTCCTCCAGCCCCACGACATGTAATTTAATATGATAGTTGCATGAAGTTCACAGACAAATTTATCAGCATGGGGTCTGCTCACAAAAGTCAGTTTTTAACAGCTAAGTCACCTCACCAAGTAAATCTTTTGCTCAATACTTTGTTTTGTCCCATTTGCCTTTGTTGAGATTAAAAGGGATTTCTTTCAGCTAGAAAATACTAGAGCGTATATCGTTGTGGGTGAAATATTGGATCATGTCCTTGAAGGCGGGCAACATTTGTCGAATTAGAAGAGACCAAAATGACACTCGATATTTGCATGGAAAAAAATGGAAAAGAATCGGCAAAAAACAATTTCTTCCTGTATCACTTCCTCATCCTTTCCTCCACGACTTTACAGGTCTGTTAGTCATGTGCTCTGGATTTATCACCATTTAATTTCCTGACTTTTTGTCCACAAATGACACAACTTGGTCCTATGACCTCTTACCCTCAAGTCCTTGTCTTCCTAATTCCCGCATATGTAATCTTCAGAAACCTTGACATTCTTACATAAAATGCCATCCTGATGAGCTTCCTTGCTATATGTAAAACAAAACCAGAACTTCCAGTGGAGGCCTCATTATAAACTGGATATATATAGTATGTGAATGTGGAAATTGGAATATCATATATAGCGGCGTCCTCATGCTGGGTGTTTGCGGCATATTTTTAATAATACAAAATAAAATATCAAAATATACATTGCATACTTAAATTCATAATTATTGTAACAGATGCATTGGTGCATTACCCCTAAGAATAGTCTTTGAGCCCATGTAATCCGTCCTCCCTGCCACTTTTTTCTGTAGCAGCTCTGGAAGTCTTTCTTAAGTGTCTTGTGAGCTATGATCAAACCTCCAGTGAACCCAGCTGCTTAGTGCCACCCAGTGGAAAATCAGGAGTGTAAAAATTTTACAGTGTGTCCTCATTCACCTTTTTCAGTAGATATGGCACTGTGAGACTTTAGACTCTTCATCAAAATCAAAAGCATGAGAGGGACGGGTTTGCACTCAGTTCAGGACATTGAGTCAGCTAAGAAAGCACAACTAAAGACATTCACAGATGAGTAGTTCCAGAGCTGCTTCAGAATGTGGCAAGAACAATGGGCTAAGTGTGTTCAAAGTCAGAGGGATGGTACTGAATGGGATAGATGAAAATCTGTCTGTTCTAGTGTATTAGGTTTTAAGAATTCAAACATTTAGGATATTTCTATATCATAGCTTAAAATGGTCTGAAAAACCTTAATTCACATACAGTTGATATTTGTCAAATTGAAAGTATATTGGCAACAAGCTTTTGTGTGTATATATCTGGACTGGTAGCACAGGCCTATAATCCCTGCACTCTGAAATATCACTGAACACTGGGAAAAAAAAAAAAAAGAGGAAGTTGAGTCAGGGGGTTCGTAACTTCAAGCCCAACTTGGCAACTCAGGGACTTAGCAAAACTACCTTAAAATCAAAAATAAAAACAGGCTATGCATATAGCTGAGTGCAGACGCTGTGGGCACAGTCAGTACCACCAAAACAAAATGTGTGTGTGTGTGTGTTTAGTATATGTAATGGCAATATAATGTTATATAAAATTTTATATACTTCATGCATACTGTATACATATGTAGCCTTCCATTAAAAGGTGATAATAAAATAGAGGGAAAACTCTATCAAGATTCTCCAGACTGAATGTAGTTAAGCCCATCTTCCTTCCTTACTATATGCAATGGCTGGAGCTGGAGGGTCCAGGCAGAGTTGAGCTGACCCCAGCACGCGCTATATGCAACAACTAACCTACATTTTGTCTATGTGTTTGTATTCAAAGTCTACTTTTTAAACTATAGAAGGAATATTTGAGATCAAAATTCAGTGGACTTCTCAGTGAGGATACTATTAAGGGAATGTCAGCAGTTGTTCCTGGAATCTTAGAAATAAATATGTCACTTGTATTTTGAATTAGGATCAAAGAACATGTATATAAGACATTAAAATTCTCTCTTTGAAGATTTATAAATAAAGTATGTATTAAAGGTACAAAATGTTTATATTTAAATGAGAAATCTAATTTCTGTTTTAATTTTGAGTAATGTTTTAGCATTTTTATGTTTTCTCATGCTGTATTAATATTAGGAATATGCAAAGGAAATGGGAGATATGAGAGAGAGAGAGAGAGAGAAAGGGAGAGAGAGAGAGAGGGACAGAGAGAGAAAATTATTTCTCACATTTCTGAAAAGTTATATTTCAGTTTATATCAATTCCACTATAGGGGATTTTACAGCTTCCATAAAAAAGTGAATTTGATTTCTGTTGTATTCATTCCTGGTAAAGTTAAGAACTTCTCCAATAATAGTGGAAGAAAAAAACACCAGCAGCAGTTTTTGTGTTTATATTGCCTAGTAAGTGTTCTGAAACTAACTGTATGTAAATACCAGAGATTTTTTTTTCTTTCATTTGGGTGTTCTTCTCTTTAGATAGATCTATTATATATCTGTCTTTATTTTATAGATTTTAATAATAGGTGGAAACTAATTCTCATGTAAGGAAATCTCCATTTGACCTCCTGCCTTAAGTGTTAAAAATGTCATATATATGTAATATTACTTATTGTATAATAATTATATATATATATATATATATATATATATATATATATATATATATATATATATATATGCATGGTGTCTATCATATGCCATACATTACTTAAGGATTACTGTTGAATGGATATTTGTTTAAAAAAAGAGGAAGGAAGGTAAATTCCATCCCTAAAGCCCAGCTCCAAGGATATTTGCTTATCTCTTTTCTTATAACATTTTGGATTCCACATTCTGGGAATTTGATTGTAAGAATAATGTTGATTAATCTACTAAGTTGCCAAAATGCATTCCTTGCTATTAATGTCATTTTGAAGTAAATTATATGCTACATACATGTAGTTGTAAATCCAAACTATCAATAAACTATTCACGTGTTTTATGACAGCCTATGGTTGGCTTCTGTCCAGCTGCAGGGGAAGTTGACTTTGTTAACAACTATCTCACCCCTGTTTTGTGGAATTTAAATACTTTTCAAGAGGTCCACAAAATCCAACCATTTTCAGCATAACAATGACATACAACTTTCCTGGTTGAATATATTTACAAAAGCATAGATAAGGCAAATGTGATGATAAATAAAACTGCTAACATCTTACCAGGGACCCAAGCAGTAGCAATATTTTGTTTCTAAAAATTTTATGGAGCTGTGTCTGGTGTTGCAAGCCTTTAATCCTCAAACACTGGGAGCCTGAGATAGAAGGATAGGATGTTTTAACCCTGCCCAGTTTATTTAGCAACTGAGTGAGACCCTGTATCCAAACTGAAAAAGAAAATAGACAGGGTGTGTAGTTCAATGTGAAGGCCCAGATTCAATTCCTAGTACCACAAAAAATAAACAAAATAAAAATGTATTGGACATAATTTATAATATGGTAGATACAACAAGCATAACTGGTTGTCTTCAAGATTCTTAAAGATTTTAAAACTTAAAAAGGTCATGAAATGAAAGAGTAGAATTGATATAGCACCAACCGTTTTCTGTTCCTAGACTTTGAAGTCCAGGTGCCATATTTAAAACAAGAATTGCCAGCTTTCTTGGCTTACAGTTCTATGCTGGAGGGTCCACACAGCCTTGTAATGGCTTCTGGGCCGTGTTACAGTTTTGTGAGAGTGGAAAGGAAATGTGCAGAATGTGACAACGGTACAGGTGGTCTCACTTGCTGCAAGGTGTTTCATGAGAACTAACTGAGGCCCACAAGAACTACATTAATACTTTCTGAGAGTAGGTCACTGTCTGTGACTGAATGTCCATCTGTTTGTCAGGCCTTCCCTCTTACAGGTTCTGTGTTTCCCGGCGTGTCCACCTTGAAGGCCAAGCTGCTAATAAGTGAATGCTCTATACTGAATTCATAACTAGGAAATTTAATTATATTGTCTTTCTGCTTCTTAGCTGAAAATCAGTCCTTTCTTATGCTGTGTAATACTCATGCTATTTGTTCATATTATCTATACTTTTTCAGTGAGTACAATACTCTAGAAGAAAGAATACTTGTGCTAGTCAGTGGTTCATTTTAACTAACTACAACCATTGTAACTTGAAAATTACTGAGTTCATTTGTCTCTACTCATACATTTAAATCTTTTGTAAAATTATGCAGTCTGCTTAAAATGATTGATAGAAACTTTGCTAGGCTTATTTTAAATGATTAATAACACAATTTAGAGATAGAGATTGTCACAGTCTTGTCATGATATACTAAACAGCAATGTTGTAGGAACTAGATTCATAAGTGTGTTTTGGAAATTATTTTTGAAGGATTGATTTTTCATTAATTTCAATTTTCTTTTAAAGTTGAATTAATCATGTACATAGAGTTTTAGGACTTTTGAGCAGCTGTTTCAGAATACTCTTAAATTTTGTGGGATTGTTTTAATTTATCAGTACTAATCATAACTCCATTGCATGTGAATATGCATAAGTGCTGTGAAACAATTAGAAATACAGCATCTACAATCGTGACCCCAGTGACCCATCTTCTGCTTGATCCCAGCTCCCAGCAGTCCCTTCAGCTACATGTGTAGATTAGTAATGCCTGGATGATCGGTACTTCCTGGCTAATCCACTTACCTTCCAGGATTCTCTTCATTCAGCAAAGTTGACAATTGAACTTAGCTGTCACATTAAATTTAATATTTGATTGTTAAAACATAAGATTCATATTCTTTACTTACAGTAAATGATTATTAGTTATTTTTCTACCTCTAACGTTTTAGATAACTTTATGCTTTCCAGTAAATCTATAGACCTGGAGATTATTTAAAAGAAGTCACAAAAATGAAAAAAAGAAGGAAAAGATACATTTCTTAATATTACATTACAGAAATGTGTGTGTTGGGATCTTGATTTCTAGTGTGTTGTTGAGGGAGCTAGTGGAACCTTTGAAAGATGAATCCACATTTGAGGTCCTTAGGTCTCTGGGACTTTGGATTTGGAAGAATGATGTAGTTCATGAGAGAGTTGCTGTAAAAGCCACAACATAGTCCTGCCCAACTCTGGATTCCTATATTGAGGTAGGGACACTTGTTCCTGCCTGCGTCCTCAACATTACTATCTACTGTAATGTGCAAAACTATAGAGCCCTTACCAGAACGGAGCTGATGCAGATGGCCTTGAACTCCAAAACCGTGAGCTTCATAAATTACTGTCCCTAAAGACCCTGCCTCTAGTGTTTGTCATGGCGGCATAACAACAGATGAGTACAAGATAGTTTAAATACAAAATAGAAAGTAACTAAGCAGATTTTGGGCAAAAATTCTGTTACTGGATAGCTACAAAGCACTGGACACTAAAGGAAAGTAAGTTGCAATTATATTCAATTAACTAGAAAAACAATACTTTGCATTTTACCTCAGCTTCCCTTCACTGCAATGATTTTGTAGAAAGTTAGGGCCTTTGGGGAAGTGGATCTCAAAAGTTGTCTGAAACTTTTTAGGCACAATGTTTGTTACTTGTCATGTGTAATTATTTAAACCTGACAGAAATGAAGATAAATTTTGAGACTCAAGAACTTAGTTATGAGAGGAATGAGTTGCATAGAGTCTAAGAAGTTGTGGAAGTGACTATCTGATGCTACATATAGTATGTAGAGCTGGTTTGGGTACAAAGCTCATATATTTTTTCCTATGTGAAATAAAGCAAAGCAAAGCAAAGCAAAACCTATTCTAAGTCAGTAAGTTGTTTTTTTTTTTCACTACAAAAAAGATTCTTTTTAACTTTTCAGTATATTGGGAAAAGCAAGTGAAGATTTCAAATCCATCCGTGCCTTACATCATTGAGTATGTTAATTAAATGAGAGAAAACTTTTATTGACACCATTCCGGCACGATTGACCGGCACAGCCTCCTCCCTAGGTGTCTGTATACTCTGCTTACTGACTGCCTAAGTGAGATTCCTTTAGTCAAGTGTATTTGATTAAATATCAAAAACATAGTAATTATAGCAATACTTAATGAAAATTTATGGTGTGCTTACTACTTGCCAGATCCTTTAAAAGTAATTCACTACCATTATTTTATTTATTCCTACTAGCAATACTATGAAGTATACAATATCACTCTCTTTGTACAAATAAAATAATTAAAGCAACATAAATTTATGTGTTGGAGAATTTGAGTCAACATATAGTTTCACTTGCCCTAACAAGGTAATAAAATAAGGCTGGAGGAATGGCTCAGCAGTTAAAGCACTTGCCTAGAAAGCGCTAAGTCCAGCACTGAGTACTTGCATTTGAATCCCTAGCACCACACAACCCGGGTGTGGTGCTGTAATTTCAGCACTCTGGTGGCTGAGACAGGAGGATTGTCATGAGTCCAAAGCCAGACTGGGTTCCATTGTGAATTTAGGACCAACATGGGATATAGAACAAGACAGTGTCTCAAAAAACAAAACAAAACAAAACAAAACAACAACAACAACAACAAAAAATGAAAGTAATAAAATAAAGCTTCAGAATGCTAAGGAAGAACTTTGCCTCTGTTCTTGAGTACGATAAGGAGAGACAAAAGTCATTTCTTCCAATGGAAAACTTAACAAATATTGTGATTTTATTTATATTTACATATAGCCATATACAAATTGTTTGTTGTTGAAATTCTTGTTTAAGATAATTTTTTACTGTGAATCTGAAATTATCTAGTCTCTAAATTGAATTATGTATGCTATCCAGTTTTTGGAAGGTGGAGCCTGTCTTGAAAAATAAGCGTTGATAGAACAGAGCTGATTCATAGGAAATGTTTTTAGCTGTAACTGTACAGTTGCTGCTTACTGACAATTTCTTGTGAGACAATGTTCTATGACCTCTGTCTGAATTTAACTCATTAGATTTCCCCTCACTCCTTCTATCTGTATTCGGGAATGTGCACAGAGTCTAACTACCACCCTGAAGTTACACAGCTCATATCAATTCTGCAGTTTTATACTTGATAGTGCAACTCAAGAATTCATACTAACTCATAATCTGGGCACAGTGCATGCTTGTAATCTCAGCACTTGGGAAGTGAAAGCAGGCATATTGCTGGGTAGTTTAGTCCAGCCTGGGCTACGTAGTGAGTTAAGGACCAGCCTAGACAAAAAGAAAACCTTACCTCAAAAAGAAAAATCCATGCTAACTAATAAATTTGGCATCTTGTTGATTTTGTCTAAAAAGTATATATTATTTTAAGAAAAGTGATTAACCTGAGAAATAAAAATACTAGATACTATCACTGAAAGGAAAATACACATGTGTTTATACTACTAGTGGGGAGTAATTTTTACGCATGATAACATTATAAAGCTTATTAACTTATGTAGCATTTGTTTTCTGCCACTCAAAACAAGTACCCTTATGGCGAAATATTTAAAAAAAATTAAAATATTCTGAAATAAGTATCCATGGTTTATGTATAAAAAAGAAAAGAAAAGAATCTATGTAGTGAACACAGAAATGGAATACAGGGTGCTGATTTCAATGGATCCAAAGTCTGAAAAAATATTGTACACAGTATATATTTTTTTATAAAAGAAATTTAATAATTAGAGAGTGGCCAGATTTTAAAATAAAACAAAACAAAGATTTTTTTTTAAATATTTGCAATTCATTTTGTTGTCTTAGTTACTTTTTCGTTGCTGTGACTCAATATCCAACACCCACAAACTCAGGAAAGGAAAGGTTTATTTTAACTCACAGTCTCGAAGGTCACTGTACATTCAGGGGTGGCCGGCAACAATCCAAGTACATGGCAAACAGAGAGGTGGAGGCAACATCCCCAGACAAACAGGAAGACAAGCCGAGACCAGTTGAGACTAGTCCCAGTCCTCCAGGAAGGCAGGTGCAGCTTATGTATCCTTTCAAGTCTCCGCCCAGTAACCAGTCCCTCCTGCATCCAGGTGTGGCCACTATATACTATTAATCCTAATTTAACTGCAATCCACCCCTCCAGACCAGACCCCAATCCACCAACATCACATGATTCCATAGACAATTCATAACATTAAGATACACAAGACTTTTGGGGGACACTCCAGATCCTAACCACAACAGTTGTCAAAGAACATTTAAGAAGAATCAAACTGGTCCTAACGTGCACTAATTTGAAACTTATATGCATATTTAAATGGAAAAAAAATGAAAATGAGTATCACTGTGTAACCTTAGGAGCAGTAAAGGATCAAGGCTTAGTAACCACACACACTGTAAAAGTACATTCTTTGTGTGTATGTGTGGTGCAAGGGTTTGAAACTGGGCCTTTGCAATAAGCTGCAGCAAACCCAGTTCTAATAATTTGTTTACTTTTTCATTCATTCATTCATTCATTCATTCATTTATTGGTACTGCACATGAAATCCAGTGCCCTCACATTGTGGTGCATCTGCAGTCCATGTTTTGACTTTGATTTTGAGACAGCCTCACTAACTTGCCCAGGCTGGTCTTGGTCTTGGGATTCTCCGTCCTCAGTCTCCCATAGTGCTGCTGTCACAGGCTGACTGAGATGGGGTCTCACTGAGTTCTTGTTACCGCGGTTGTACTTAAACTTGTGATTCTCCCGTGTCATAATTGTAGCTCATTGACACTGTGAGAAGGGACGAGTGTGCCATGCAGTTCTTTTCTTTTCCATTCTTATGAGCAAAATGTGTTAGACATGCTTTGCTTAAACAATTATAAGTAACCAAAGAGTAAGTAATTAGTAATTTTTTCTATATTTTTAGGTAGCAGAAATCCTTATCAATAAAGTTTTTCCCTAAAGAATTATAAAAATGAATGTATAACTTTATTTGGATTACCTTGCGGCAGCTTGAGTTTATTATATAGTTTATTCTTATTTGGCACTTTTATTTGATTATTTTTTTTCTACCAAAACCCTAATTATGCTAAAATATGCTGGCAAATTTTTCTTGCTTAATATTATATCACCTTGGTACCCATGAACTTTGATTTATTGTTTCTTTATTCAGAATTTTACTACATTACCAAAGTGTATGTAATACTTCATTCTGCATAGTGTATTTTGGTTCTTCCCCACCTGTGTCAATGTAATTAGTTTAACATAAATGTTATTTGTTAGGGCTTGAAAAATAGCTATTATTGGATTTTTTGTTATTATGAAGAATGCATTAACTGATAATGGCATATATTAATTTAAATATTTACTTTTTGACTTGTGTAGCAGGAAGTTGTATGAATCATTTATTGACAAGTAAAATTACCAATGAGTAAAAGCAAAGTATATTTTTTGAGGCATACATGCTGATTTTTATCTATAAATATATATTTGTTTGATTTTTGTCTCAAAAATACTTGAGGTTTTCCCAAAGGTGTGAGTACCCACAATTATCAAAACTTTCAATCTCTGAAAATCCAATGCTGGAAACTTTTTCTTATAAAAAAAATGATTTCAGAGAATATGGCTACAGGGATGTTATAGAATGTTACACCTCAAAAAAAAAAAAAGAAAGTAGTATAATATGTAAAATGAGACCCTAGATAGATGTTGATTCAGAGTGAGCAGCTCCTAATTGAACTGAGGAGAACTTTTTCACCTGAGATTACTGATGTTGCTGAATTATTTACAGCCACTTTGATCCCAAATCTTCACCACTGATCATCCAAACAACTCTGCATATTTTACTATTACATATTAATGTACTCCTGGAGATTTGGATTTACTTAGCAAATATAATCTAACATTTTTATATGAATGATTTATGATAGGTTTTTTTTACCAATGCAAACACCTGATTAAAGAAAATGTTCTCTTTTCTCTTGTTTCACTAGCATTCAGGTCTGTATTTGTTTGTACATGCTACATGCTTGAGAGTATGTGATATATTACATTTGAGTTTCAGATGTAGTCACTTTTCTAACTTTATCTAGGCATTTACTTTTTAGCTTCTTTTATTTGTGTTTTTATCATTATATGATTAAAAATACCTATGACCATTTTCAGTACTTTATACCTTTCAGACTATCGGTGATAGTTTTCTGTAGATATTTCAGAAGTTTCTGTGAAAAAAACCATATATTTTTTTTTACAAGTTAATTTATGAAGAATTTGCTATAATTAGAGGCCTTTCACCTTTCCAGGCAATTCAACTGGATTAGTTTTTCCCTAGGAGATCGGACTCTGAATTCCTTACCAGGGGAGCATAATGTCTTTCAAATGACATTTTAGTGTCTTTCATATTTTATCCATTAATATTTCTCTGTTGTAACATAAAATATGTGTGTGTGTGTGTGTGTGTGTGTTTGAGTGTGTGTTTGTGTGTATAGATAGATAAATGGATAGATAGACAGATACTGATAATTATTATAATTAAAACAACAGGTATTGTGTAGGGTAATTTTTATAAGTGTCATAGATGTAGGGAAGCATAAACTAATACAAGCAACCCAAGGTGGCAGTAATACTGAGTACAATATGAACCTCTTGCAAATTAATAAAAAATCAAATTTAAGGCCCGTTGGGAGTACTTGGTGACTTAGAAAGACCCATTTCAAAATCAAAACTAAAAATTGTGACAGAGTTGCCACTTAGTGCTAAGACCTGGGTCTTAGGAGAAGTTAATCTCAATATAATTTCTGTCATTATGTAACATGGAAACCCAAATACAAATAAGTAAGAGCAAAATGAAGAGTGGTTGTAGGAAACAGAAGGTCTCAGCTCTTTCATGTGTGGCTGGCATTGGTGGAAGCTCACTAGTTGGAGAGAAGCTGTTCATAGCATGACAGATGGAAAGCCAAGAGAGTGAGGAGGGGCAGGACCAGTGCGCATCCTCCCAGGTCCAGCCCAGTGACCTGCCTCTTCCAACCAGGCCTCAGTTCTTAGCATCTTGTGGAACCCAGAGATGTTCCACAACATCCAAATACATGAGGCTTTTGCAGGAAAATTCCAGATCCAAAACATTCCATCCTCAGCCCCTAGAAGACTAATGCTGCATCTTTTGAAAATGCATTTAGTCCATCTCTAAGACTCACTAAAATTATAACAGTTCTAGCACTGCTGAAAAAGATGAAAGGCAACCTCTCAGCTATGGGCATCAATGAGAAGTGAAAGAAATTTTAAACACTTCCAATATACATTGGTACAGGATAAGCATAGCTATTCCAATTGGGATGAGTAGGAGAATAAAAATCAATCAGGACAAAGGAAGCATGGAATCCAGTAGTGTAAGTGTTAACGACTCCAGTAGCTTGTTGTCAGATCCTGGAGTTAACCATGGTGAGATGTAAGCTTCAAAGTTGTTAGGTTGCCCAGACCTATAGCACTGCCTCTATCTGCAACCTCCACGACTTATCTCTTTGGGCTGTCTTTGCTCACATCCTGTGACCTTCCTCTGCAGGTGATCAACATTTCTGGCATCTGCACATTTTTAGGGACTCTACTGCACTTTGAGCCTCATTTACATAAGTTAAGGCACTGCCCTCCCAAAGGGGCACTGCATATCCTCCAAAACTTTCCTCTGTTTTTTGATTGTAAGCATTCCTGACCCTATAACTCTTGCATTACTTAGGCCTGTGAAGCCAGCACCTTATGGATGATGGCAAGGATGATGGCTTGTGCAGTGATCTAGACCCCTTGGTCCAAGACCTCAGTTGCATCCAAGTGCCTGTACGCTGAACTTCATCCACCTGGGTGAACTATGGCAAACATTTCCTTCTTTGGCTCTCCTGGATGCCCTCAAGTACTCATCTCTGAGAAAAGTCTTTTGCTTTTGCACCTCCGAGTGATTAAAAGATAGAGTTTTCATGATTCCTGAGATGCTCTGAAGGTGTCTCTCATGTAGTCCTGAGGTTAAGTACTGAACTTTCTTTGCAGTCCCTTTCTATCTGAAAAGATCACAAAAGATTTGCGTATGTTATGCCATTTTTTTCTGCTTTTCAGTGTAAAGCTGACTAAATGTTGTCAGCAGTAGCCACATGAAAGCCTTAATGTTGGGTTGCCTTCACATTTCCTTTACCAGATTAAGTAATCCACCACTCTTAATCTAAGTAATATTAGTCAAAAGCCTAGACAGGAGCAAAATGCTGGCGTACTTTTTTTTTTTCTAGATCATAGTACACATAGTTTCTTGACTAATTGTCAGTAAAATCCTTTACGTCTGAAAGCTCTTGAAACTGGCCTTTACAATCTACACTCCCACTGGCATTCTGATCTTTGAATTCTCAACAAAATCTCCCATCAAGCTTGGCTCACAACATTCAAATACTTCCCTTACCAAGATCTTCAAACTTTTCCTAATTCCTCCTGTGAACCAGTTTCAAAGGTTGGTGAACTACAATGTCAGGTAAATTTACAGCAATGGCTGGTCTTCTCAGATATTATTTTTCTTTCTAAATTACCTTTTTGTTGTTGAGACATATGATGGTGTTACCTGATACCCACAATGTAGGAAAAGGAAAAGTTCACATTAGCTCAGAGTTTCAGAAGATATCTGCCGATTCGTGGTCAGCTGGCAATGTTGGAAATACATAGCAAAAGTGAAGCTTTCTGGAGCTAGACCCATTGCACAGAAGTTAGATTGTTTGCTTGATAAGTACAAGGCCCTGAATTTGATACTCAAGCACCACATATGCTGGGCTTTGTTGGCATGTGCATGTAATTTCAGCCCTTGGGAGGCTGAGGCAGGAGGATTGCTGTGAGTTTGAGACCATCCTGTATTTCACAGTGAGTTCAAGACTACCCTGGACTCCAAAGCAAGACTCTATCATATTTCTTGCCAGCGAAACTAGTCTACCACTCTTCCATTGTGGCTGTTTAACTATGAAAGATCAGAGAATGTTTGTAGAAAATTGTCCAGAGGTACATTGAGGAGTAAACGTGAATTTGTTTCTCTCTTAGTGGACAAGTGGAAGCACAGGCAGGTCCACATCTCTTACCCTGATGTGCTCAGGCATTTTCATCATCTTTTTGTCTTAAAATGATTCATCTTTTAAAAAACAAATGTTTAGTACACTTTCCTCAGTGTGACTGTCTATGAATATAAGTTATTAGATACTAAAAAAAATAATTCTAAGTGTAGTATGATCCACCAAACTTAAAATAAATAATTAAATGAAAGAATGGAAATCTATTGGTTCAGAGTACTGCAGAACCCTTGAGAATCTAGGTTTATGGATTGTTAGATCTGAACAAAAATGACCTCCCTGTGTTGTCTCTGCTAATATTGCATTGATTACTTCCGTACCTTTCAAAAGGACAGCATTCTCTGACTCCTACAACACTAGCTTTGTCTTTTGAAAACTAGAGGGCTGACATCTACCAGACAAAACAAGTGTGACTCTTGTATTCAGTAAGCCCTTGGAAAGGGATTTTTATCCTTGCATTTTAACCATTTATCCTCATTAGATCAGCTTGTCAGGAATTGGCACAGAAATCACTTTGTCAGAAGGTAAGTTACATAGATCAAGATAAAGCAGTAGTTCCTCCGCATTCCCCTTAGAATAAGAATCAAGCTCAGTCAGGACTTTTCCACTGAGCTGAACCTCCAGGCCATTGTGATAGTTTTACTTTACGATTTTGAGACAAGATCTCACTAAGTCCCTGAGTTGTCCATTTTGGGCCAGGACTTGCAATCCTCCTGCCTGCACCTCAGAGTGCCGGGATTAGAGAGCTGTGCCATTGGACACAGCTAAGCCAGTGGTTCTTATCTGGAGATGATTTCCCCATCCATTTGGATATCTGCCAACGTGTCTGTGGTTGTGAAAATTGGCAGTGTGCTAATAATATTTAGAGCGAAGAGACCCAGTGTATTTTAAAAATACCCTACCATGTCCAGACTGGCCAAACCATCAGGCCCAGAAACTGCTCCCAGAGTCAAGCAGCACCACCACTGGAGCTAGGAATTGTTCTCGACTGAGAAAACCAATAATGAAAAATGGCCACCAAGGGGAATGTGTACATTGAAAAATTAAATAAATGCTTGGGAAACAAAACTACCTGCCCCCTCCTCTCAGGGCAGTTCTGTATGCTGTGTGGACTGAATGACAAAGTGTTTTATTTTCATTAGAAATCCTATCAAGTGAAATACTTTATAACATATTACAGATGTAACCAGGACCATTATTTTTTCAAAACTTTTCACTTAGCAGCTAATCTCTTCTCATAAAACAGGATTTATTTTGATCTATGAAAATGGCACTCGGTTGATAAGAAATGTGACTCCACAAATTATTTCTTAAGCTTGGTATTATATAATCATTATACAATCAAATTTTTCAGGTTTATTCCTACTATTCTAAGAAAACTATTTCCAGCAATACTTGTATAGACTTTTAGAAAAGGAAGTCCTTTATTTGTGAAATTTGTCTGGTCAGGGATGTTTTGCAATTATTATTGAAAATGTCTTAATAGATCACATGAGGATCAGTCACCCATGCAGTGTTTACATTAGTAACTCACAGAGATGGAAGTATAGGAGAAATTAAAGGCAGGTCATCACTCAGGCAGCTTTGTCTCCATGAAATAATGGGCATGATGTGTGTCCAGTTAGATTTCTGAACCCTCAGGCTAAGTATCAAACCTAAGAGGAGTTTTTGAACATAAAGTTTTCTGCCACTGAAAATCTTTGGAAATACTGTCTTAGGGAGATACCTTGCATATAATTCAACCTCACTATTTTAGAAATGCTAAGTCTTTATGTTTATGTATTTTCAATGATTTTCTATTCAATGGATCACTTCACATGATAAAAGCTCATAAGACATAAGTGCAACCAGGATCTTTCTTTACTTTAAATAACCTCTTCTATCAAAGAGAAGCCATTTTTATTAATAATATTGTTATTATTATTAGTTTTTTGAGACAGGGTCTCGATCTGTAGCCCAGGCTGGTCCTGAACCCACTGTGGAACCCTGGGTGGCCTTGGACTCATGGCAGTCAGCTTGCCTCAACCTCCAAGTGCTTAAATTTCAAGCATGTGCTGCCATGCCTGGCTTTCTGTGTTGTCAGGGAATTGAACTCAGATCCTTGCATTTGCAAAAAAGTGCTTTAACCACTGTACTATTCCTCCTGCCCAATGAAGCCAAAATCATTAGTGAAATCTTTGATGTACACTGAAAATTTTAGGGATTATGTACTAGTCTATAGGTACTTAAAATATTTTCAGAAAGAAAAATTGAAGAAAGAACAATATTTTCTTAGCAAATCAAATTTACTAATTCCCATTCTTTTTATTTATTTATTTTTATTTCTCATATCTTCTAGGATTAAATTTAATCACAGCACTTACCCCAATATCAGAATAGGCTCAAACTTAAAATCTCAGAGATCACTGTAATCGCACCACTCTCATACAAACACAAAGAAAATTTGAAAAAAAATCTAGCCAAATGAGTCATACAAAGGCAAACATCCCCATATTTTGGTAGTGAAAGTGTGAGCGAAAGCAGAATGATTCCTAAAGCTATGGACGTCTCATTATCGGATAAGAAATCCTTCAGAAAAGGACATTTGGCACTAACTAAATTCAAATTCTAGTCTTTTTACAGTTTTTTCATCTGAGACACTTTGGAGTTTTCCTTCTCTTGCCCAGTGTGTCTGTGGCCCCAGGATGGGCCACTCCCTGAACTGTGTAAGGTTCTTGTGATGCCATACCTGGATTTGTCCTTCATGTCCTTGCTACTTAGTGTGACTCAAGGTCAGAAGATATAAGGAAACTGAATAAGGGAATTTGAGCCAGAATTAGCACTGTGAGTTTCTTTTAATTATTGAATTTTTACCTTTTTTTGAGACAGGGTCTTACTCTGTAGCCCAGTCTAGTCCTGAACTCACTATGTAGTCTTAGACTCACGGCAATCCTCCTGCCTCAGCCTCCCAAGTGCTGGTTTGCGCTACTGTGGTAGGCTTATGTGGTGCTGGGGAATCAAACGTGGGTACTTAATGCTTTATCTGCTAATCCATTCCTCTAGTCCTGACATTTTTACTATTAAATATTATATTAGTTTGGGTTCCTTTCAAAAGACAGAATGTACAGATCTTAACACAAAAGGATCTATTAGGAAGGCTCACAAGTCCAATGATAGAGGTGGTCCAAGATGGCTGCTCAGCCAAGCAGTAGATCTCCAGTCTGGGACTGCAGAACAGCCGGGGAGGTGAGAATCTGCTGTAGATCTCAGGTGAAGATCGGCGGTGACTGAAGAGCAGCAACAGACAGTCACAAATCGAGAGGGGAAGGAATCTGTGCTGAAGATCTGAGGTGTCCTGCGGCGTCTGTAGACAATCGCGAAGACGAGAGCTTTCCCAGAGGAAGAGCGGGGCCAGTTGTCCCTCTTTCTCCCTTTTGTACCATTGGAGTTCCAGTTGGCCCTCCCACATATTGGTGGGTGTTCTTCTCTCATTGGCCAGCCCACAAATGACTCACATTCTAATCCAGACCAGTTCTTAAGCCCTAGTCTAGGGTGGTTGACAAATCACAATACTAATGGAGGTGTGGATCCTAATTCCATCAAGTTGACGTAATCCCGTCAACGGACACAAATATAATGTCCATGGAAGGCAAAACAAGAAATACCACTGCTTTCTTTTTTTCCCCCTAGAAATGAAATAACTAATAATTGCATCTTGAAATTGTTTAAATATTTAAAATTCTAGTGTTGGTCAAAAAGTAACCTTTGAATAGCAAAGAATCTCAAATGTTCTTTTCTTTCCCTTTCCTTCTGTAAAACTAAATTATAGAGTACAACAAAACAATTTCACGTGTTCTTAAAAAAAAAAACTGATACAACTTTGACAGTATTTAAACATCTTATTTGTTAAGAAATAAATGAGACATTATTAGAGAGTACATAGTTTATAATTGATTTGCATGGAGAAGGAAACCATACCTTCTAACATTGTTTTTAACATTTTGAGTTATCAAATAATTCAAAATTATTTTATTGCCATTTGAATAAAAATTAAACTATTCTAAACATAAGGAATCTATTCATCTACAAAAATAAGGAAATTTATTATATGAAGAAATTATGTTTCATTAATGTAGAAATCAAAAGTTTTTTTTTTTTGTTTGTTTTGTTTTCTTGGAAAATTTTAAGCTTGTGCTCCTATCATTTTTGCTTCCACAGAAAATAAGGTAGTAATTTTCATAGAATTTGGATCTTCAGAGAAGAAAAAAAAATCTTTTTTTTTTTTTTTTATCCTCTAGAGTATCTACAAAGACTAGAAAAGATTTTCAATTTTAGGATTGACATTTTCTAAGACAGGTCAATAATTATGTGTGTCTACAGCTACACTAAAAACATGTGAGGCCGCTTCTTAGGAACATCTGGCAGGTTTACTTAAGCCAATCAGAGTAAGTGTAAGAATAAACACGCTCAATAGTAATTTCATATTCTGTATCAATATTAGAGTTTGCAAGCAATTCTCTTTATAGTCAAGATATTGAATTGTACAGAAATCAAAATTGTTGATTTCAATGTAAACGTGTAAGAGAAAATATTTTGGTTTGTTTTGACAATAAGATTACAAAACATGAAAATTCTCTCAGCCCATACCCAGTGTTTCTATATTGCAATAGAATTTTACAAAAACTGATGTGTGTGAAAGGAATTTTCAAAGCTGACACTGAGCCAATTGAGACCTTCTAACATGAATAAATTCTAAATAACCATAGAAATAAGCCATTGTCTAAGCCATCTTAGAAGATTCTCCTGCACACTACTGTGCTAGGGACCTTATTGAGCACTGGGAACTTTAAGCATGACTGCAGTGGTTCCTACCTTTAAAAAGGTTAACAGAAAAAATGGCAGATGCGTTATGTGTAGCCTGGTAGATGCAAAGAGAGCGATCCAGTTAATCATGGCAGTACATGGCAGAGGTCTGAATGGGGCCTGCGGTGGGCTGAGTGCTTCATCTAGGCAATAGGTGATGGGCGCATCCTAACAGCAGAGAAGGTGGATGCTGACAGGAGAAGGCCCCCACACTTGGATAGTCTGTCTCCACACTGCTCGCTTCCTGTGTGCCCTCCACAGCTTTGCCTCTGTGTTCTAGTCTCCTCATACCTGTTCATGATCCTTCTCCTGCACCGGGTTGTTATCGATGAGCAAGGATGCAGCATACCTAAACATGCTCTTAGTTTTTCCATTGATCAGGTAACAGCTTTAACGTCCACCCCATGAACCTACTCTGATGCACTGTATTTCAAAAGTAGATGCATTAAAGTGGCTGGTTGCAAACACATATTTAAAACCTCTCAGTAAATGCAGTTCATATGTGACTGGCGTTATAATAAAGTGAGGGGTAAGGGCTGGTGAAATTCCAAAACAACCAAAGAAAAACTGAGGCAAATATTTGTATTGCAAAAGGAAAAAAAAAATAGGATTTTTCAAACTCATACAATCTGTTTGTTTGTTGACATATGAAGATAAATCCTAGTGGCTTTAAGTTAGTGTCATTGCAACTGTGCAAAATTGGAGGGACTGTGCACTTTTTTTCTAGAGGGTTTCTGTGTTGCGTGTTATATAGTTATATAGTAGTTTTATAGTAGTTATATAGTAGTTTTTATTGTTATTATTTAAGAGAAGCAGAAATTGGACTTTCATAAAAATTTCATAAATTTTGTGTTACTTAAAAATATGTGATACTAGTGTAATTATACATGAAGGGCGTATGAACAGCTTGAGATCATTTTTTATTGGAAGCTACAAACTTGGAAACACAGTAAGGACTACCATGAATGAAATTATCTGAGCTAGTAATGTAGCTCTTGTTCACCTTTTACTCAAACTGTGTTTTAAGGTAAATGTATATGACATTTATAGACCTTCTTATAGTGTCTCAAGTTCACAGAATAGGCAGTAATTTTTAAAAAAGTGATTGTTTTCTTTCAATATCATAGCATCTACTATGTTCCAATGATACTGTTGGGTACTGCAGGGCCAGGAAAACTAAAGACCACCAGAGTATGCCTTTCCAACACACATTAGAATTATGTGCAAGCTAGATCTTTATGATTAAATTTGATCAGAGCCAGATTCTAAAATACTGAATTATGATAGGCTTATTAAAAATCATTTCTCAGACATGATGTCATTAGAAACAGTATGTCTTCACTTATCTGGAATTCAAGCTGATGTTGCCTAAGTTAATAGTATATGGTAAGGGCAAATCATTTTTGACTTTCCTCATTGAATAATATAGAAATACAATGATATTTTACATCTATGAATGTTATTTAGTTTTCTGAGGGGTCATGGTTCTTGGAAAGGTTACTTCACTATCTTATTTACTTGAATCTTTGACTGACCTTTTGCCATATTTTACTTTATGAGCACAAGAACATAATAAGAGGAGGTAAAAATTTTATTCATATTCTAAACATGTTTCCAGTCTTTTTTTTTTTAATGGAGTGAAGCCTTTGCTGAAAGGCACCACAATGTTATAGATACATGAAATTTTCTGTACTATATTTATTTACATTACTAACTGAGAATAACCTAAGTCATTGATGTATTTAGCAACATAAAGATAAGACTTAATTTAGAAATATAGCTGGGAAGGAATAAGCCTGTAATATCCAATCAGATTAATCATTAGAAGTGCTCTTAAATTTTTTTCATTTATTTTTTTTTTTAAATGAGCATCTCCCTGACTGCCTGTGCAAGTATTTAGAATTGCTTGATTATGATTAAGGTAGCAAAAGAGTATATAGTTATTTTCTTGTTAAATCTTGTAGTTTATCCTTCTGTTAAAATGAGAGCTAAGTCTTATTTGTTAGTGTTTATGTAGATTAGCCTTATCAGCTGTGAAGTTATTTCCTCTAGAAAAGGAGTCTCAGAAGGACAGCAGGAAAACTACTGCCAGCAATGTTCTTACCATTGAGCTGCCAGTTTACACAGAACATATATATCTAAATTCCAAAGAGTTTATTGTTGATATGAATTAAAATTCACTCATAAATATTCCCAAAGAAATCAGCACTCATGTGTTCTGCATCATCTAAAATAATAAATTCTAACTCTGCAGCCATGTATATGTCCATGACTGATTAGCAAGTACAATGTGTTGTGTGTACTACTGTGTGTTGGATGACATCCTAAAGAACGCTTTAAAACATTTACTAGGCTTCATAAAGTCTTATATGGATTAGAATGTGTCTGATTTATTTTCATGAATATTAACATTTAATAGCTTAGCTCTTAAAAATTAAAGAGACAATCATGTTTCTTGGAGAAAACAAAAGATATTTAAGATTTGTTTTGAGATTATTTTATACTTTAAATCTCATTACTTACTTCCGTGTCTCTGTATTTGGGTGTTTTAGAATTCTTCCTTCTGCATTTCCTTTTCTATATTTACGTGCACAAACCTGTTGTGCACTCAGGCTTTCCTAATATTGCTATGCCTTAATCCTTCTTTCCCTTGAGCATGCCCTGTGTCATTTTCAAATGTGTAACGTTGTGATAACAAACATTTTAAATTAAAACCCTCCAGTTTCTGATCTGAATTTTTGAAATGTCCTGTGAGCAGTTATTTTTTAGTATACTGAATAAAATGAACATAATTGATTCCTGGTTACTTTTAGTACCTTTACTAAACTCCTTCCCCCAAAGAAAATTCTAATAAAATAGATTTTTAATAGGTGAAGATGTGTCATATGTAGGTAATACGTTTTCTCTAAACAAAACCAATTTATAAGTAAAATTAGGTATGTTGGTAATTATTACAGTCATTTGTGTAGTTTTGCTTCAGGAGTTAAAGACTAACCAGGATATTCTTAGTCTGGCTATAGTAATTAATTATATTTTCATGTAAATCTTATGTTAAAATAAGAATGGCAATTAGATAGATATACAGATAGATAATTTCTTTTCAAAGGATCTGCTTTTTTCAAGGCAAAGGAATATATGGTATGAATATTTAATAGGCAGCTTAGTACATTAATTTTTGTGGTACTGGAGTTATGGGCCTTCACACGAAGCTACCTTCTTATCCCAAATTTTAGTTTTGGTTTTGTGCAAAGGTCCCACTAAGTCACTGTGCTTCCCAGACCAAGTGGGGACTTGTATTACTCCTATGTCAGTATCCCAGAATACAGAGATTAGAGATTATAGGCCTGGGCCAAAAGAATGATTAGTTTTAGTTTTTGTGATTCCCCCCCCCCCCCCATTTCTAACCAAGTACCTTTTTGGAGTCAGTGTGACCCAGTCTTAATTTATATTAATGTAAGTAATGTATTGTTTCTTTATCTCTAGTGAAACCTACTTCAGAAGATTGCCCTGAGCTGGACCCAGAAATTATGATTTAAAAGTGTGTAATTTCAAATTTTATCAAAACAGGTCACCTTTTTATAAAAGGAATAATCGTCAAGGAGTTTGATGGACAGAGATAATTTCTTTCTAACCCAGGAAAATATAAATTAATGTCTCAGTAATGTAAATGATGTGGCAGATTAAAAGAATAGCCTTATTCTAAGTTCAATGAAGAGATTCTTCAAGAAAAAAATTCATGGAAATTACTGAGATGTTTTATATGACTGAAGAATATCTTATTTTTTCTTGATTTTAGTGAGAATCTAGGCAAATATTCAAATAGTAACTTTATTCCCCTAACCTGTAATCTGCTTGTCTATAGAAACAAAAGTAGATCTAACATTATTAAACATTACATTTAGGCACTGAGATCAAAAGCATTTTATTTGTTTTAGATTAGGATACATTCCTCTGACGTCAAAAATGTAAGTACTGAAAAGATAATGAGAAGTGTTCGCATATAGTCAGTGTTGGCCAATTGATTAAAAAGCAACAAGTGCACATCAAAAATCTTTTAATACCCTACGCCCTAGGGAAGACATTCTTTTCTTTCCTTCAGAAGTCCTTGTGGTTGTACATGAGGTTTTTTTCCACTGTAAATGGGTGTCAGCTGCTGTCATAAGTAAATGCAGCGATTTCAGAACATTAATATGTACATTTATTTCTCATCTGTATAGATGTTCAGTGCTTTTTTTTTTTCCACCTGGAAGTTTTGATTCCTATATTCCTTAGTTCCCAGATGTTCCCTGCATCCATCCAGCAGGGCATACAGGAAAGACACAGGATATGCTCAAAATATAAAAAAATTTTGGAAAGCTCACCAATAAATACATCCTGTCACAACCCACTGGCAAGAACTAGTCACATAACCAGAGGCAGATGCTCTTCTGGTCTATGTCATTTTCAGTGTCAGCTACTTCCCATACTCAGTAATGAAGAACTTAGATTTCTTTTTCACAAAGCTGCTTGTCTCTACATAGTAGCTATGATAAATTTAATTGGACAGTGCAAGTCCATTCAAGTTGTGGTAACTAGCTATCAGAGTGGCCAATCTAAAGGAGCAAACCGGGCTTTTGAAATAACAGATTTAAGTAAAAAATACCTTTGATATTATTTCCCATTTGAAATCAATATGTTTATTAATTGCATATTTTCAAATGTGTATATAAATTTCATGGAAAGGAAGCTTAGTTCTCATCAACTTATTTGCTCTTTTGTTTTAAGTTAAACCATTCACATTTCCAGTGCACTTAGTGGGAAAAATGGCAGCTGAATCCTTTAAAGACATCAATGTTTAAAATGTAAGTAATGTTTATAACTTTTCTTTTGGAAAACATTCTTGGTAATCTCATATTGAAAAAAATGACAACTTTATTTTAGTTAAATTGATATGTGACCATCTAAAGCTAGCAGTAAATACTTCAGAAATGGAAGCGCGTATAATATAGTAGATGGCGAGAGTGCAAAACACAACAATGGCCATTGCCTTCCTCTTATTGGACGGTAACCTTTAGTACATTCAGAAGCACACCTTGAGAGAAAATTAAAATTATAGAGGTACTTAAGAAAAACACCCTAAATGGTCAAATCTGTCTCCTTTTATCCTTGGTAAAATAGAGTCTGTTGTTAAAACAACAACAAAAAGTAAAAGGATTTAGGCTTTCTCAGCCTTTTGTTCAAAAATAAAGACCCATTTGTAGATTTTACTACTCTGAAAACCACCGAGTTATTTATGGTTCTATCTGGGATGTGGGAAGGGGTGTACTCTACAATTTAGTCTTGCCAGTTTGAACCTGAGATTGGCAGTTTCACATTATGCTTTAGATGTGTAACCCCCAGGGAACGGCTGGGAGCTGCTGTCTATATGCGGGAGGCAGCTGTGAAGAAAAAAATTCTAGTTCCAGCCAGGTGGATTTCTTTGCAACTTTTGTGTCTCATCATTCTACCTTATTGAATAGGATTTCTAAATGTGATCTGGAATAATTAAACAAATATGTTAAAAGAATGGAGCAAGTCTGAAAATGAAATAATCTTATCATGTACCTTCCGGGCTCAAGGTGATGGGAACAGTCCGCTTCTCTGTATCTTCTACTTGTGTTCCTCATGCCACCAAATTCTACCTCCCTGTCCTCTGCTGCCTTGGGTGTACTCATTTCGTATCTGACCTCTACATTGGTTTTGGGATGATGCTCAGAGTTACTCAAGAGCACAGTTATACAATTATAAACATATTCTCTCTTTGTCTCATTTTATTTGTTTATTTTTAGTCTTTGAGACATCATCTCGCTCTCTAGTCCAGACTGGTCCTGAACTCACTGTGTAGCCCACTCTTGCCCAAAACTCACAGCAGCCCTCTTGCCTCAGCCTCCAGAGGCAGGGACTGCAGCCATGTGTGCCACCACACTCAGGCATTGTGAGGTGCTGAGGGATGGAAGCTAGCGCCTCGAGTTTCCTAGGCAAGTGCTCTAATCACTGAACTACAGGTCCAGCCATTACTTTTTATACTGCAAAAGGATTGATATAGTAAAAACCAAATTATGAAATTCTATATTCGTCTAAAATTTTTCACTAATATTTTCTAAAATATTTTATAATTTGAAAGTGGCTGTGGGTCCTGCTTACGTGTAATGATAAATGCATTTGAAATATGATCATAACATATATCACACTGTCCAGTGGCATGGATGAGCAGAGGCACAAAGGTGGGATGTATTGGATTTAAGAATGAAGAGTGCTATAGCAGTGGTGCCGTTTGATACTAGTCAGTGTAAATCTCCCACTGGCAAGCAAGAAGCATGGGTAAAATCCCTCCATGCTGTGGATCAAGCGCATCGGTGTGAATTTATCTGAACTATATTTGAAAGGATGTTCAGTACATATGAATTTGTCTCATTTTAATGAGACATAAATGTGTAGAGTTTAAGGAATATTATAACGTAAAATCTACTTGTAACTATATTCGCAGTAGTCAGACTCACCAGCCTGCAAAGAAGTGAAGAACCACCTATCTGTACAGTTGAATTAGTAAAACCTGCCAGGAAAGAACTCAATACAGTTCTATCACAAATAGCATTATTCATGCTCTCAGTGAGAATCATCTAAAAATACTGAATATATCCAAATGGCAAATTTCAGAAGGATCTTTTTCAAAACTCTGTGGCATTCGGTTTGGAGATTTTTGTACCATATGAAGTAATTGTTGTTGTCTGCTATGAAACAGGGGGTTTTTAAGGTCACTGTTTACTCTGCATACTGTTTTTGCTCCTGCAAACTACAGGATATGAAAATCAGTTGGAGTCCTGATAGTTAAAATGTAAAGACCAGCTTCTGGTGCTTCCAAAAGTACATTTAAGGCAACTTTTAGAGCAGTAATAACAGTAAAACTTCCAAGTCTAATAGAGAGAGAAAACCCACGGTGTCCTGAAAGGGCACATTGCTCACAGAATGATGCTAAGCTTAATTCAATCTCCTCTTAGTAGTCACCTCTGAGAAGAGCCCTTCCTGCGCTTCCTGCCTTAAATAGCAGCCCTTGCCCACTGCACCTCATCAGACTTCCTTCTCTCCCTTCCCCTTCGCTTTCTTTTTCTTCCTACAGGCATGACTGCCCTTACAATCTATTTAATTTTATTTTTTTTTTTCTCAGACAACTAGAATTGAGTAGTTCCATGACAGGAGGAATTTTGTCTTCTCTCTCTTTTCCCTTCCTTGCTCCTTCCTTTCTCCCTTCCTTCCTTCCTTCCTCTTTGCTTCTTTCCTTCCTTCCTTCCTTCCTTCCTTCCTTCCTTCCTTTCTTCCTCTTTTCTTCCTTCCTTCCCTCCCTCCTTCCTCTCTCTCTCTCTCTCTTTTTCTCATTTCTTTCTTTATTCCAAAGCTGTATGCTGGCATCCAAAACAGTCCGTACAACATGAGAGGTACCAACAAAAACAACAACCAAAAAGGGTAGTGGACAGAAGGACATAGAACAGGAAAGACTAATTTTTCCTCTTCAAAATGATGGATTTTCTGTAGTAATCAGTATATAGTTTTGAATATAGCCATTTCTAATAAAAAGAAAGAATAATTCATAGAAAAGTAACAGGGACAAATAAATGTTGTTTGAAAATAAACATAAATAATGTTAGTGCCAGCAATCCTTAAGAATAAAGGTCTTGAGAAACCCATCATTCCATGTTTAGCTAGTCATGAGACATATTTGGTCAACACAGCATCTGTACTGTCCCTCTGGGTTCTGTGGAAATGTGGAAGAGCAACAACAACAGAATGCCTAAATCAGCTGCCTGTGTGCTGAGGTAGACGCGAGTACAGGAAGCTGTGGGGACAAGAAGGACAGATTGCAAAGTCCAGCTGTGGGAAAGAAGAGCTTTTTACATTGAATTTTAAAATATAAATAAGGGGTTTCTTTTGTTGCCTAGGCAAAAGGACAAAACGGAATAGTTGTGTATGAGAATTTATGCACACTGGTTGGAATTGCTTATGTGTGAGTGTGTAAAAGAAGGGCATTCATTGTATTTTTGAACACCAGACTGGGAAATTACATATATATTCAATAGGAGATGACTTCCTAAAATAAGTTAAAGCAAAGGAATCAACTTGTGTTTTTGTAAAGAAATGACCTCTGCAGCCAGATGTAACTAACACATTGGAGGGACATGGGGTAGCAAGGTAAGTGAATGGCATCGTAGACCTTCCTTATTCCCCCAAGTGTGGTCTATGAATGCTGGCCTTAGAAATGAGCATAGTATGTGAGGAAGGATTGAATCATCTGTCATTTTTGAAGATATATTACTATTCTTGTTATTATTAATGTAGTTCATTAAGAGAATTACTTAGCACAATAAATAGGGGGTGGCATGTCATATCCTATTTCCCAAACATGCATGACGATGAGATGGTGTTATTTTCCTTCTCTTGCTAGCTGCCTCTGACTCATTTTTCTTCTTTTATCCAATTTTGGAAGTCAAATCCAGGTCTTTACCCATGCTAGCCAACACTGTACAATTGAGCAGCAATGCTAGTACCTGACCCCTAGTCTTAGCATATATAGAAAGGTGGTTTTTAATATCATTTTATTTATTTATTTTTGAGATTGGATCTAAGTGGCAGAGTTTCCCAGGCTGTCCTTGATCTTGTTGATCCTCTTGCCTCAGGCTCCTGGAGTGCTGGTGTTACAGGTTTGCACTGCCACACTGGGCTCATGACAGACTTTTGAACATTCTCTTCCTCCATTCTTATGCAAACTGCCACCTGGGATTCTTTAAGGGAATAAAACCCTATAGTAAATTATTTAAGTGAGTCTTTCTGCAGCTCTTTTAGGGATCGTCCCATTCTAAGTGCATTTTTAAATACAGCAAATGTCTGTCATTGTAAGTATATTAGTGAATCTTTTGTATAGACTTAGCAAAAATATTAGTAAAGAAATTATGGAGACCTGAGCGAAGGCAAGGGCAGTTCTAAAGACTACCTCATATAATGTAATGCGTTGTTTTACTGCTTTTGGGAACTATTTCTTGCACTGAAATCTATCATAGCTTATTTTTAAAATGAAAATACATGAAAAACACACTAAAATAATTTCAAATGCATGCATATTTGAATTTAGTTATAATATATGGCATCATAAGTATATAAAAATAAAGGTAGAATTCTTTTCAAAATCTATCAGAATTATCAGAAGGTAAAGAAAATGTTTGTTCTGTAGAAAATGATGGAAGGAAAATGTGCATCTCAGAAAGAGCAGGGGCATTAGATTGTTTCTTAGTGGGCCAAAGGAAAAAAGTTGAACAATAGCAAAAAAATCCTATTAGAAGTTACAAGCAAATTAGACACTGAGGGGAAGTGGTACACAAGATGCCTATTTTAAAGAGTCAGTAATAAATGAAAGAAAACAAAAATGTGAATGAATTATTTGATCAGAATTTTGGGGGATTATAAGTTCTTCATGACTTAAGTATTTGTTTTACACTAAAATATTATCTGAAATAAAGGTTTTAAAAAGTAAAGTCTGTTACCAAATAACTCAGAGATGTGAAAGACTGAATATGAAAAGTAAGCTTTAGTAACTTTTTATATAATAAAATATTATATTTTTCATAGTGGCATTACCATTGCAAATGTAAATAAAATAGTGCATAAAATAACTGTATTGTTAGTAATTTATTTTTAACACAGCATTCCAACACCAACAAAGGGTCTTTTAGCAATGAACATTCATTCACTTCAATATTGCGTTGCTTAGTTGTACTGTTTGCTTTATCACCTTTGGGCTTCTCAAGGCTTTTTGGATTAGGTGGCCACATCCACATTTATGATGGCTGACAACAATTCCTCTCATATCCAGAAAGAACAAGACTGACCTTCCATGTGACAAGGCAGGTGATGTCCAGGTATTAAGGAGCAGCAAGCAAGAATGGTAGTGCTCGCTGTGCATGTGGTCTTCAGGGCAGATTGAGTCACATTCTTTACATGAACCATGAGCTAAAGCCAGTCAGAATTTGTTCAGAAAGAAGAAAACAGAGACAGGTTGGGGAGAAAGAAATTTCATCTATTTTGTTTGAAATATCATCTCTTTAAAGATGTAGTTACAAATGTACATTTCTGTGACTATAGAGGAAGTGTGAACCATCTGTGACTATTTTAGACTTCGTAAAGTTTTGTCATGATTTCATTCTTTATTCTTCCTTCACTGTAATGTCTTTATATTGAAAAGACATTTCAGTTCGCCGTGAGGTCAAATGTTAGCTGTGAATTTATAATTAGAGTTGCCACCTAGTTTATGTACAATTTCTACTAATGTTTTTATATTTTCCTTCTCACAAGTTTCATTTTTCTTTCTACTTGACATTCTTGATTGTAACCTTCTCTGAACAACTTTATCCAGTATTTTTCCTAGTTTACATTTATTAAGTGCTAGAAAGCCAAAGCTAAGAAAAAATAAATGGAGGTATTATTATTATCTTTAAAAGAAATTTCCATGGGGCTAGAGGAATTACACGGCAGTTAGAGTACTTGGTCTAGCAGGCCCAAGGGCATGGGTTTTAGTCCTTAGCACCACGTAAACCTGGTGTGGTGGTGCACTCCTCTAATCCCAAGGCTAAGAGCAGAGGATTGACATTAATTTGAGGCCTGCCTGTCTTCATAGGAAGTTCAATACCAGCCTGGACTGCAGAATGAGACCCTGTCTCAAACAAAACAAATAAATATATGAAATTTCCATGTATCTGTTATTGGTATACTTTGGTCTTGTTTGATAGCATTACCAAGCTTTTGAAAGTATGTTGTAGATATAAAGATACTCTTTGATTTATGATAGAATTATGACCTCAAAATCTAATTTCAAATCAAAAATATTTTAAGTCATAAATGCATTTGATTCACCTCACCTATGAAATAACCCAGCTCTGTGATACAGTACAGTATTGGAAGGTACTGGTTATTTACTCTCTGTCTGACCTGAAGGTTGGACTTACTGACCCTGTCCAGAATCACATGAGCAGGTACTGCTTACTGCCAGTTTGGAAAAAAATAAAAATTTAAAATCTGAAGGATGACTTTTACCAAATGGTTTCACAACATTGTAAAATTGAAAATTTCTGTGTACTTGTGTGTGTGTGTGTGTGTGTGTGTGTGTGTGTGTGTGTGTGTGTTTGTGTGTGTGTGTGTGTGTGTGTGTGTGTGTTGATTTTGTTTGATACTTTATATATGTTTTTTGAGCTTTTCATTGTGGCCATATCATAGTCAGTGAAGTTTACATGAGGTGTAATTATCACTAATTGAAAACATAGATAGAGTTCTTCCCTAGTGTTCCTGTATTTCCTGGTTGTAGTTAAACTCACAAGGCGACCCTTTGTTATTTTGTGGCCACTGAGGTAAATTTCAAGCCACTGCAGTTTGCACTTGAAAATTCTAGGGGCTGACATGTCTACTTTTCTTTATACCAACTGTTTCAAAAGGCACATTCTAACAAAAGCCTGGAGATTCTGGAGAACACAGATTTAATTTTGGGAGTTGATTGCTGAGCAAGCAATAATATATAATTGCCCATCCTTTTAAGAACAAATAATAAAAATTGCATCTGCATCAAGTTCCTTATGGAACTTTTACTCAAAGAAAGAAGAAAATGCAGTAAAATTGAGAACAGAAACTATGCACCAGATATATACCAGTATATTTTATACTTTTGTAAGTGGATATGTATCTAAGGCTGACTTATGCTTTTCTTAAAACAAATGATAGGGGAAAGAGCCTTTTAACATCACAGAAAAGTATGATCAAGAACACTTCACAACAGATATAACTGACTGAATTCATATATGACATTTTTCTAACTTTTAAAACCCTCATGGAATATAAGACTAAACAAGTCTTTAGACACCTTCTACAATGGAAAAAATTAGAAAGGAGGCTAGTCTTCTT